>JARHVA010004628.1:1425000-1494293 GCA_037957365.1 Torreya grandis | reverse complement strand
AGAGAGAGAGAGAGAGAGAGGGAGGGAGAGAGAGAGAGAGAGAGAGAGAGAGAGAGAGAGAGAGAGAGAGAGTGTGTTCTCCTTATTTAATTTTGTTTTCAAGTTTGATTTATATTGAGGTAAATCAAAGACCCATATTTAGAGATGGATAATGTGGTTTAATAACTCTTGGTTAGGATTTATTTTTTGGATCGAGGATCATCCATTGTTTTGGTCCATGGTTTTATTGTTTTTTTTTAATGTATCCACACAAGTTTTAGAAGTTTCTAATTGGTTGAGAGTTGGTGAAAATATCCTTATATAAAGATAAAATTGTAACCATTTAAGGATATCTTCTATAAATATAAGAGTTATCTTCATGTGCATTTATAAAAAGGATCTTTTTTGGTTGTATATTGATCCATTTGGGTCTGAGTGACCAAGTATTGAGAAAAGCATTTGTCATGTCAAAGATTTGATATAAATTTGAGAAGTATATGTATGTGTTGTGGGTCTAAGTTTTTGTAATTGGAACTTCTTTTCAATTTATGTTTGATTGTAATAAGACTGAGACTACCTTTTGTGTTGAGGCTAAATCTCATTTGCATTGTAATTTTAACTTGAATATTTAATAAAACTATTTTTTCACTTATTTTATCTAATATTTCAAAGCATCTATTGTGAAAATATTATATTCATCACTAAGAGTCTATTGGATTTATCCCACTCACTCTAGTGTATTGTGCCAAGTGGCATCAAAGCTTATTTAAGTATCTTGAAGTTGAATAATGAACCACAAAGGAAAAGTAAGGGCTTGTACCTATTTGGAATGGAAGAGGCCTTAGAAACGTTATAAATTCAAAGTTATTGTAAGCCATTAGAGGCTTATAAGTTCAAATGGAAGCCATGGAAATTGCCCAACAAATAAGTGTGTAGGTAGAAGTAATTGATTTAGAAGAGAATGAAGAGGAAGAATAATGATAGGAAAGGGCAAACCCTGAAGAAAGGGTAGCCAAAGCTATTGTTAAAATGGGAAGCAAACCTAGGATGGATCTACCCAATTATGTTGATGGTCTATATCCAAAATCACTTATCAAATTGATATCAAACATTGATAGGTATTTTGATTTAAAGTAAATTATAGACCCTAAGAGGGTTAAGATTGTTTGTTACTAAATTTAAGGGTCATGTATCATTATGGTAGGACCAAGTACAACAAGAAAGAGTTCATGGAGGAAGAGAAATAATCCAAGTATGGGATTAAATGGTGAGTAAGTTTAAGCATAAATGTTTGTCTTCTACATAATTTATGATTTTATTTAAGAAGTTACAAAATATCCATTAAAAAGAGTTAAATGTGAAAGAATACATAATAATTTTACAAATTGACAATCCAACCAAGTCATTTTGAAGATACTAAAGAAAAAGTTTCAAGATATATTGACGAGTTTAGAGTAAAAAATTCAAAATGAGATTAGTATTATTAATATTATATTAGTAGAGGAGGAATACTACCATGCATTAAAATCTAAAGATAATCTAGATAAACAACAACAATAAAGTCATGGTAGAGGTAGAGGTTGTGGCAAGTAATAAGTTAGATGTGGATAAATCTCCAACAAAAACAAGGATGAAGGTGTCAGTAGTTCATAGAGAGGAGGATTTCAATTATCTAGAGGAAGATGATTTAGACCCCAAGGACGTGGTCAAGGGTTCAATGGCACCTACTACAAATGTGGAGCACATGGGAATTAGCCATATGAATTTATAAAAGATACTAAGGAAAATAAAAGGAGTGATAACTGAGCTAGTGTTACTCAAGTTAAAGAAACATAAGATGATATGACTGCATCTATAGAATAAAAAAATGGAGAGAATCTAATGTTGAAGAGAGTAATTTTGAAATTATAAAATCAAGGAGTTGAACCATGGAAACATAGGATCATATTTATAACTAAATGTAAGCTTGGGGGTAAGTTTTACAAGCTAAATATAAATAGTGGTAACACTGATAACTTGGTATCTACAATAATGGTATATAAATTGGTGTTGAAAATAGTGGCACGTGCCAACCCATACAAAGTTTACAAAAGGGACATTAAATCATTGTGTTTGATCAATACAAGATCAATTTTAATATTAGTAGGATAGTGGAATATTATTCTAATACATGCTTATCATATTCTTTTAAGAAGGACTTGGCAATATGATAATAATGTGATACTTGATGGGGGAAAGAATACATTTACATTAACTAAAGATGGAAAAATATATGACTTGATGCCTATGAAATAAATACAAGAGGCTAAAAATGGAGTAGAGTTATTATTTGGTAAGCAATATTTCAAGGAAATTAAAAAGACCAAGGCATGCTGCATTGTGTTTCTTCAAGAAGATATTGAGGATGAGATTCTAATAAAAGGTGCTGAAATATTGTGCAAAAATTTCCTCTAGGGAATTACTTGCAAGGTTACCACCTATGAGAAAAAATCTCACACCAGATAGATTTGATCTCAGGGGCTAGTTTACCCAACAAGAATTTGATCCCAGGAGCTAGTCTACCAAATAAGGCACCCAACCAAATGGATCTAAAGATGAGTAAAAAATTAAACAAATAGGTACATGATTTATTAGATAGGGGGTTGATTAGGGAAACTTTTATTTGTTGTGTAGTTTTAGTGGTTTTGACATAAAAGGAGGATAGTGAATGTTGAATATGCACTGAGTCAAGGGCTATCAATAATATAACTATTTAATATAGGATTACCTTACCTAAAATAAATAATTTATTATATTTTTTAAGTGGTGATACATATTTATCTAAGATAGATATTATAAATTAGGTTAAGAGAAGGTGATAAGTAAAAAAATGTGTTTAAAACTAAGGATGGATTATACGAATAGTTAGTTATGTCATTTGGCTTAACCAATTCCCCTAGTACCTTCATGAGACTAATGAATGAAGTGTTAAAACCATTTATGGTAAATTTTTTTGTGGTTTATCTTGATGATATATTTATATTTAGAAAAATTAATGAAAAAAATTACAACATTTGAGACAAGTTTTTAAAAAACTAAAAGAGAAGTTGATAAATCTAAAGAAATGCTCATTTTTTAAGGAATAATTTATATATTTGGGTTTTATAGTATCTAGAGAAGGGTTTAAGATGTATTTTATAAATGAAATTTAGGAGTGGCATATACTAAAAATTACTATAGGGGTAAGAAGTTTCTATAAATTGACTAGTTTTTATCAAAAAATTATAAGAAATTTTAGTGAAATTTATGCACCATTGACTTCTTGTATGAAGGGTATATTTACATGGAAAGTGGATGCAGAGAGAAGACTTGAGATTTTGAATAAGGTGAAATAAAAAATTGTATTGGCACCACCTAATTTTGAGAAGGTGGTTCAAGTGAATTGTGATGTTAGTAGAAATGCCATTAGAGTTGTGTTGAGTCAAGAGGATAGACCTATAGCCTTATTTTGTGATAAATTAAATGAATCCAAACAAAATTATTGTGTTTATGACAAATATTTATATGCCATCATTCAAGATTTAAATAAAGGGAGGCATTAATTGTTGCCTAAGGAGTTTTTTTCTATACAAATCATCAATCACTAAAGCATGTGAATAGTCAAGCAACATTGAATCGAAGTTAAATGAGGTGGGTTGATTACTTACAAAGTTAATATTTTATTTTTAAGTACAGGTCCCTATAATCAAATAGAGTCATTGATGCTCTAAACATGAGGATACTATTGTTGAAGACTATGGAGGTTGAGGTAGTTGGTCTTGAATACTTGAACGATTTATAGAAGGATGATCTAAATTTTGTTGAGATCTGGAGGGTGTCTCAAGATGATGAGGTATGTAAGGATTTATTTATTCAGTAAGGTTTGTTTTAGAAATGAATAATTATGTATACTACAAGGCTATAAGGGAGAACCTCACAAGGGAAATACATGGAGGGGGTCTTAGTTGTCATTTTGAAAGGGACAAAACCCTTTTACAATTAAAAGAGAAATATTATTGGCCTAGTTTAAAATAGAATGTAGAGAAGTTTGTTACTAGATGTATAATTTGTCAAATAAAAAATGGCACTAATAAGAATTCAAGTTTTTAGAAGCCATTACCTATTCTAGATGGACCATGGGAAGATAATAGTATGGATTTTGTATTGGGATTACCAAAAACTCAAAAGGGAAATGATAGTATTTTTGTAGAAGTGGACAAGTTTTCCAAAATGAATCACTTCACATCATGTGAGAGAACCAATGATGTGTCAAATATTTCTAAATTATTTTTATAGGATTTGGTAGGGTGTCATGGTTTGCTTAGAAGTAAAATAGATGATAGAGATACCAAGTTTATGAGTCAATTTTGGAGGATGTTATGGAAAATATTAGGTACAAGATTGGATTTCAATTTTGCCCATCATCTCCAAATCGATGGACAAACTGAGGTAGCCAACAAAAGTCTTGGTAATATACTTATAATTTTAGTTAGAGATAGACCTACTCAGTGGGATTTGGTCCTTGTTTCGGTATAATTCACATACAATAACTCAATTAACAAGTCAGCTGGTGTTTCCTCATTCCAAATTGTCTATGGTAGATTTCCAAGAGGTATCAAAAATTTGATAAAGGTGTTTGATGACACAAAAACATGTAAAGTCCCATGAATTCATAAATTATATGCAACTATTGCATGAGGAAATCAAAAAGCAATTTAGAGTAATATAAAATACAAAAAAAACATTGATGATAAAAGTAAAGTGGAGTTATTTTCAATCAATGATTTAGTTATGGTATTTTTTTAGAATGGGAGAAATCTCAAGGTGGCCAATTATAATTTAAAATAAAAGCAAATTGGACCCTATAAAATTTTGAAAAAAATTCTTGATAATGCATGAGGTTGGTCTTTCATTAGGGATATATATTTCACCTATATTTAATGTTGTTGGCCTGCACCCATATGCATGTGATGATAATGTTACTACAAACTCTAAGGATGTTACAAACATTATTGAATGGATTGATCAAATTCTAGAGTAGAGAAGAGAAGATATTGATAAAATATCATAAGAAATAATTGTGTAGAAAACTAGAAATAGATATTATAAAGAGTATTTGGTAAGATGGAAAGGAAAGGGGTTTACAAAGGATGAATGGTTATCTAAAAAAGAATTCTCATTTGATAAAAGGATAGTTCAGTTCATGGGAGCTCCATGAGCATAGGCTCACATTTTTTTGTACCTAGTTTGTCTAATGTAGGAGCACCTTAAAATTCATGGTCATGCA
The DNA here is from genome assembly GCA_037957365.1 of Torreya grandis. Classification (NCBI taxonomy): domain Eukaryota; kingdom Viridiplantae; phylum Streptophyta; class Pinopsida; order Cupressales; family Taxaceae; genus Torreya; species Torreya grandis. The sequence goes on along the minus strand of JARHVA010004628.1, from coordinate 1,489,009 downwards.
ACATCAAAAAAAAATGTCATCTTTCTTGTTTAATTCTATTTACAAGTTTGATTTAGCTTGAGGTAGATCAAAGACCCATATTCAAAGATGGCTGATGTGGTTCAATTACTCCAAGATAGGCCTTCTTTGTTTGATCAAGGATTATCCATTATTCTGGCCCATGGTTTTATTGATTACAATTTCCAATGTATCCAAACAAGTTCTAGAAGGTTCTAATTAGTTGAGAGTTGTTGAAAATAGGTATATATAAAGATAACCTTGTAAACCATTTGAAGACATCTTATAACAATTGAAGATTTATATTCATGTGAATTTGCAAAAGGGGTCTTTTTTTGGATGTATATATAAGTTCTAAAAGGTTCTAAGTGGTTGAGAGTTGGTGAAAATAGGAATATATAAAGATAACCTTGTTAATCATTTGAAGACATCTTATGAAAATTAAAGAGTTATCTTCATGTCTATCTATAAAAGGGGATCTTTTATTGTTGTATATTGATCCACTTAGATCTGAGTGACCGAGTATTGAGTAGAGATTTTATGGTGTCAAGATCTGACATAGGTGTGAGAAGTTTCTATATGTGTTGTGGGTTTAAGTTATTGTAATTGGAATTTGTTTATTAGAATTTATTTGAGTCCATTATGACTTGTTGTGAAATTCTATTTGGCTTTAATAAAACTAATACTACCTTTTTTGATGAGTTTAAATCTCATTTGCATTGTAATTACAATTTGAAGAATTAATAAAACTTTGTGTTCACTTCTTTTGTTTGATTTTTTAACACTTTTGTTGTGTAATTGTTATATACACTACTAGGAGTCTGTTGAATTCATTTGACCCACTCTAGCTTATTGCACCAAAACATCACATAAATATTATATTACAACCATTAATTTTCAATGAACATTTCTAGCATTTGGTCTACTGATATCATTACCTCAACCTTATCTTTCCATTTGCATTTATCTTAACATAGGCTCACTCTTTAGAACTGATCTTAACACAAGTTATCTACTAAAGGTTGGGACTAATTGAATTTTTTTTAGGGATATATTAGAGGCTTATCCATTTATAAATATGAAAATGTGATTATCAATATTTTAGGAGGATCAACACAAGGCATATTGACCTTACAAGAAATTTTATGGGAGAGGTTGAAGAAAAACCTATGTTCTAAAGTCTAGGAGTTCATTTGATCATAGATGGGTTGAAAAACCTATAATTCAAAAATAGTAAATAATAGAGAAAGATAGATTGCTTGAAAAATAATGAGAAAATGCAAATAAAATACCTTGTATTTCCAGCTCCTCCAAAACTTGACTTGTTGGCCCTTATGCTAAAAAACACTAGTATATTTTCCTTGCCTCTTTCACCCTTGGATTTTGAAAAAAAAAATTGACATTTATAATAATTAATTGTTTAAAATTTTTGCTTTAATATGTCTCATATATTTTAATTTAGATAGAAACTAGTCAACAACCTTGTTGTAGGCAAAGTGTCAATAAGTTCTAGTGCCACCTGTCAAATGTATGCTTCATGTACTTTTTTGTATGCCAACCTATGTATAATAGATATTATGTATCTCTATGAATAAAATGTGTCCAATATTAGATGATATGATGATACTCATTTAAAAATTATAAAATCAAGTCTAGTCCCCAATATGAATGCAAAAATAGAAAAATCAACAGGCTAAAGTGTATCCTATTTGGAAGTTGTATGTTCTATCACAAATGCATGTTTACCACCTTGCTCAAGTATTTCTCATATATATATTTTTTCATTATGAAGTTACCAATAGAACAAGAAAATGAGGATAAAAATGTTTACAGTCAAATGTAGGTTTAGTTGAGAAAATTTTAATATCCTAGCATACTGTGAACATTCTATGAGCAAAATTCACATTAGGGATTTGGATGTACATCTCTACATAAAAAAATAAAAGTAACCACTCAGACTGACATTCTTACACCAATATAAAAATCTCTATGACATGCTAGACACTTGTGTTTTTTTCAATCCCATGACTACTCCCATAGGCAAACCCTCTTGCTAGGCATATAAAAATTAATAGTGACACTATCATCTTGTCTCATTTGTAGGGCCAAGGTGATTCCTCATGTGATTAATTTTAATCCTTGGGTAACTCTAATCAGACACCTAGGGAAACTAGTTTATATGACCTATCGAGGATTCTCTCCAAACCTAAGATTTAAACCAAGGCATCCTAATACGTGTGGGTTAGTTTGTGAACCCCAAGCCTCACCAGCTCAAAACTAATTTTGAAAAAAATATATAAGAGAGAAAAAAAATATGAAATTATAATAAGCATTGTAAGGAAAATCATGAGATTAAACATGATGGAGCTAAAGAATTTTGAGTCCTGGTAGATAGTGATTAGATTTCAGAGAGCCAACATTTAAAATTATAGTCTAACAATATGTTGGCAATTAAATTTGGGTTGGTAAATGCATCCCAAAAAAAAAATATATTATAGAATTGGGGTTTCTAGAACTTTGTTTTCATTTATTTTACAAGAATTTGAGTTCAATATAATTGATAAACACCCATTTTTACATGAGGAATAGGATTGTTTACAGTCTTCCTAATTAGAGATAGGAAAGCGGGGGAAGGGTGGGAATGTGAAAAGTGGACACCAAGAAGTACCCAAAAATCATAAGAAATAATATTTAAAATAGAAAAAAGGGTGGAGAAGGATATGGTGACCTATGTTGAGGACACAAAAAATTGGGCCAGTAAATCCCTTTCCAACAAATAATAAAGATACATATAATAATTTACGGTAGTATTAAGGTAATAAGAAGGTTTAATCATTATGATTTTATGGTTTTTTTAAGTAATAAATTTCAATATAGCTAATAAACACACCTTTTTACATCATGAATAAATGAGATAGAGTTTCATTAGTCTCGTGAGATGAAGGATCAATTGTAGTAACAGCTTATAAAGCTTGGCAGACCTCGAAAAAAATCTATAAGAGAGAAAAAACATATGCAATTAGAATAAGCATTGCAAGGAAAATCATGAGGTTAAACATGATGGAGATAAATAATTTTGAGTCCTGGTAGATAGTGATTAGATTTCAAAGAGCTAAAATTTAAAATTATAGTCTAACAACATGTTGCAAATTAAATTTAGGCTGGTAAATTCATCCCAACAAACAAACATTATACTATAGCATTGGGGTTTCTATAACTATGTTTTCATTTCTTTTACAAGAATTTAAGTTCAATATAATTGATAAACACCCATTTTCACATGAGGAATAGGATTCTTTACAGTCTTCCTAATTGGAGATAGGAAAGCAAGGGAAGGGTGGGAATGTGAAAAGTGGACACCAAGAAGTACCCAAAAATCATAAGGAATAATATTTGAATTAGAAAAAAGGGTGGAGAAGGATATCATGACCTGGGTTGAGGACACAAAAATTTGGGCCTATAAATCCCTTTCCAACAAATAATAAAGATACATATAATAATTTATGGTAGTATTAAGGTAGTAAGAAGGTTTAATAATTATGATTTTTAGCTAATAACACACCTTTTTACATTATGAATAAATGAGATAGAGTTTCATTAGTCTTGTGAGATGAAGGATCAATTGTAGTAACAAATTATAAAGCTTGGTAGACCTCAGCTTTTAGTCCTTTCCTTTCATAACACCTCCCCAACAAGTACAAGGCCTTAAAACTATTTGGGTTTATATCTAGGGATACGTGGAGATCACCCAACATTAAATCCAACTGCCTCTTATTCTTCATATGCAATACAATCTCTATGTGTTTCACCAAAGCCTCAACCCTCTCAAATGTTGATAGGTTCTTTGCAACAGGGGCCATAGGTATGTGTTAAGATACCTAAGAGCACTAGACATATGACACTAATGATCCAATGTGAATGCTTTGAATAGATGGGTAGATGTATCCTTGGGATCCAATAATATGGTCTTATTTGTTTCTAGTGTTGCTTCTTTGGGTTTAGATTGATTGATCCATTGGGTCCCTTGTTCCAAGTGTCTCCATGCCTATATTTTTACCCTCTCTCTTTTTGATTAATTTCATCATTCATGATCTTAGCCCCTAGGATGCCCCCATGAGACTGATGGCTAAAATTGTAAGCAAACCTGTTACTACTAACTCCATTACATCACAACATTAGGACTAATTCCTGTACTATCTATTTAAACATCCATAAAAATAAGGTATTTATCTCTCATGTACTCATTATGGGATTGAAAGTAGCTAAATGAAACCTAACATAATGAGACTTTTTGGATCAAATTTTAAAATTACATGATTAATTTTCAAAGAATAATATGATATGGTTTGAAATTACAAGTCAAAGGAGTTCAAAAGTGTCTTATAAAAGTCCATGTGCTATGATTACTGCTATGAAAGGTAGTGTTCTATTTTCATCCTCAACCATTCAAATTTCGTACTTATTTATTACTTATTTCAACATAATCATACCAATTCCTTTGTTTAATTATTAGTACCTACATCATATAGTAGTAATATTACTATTGTTATAGTTTCGAGCTATTAATTTTCATCAAACTTAATGCATATTTAAAAATTCAAACGTTTTAAACTTTAATAAATCAATGATATTTTTAATAAAAAATTGGTCTAAATACATGATGTGACTATCTTTCCCTTTGATTCATCTACTTTTAACTAGTTTTTTTAAATATATTATAATGACCTTTTAGAGGAGGAGTTATTAAAAATAACAATAGAGCATTACTAGTAACTTGTGTGGGGGCTTGAGGAGTTTAGACAAATTATTATGTAGAAGCAAGTGTTGAATTATAAGGTATTCATAAAACCAAGGATTTGAACATAAAACTCTTGGTTATCAAAAGGGACTCTTTAAATATTATTAATTGTCTCAAAAGAGTTACTTGCCCAAGTTGGACCATGAATAACATAGTGAATGATGCTCTGAGACTTATGTAAAACTTTGAAGTGATCTCCATTAGTAATATTCAACAAGAAGGCATTAAAATTATAGATTGGTTTGCTAATTTGGGTGTCTCCAATATATATTTTCTCAAATGGACTAATTTCATGAACATACCCCCTCCCATCAAACATTTATTAAATAAGGAATCTAATGCTAATCACATTATATTCTTGCATTCATAATTGTTATTGATTGATGTCAAGTGATAATAAAAATATATAATTCCTTGAGGGATGAGATGACTTTCAATCTTTAGATGTCAATAAATGAGGAGATGTGTGTGGTTATTATTATTATATTGGTGTTAAAGGGTGATAATAGAAAGTCTCATGAGACACCTCATTTGAATTTATGCATTGGGAATGAGGTTGTTTGGCATCATTATCAATTAATGAGATATAATATAGCTCTCCAAATTATATATTTTACTCACTTCACTCCAATTTTACTTTTCTTAGTTTTTATTCATCTAATCAAAATAACTAATATGAAGGGAAGGATTTTATGTTAACTAAAGGGGCCATGGGAGGTGAACATCTTAGAGTTAAACCTTCCTTTAGCAAATAAGTGAAAATAAACACCATTACGTGGTGTATTCGAAAGAGAGGTATGTTGGGTAGTTATATTGAACAGATCAAAGATCATGATCTAATATTGTCTATTAAATTCACTAATCCCTATAAGGACATGATTCTTTCTATGAGAGGAATAACTATTGACCATTTTTGGTTGCCATATAAGAGTAGCGTCTGATTCGGGTTAGGGATTTAGGGTTGACAGAAAAGGCTAAGTCAGGAAAGGAATCTAACCTTCATGTTTTAAGGTTTTGGTCTTCATTATTTTGATACAAATGACTTAGAAAGAAAAATGACTTAGCCAAATTTCATTATTATTTACATAAAAGTTCCAAATCTAGGAGGTAAATTCTTTTGAAAAATTTCTAAGTCTTCAGCAGTGTGGAAATAAGGAAGTGTGGAAGATCTTAGGCATTAAAATTTTAAGCCAAAATTTAATGCCTCATGGTTCTGAGGCCCTAAATAAAATCCATATGGTGGATTCTTAGAGATCCTAGAGGCATGGAGACTCAGAGGAATTAACCATTAGCCCAAAGTATGAAGAGCTAGGGAAGCAGTATATGGCAACACAAATGAAAAGGTTTCCAAAATGAAGACATGTGGTAGTGGTGACTTCACTAATAGCATAGCCTAAATTTGATGTGACCTCAGTTACATCTTGATAGTTTCCCAATTTATTAGTCATATCAAGACTCTGATCTAATGAAAAAATACTACAAATAATAATTCACATCTATCGGTGGTCTCAAGCGCCTTGAAAATGCCATCTAATATTTAGTGAATTATTATGAATTTTTATTGACAATATCCATGTTAGCAAGGTAGTGGGTAAGCTAGATGTTTCTATGTGGCATAATCTTGATGACATAGAGTCCCAAAATCATCTATATAGTTCAAAAACCTTTAGGCTAGTGGTTTGGTGAGATGATGCCATGTGGCATAATCTCACTACTTCACTCTTCTATAGATTTCTATGTAGCCTAAAGAGATGTCATATCCATAGGCTAGCAGGTGAAAAGGATGGCACCACATCATGAAATCTCACTTCACCATAGAGATAATAGTTAGAATTTCATTTGAATCCTTAGTCGAGTAATGAAAGAGTGAAAAAGAGCCACATAGAGGTGGTAGCCCTTGAGCACAGTGTCAATAACACCTAGAGAATATGAGAACACCTAATAAAACTTGATAGAGACCAAATTAGAGATCTTAGTAAAAGGGTAGATAAATCAAAAAATGCCACACAGACTATGGTCAAAATTGTTAGGATCTAGGGGCAATGGGATTGCACTGCTATCAGAGCCATCAATCTCTTGGGTCTGATAGATATGTTAGATCTTAGGATAGCCCAACAAACCTAGTGTCAACACATGGCTAGATTAAACCACTTAAGAGTTTGTTGGCATCATTATTGGTACTGATTGAGATAACTTTGATGGCTTATTACACTTGTTCATATGTTAAAATCATGAGTAGACTATGTAGCTACATTTGATTTGTAGAATCAATCTTGGAGTGGCTCAACATGCAAATCATGGCAAAAATCAATAAAAATGCTAGAAAAATGATGAAAGGTTGATGGAATTTGGCCATATGCATCATAGAAGTGAGTGTAGAAGACACACATAAAAGATAACATATAGGCTTGAGGGGACATGGCAGGTAGTGATGCAAGTCTGACTTTGGAAATCCTGAGGGGATCCTCACTACCTCAACCCCCTTCCTTGATCATCATCCAAATTTTAACCACCTCAATAGTGGGGAAGGAAAAACAAGGACCTAGGCTTTGAATATTTTTCTTATAAAAATAAGTAGAATCATCATTATAAGAGGACCTCTTTTAACATAAAAATGTTGTAGAAATTGGCCCATCCTTAATCCATCTACTTGACCTTTATGACTTTGAATGAATAATATAACTATTTTCACCCTCTTAATGGCTCACATTCTATGTGTATCTTATGAATTATTGATGCTCTCATTATGGTGAAGTGTCATTTCCCTTTGATTGTATCTAATTCCAATTCATCTCTATGTAAGTGAACTCTCTTTTATAGGTCATAATCTATATATCTAATGGTTTATGGATTGTTAGTTATGGTGATGAATGCTTATCATTTTAATTCTATAGTAGATCCTTGTACCTCTCTATGAAATACTAATTCTAAGAAGCTGACGATCAAGGTGTGTATGTTGTTAATTCTCTTATGTTCATTGTGTATGTTTAATTGAGTATAAGATGTCATAATATTCTAGTGTATCACCCCCTTTTACTTTCAGTTCCTTTTTTTATGATCTCTCTCCCCCTTTTCCTTGTAGATTACATTAGTTTGGTTTTATCTTAGGTGATCCATTAGGAGAAGCTAACCCTCTCTAGAGGTTCACTCCAACCATAGGTGACTCATAGCCTCAAGGTGTTCCCATTGTGTCAATTGGGTAAAAATACATGAAACACCTCCTCATAGGGAGAAAATAAAATGTGACAATAGTTTTTGGCATGCCCAATGGGACCTATACTCAATTCCATTGAGTTAGAAGGTTTTGGATGGGAATTTGGTGATATTCTTAACAAGCTTCAGTATTGAAGACATTAAATAAGAAACTGGAAACTCTAATCATTTCTAATCTTCAACAAACCAATACTCAAGGTAATTCATCCATTAAAGGATTGTTAGGGTTGTCATTTAATATATCAACCTTTTGAGGCATTTATATAAACATCAATGGTGACTCTAAGATGACTTTAGCTAGTTTTAGCAAACTAAACATCTATTTTAGATAAAAATATAAATGGTTTTAGTATACTTGATTTACTAAGCAATTTATAGGGTTGGAAATCCATGAGATACATCTTATTGATTGGGTTTAGGGGAGATTCTAACTACTTTCCACCTCCCTATTATGAATGTTATCCTCCCTTTCATTATCAATATTCCTATCAAGATTTGCTAGTTGTTTATCAACCATTTAATCAGCCAAATAAATCATATGCCATCGCTCCTACTCTAAGTAAGTCTCTACATACTCCTAGCTTATCTCAGCTTGATGACATTCTCTAGAAAGATAAATGGTGTTTCCCTTATGGTAAAACCCATAAATAATCAACATTTACATATGCAAGGAGAACAATGGCTACTAAGGTGAAAAAATCCAAAATTAAAGCTAAATTTTTAGTAGCATGACACCAGTAAAGGCCAATCCTTGAAAATCCACCTCTTCATGAGCCTAAAACTCGTCAACCATGATAGCCGTCCTAGACTAGAGATCATAATTTAAAGATACCAAATCTAAGTAAATCCACTCTTAATGAATAAATATAATGGTTGTAAAAGCCAAACCAATTAGAATTCTAAGTTTTAGAGGCTCCCATTATTTTAAATAGTCTATGATTGTACAAACTCTATCCATCCTTCCTCAAGTACTTAAACTCCTCAACCTAGGAATTTTTCAATTTTACCACCCAATCCTCATATGCCAATCCAAAATCAAGAGAGGGAGAAGGTTTTAAAATCCAAACCAAGGAAATTTACAAGTTTTAAGAGTGCCTCTTCAACTCCAAATCCAATTCAAGAGTAGCCCATAATGCCCTATACTCTCATTTTTCCAATTGAATCTTCTTTCCCTCCCACCATCTCCCCATTCAAAGGAGGACCTATTGTATGGAAATTAAGTGAAGATCATCCAGGGAAATAATAGAGCGTTTCAAGTGAGTATGATGAGGAAATAATTACTGACATCACTCTTTGTGTCACTAAATAATAAAAATTAGACCCACTACAAGAGGAAGAAGATAGTCTTGATGAGGAGAGGATGAGTTCATTTTATCAAGGATACATAGGGGAAGGATGATGAAGTGCCTTATTGGACATATAATCTTCCATTTATCATGTAAGAAGAATAAGAAGGTTAGTCTAGTTGGCATGCGGCTAATCTTGATGAAGAATAAATAGAGCTCAAAGCTAAGAGCCTCACTTCCATAGCCAAGAATATTTGGAAGAATATGTTGAGTCAGTCTAAGGGATCATATTTTAATATGTCGGAGACATTTTAATCCTTACCAATGAAACTCTAATTCAAAATGAGTTCCAAGATAGCCTAATATAGCCTCTTGACTAAAACTTGATTTATAATTTAGATTGGAGGAAAGAAATCAGTCTTGGAAAGAGAAAAGAAGAGTTGAAAGAAGATTAATTCAAGGATGAACTAGAAGACTTCTACTCAAGACTTGAAATTAAAATAGAATCCCTTTAATAACAAACCCATGAGCATCATGAATAACATGTATAAGTATATGTGCTTCCAAGTCAATCACATGTGCTTCAAGAACATTCTAATCAGTAGGATGATAGAGCAATTAAACACAATTATGAGAGCAACCCTGGTTACTCAAAATTTATCTTGACAAGAGGATGCCATATCAAGTACCTAGACTAATTTAAGGCTTAGAAGGAGAATCCATCGCAAGTTATGTTTGATCTAGAGAACAAAATTAAGAATAAAAAAGGCCAAAAGTAACTTACCTATCTACTCCAAGACAACTACATTTATAGTCAACTCAGGTGGGTAAGTGAGTTTGTTTTTGTCCTCAAAGAATTATATCACTAGTATATTGAGAATCTAATCCTTCTAAACCTCTAGTTTGCTACCCTCAAATATGAAAAAAATTCTAAGTTGATATGAAAGGGTAGCTATTTTATGGAACCAATCAGTGGCTTTGTTTAGATAGCCTTTTGATTGGTTAGTTAGGGTAATTTAGTTGTTTTCCTTCCTCCAAGTGATGCAACATATTATTTTACTTATCATTCTTTCCTCTAAATTACTATGACATGTCTGTTATTGTTCTTTGCCTTCTCTATTTTGTTGTGAGTTGAATCTTAGTTTAGTTTATTTAATAATGGTCTAAGCAGGTTACATCTATGTTGTAATTTTAGAATCATGTATTTTGGATGCTTATACAACTTCATGACTAATGGATTACATCAAAGGATAATGAGTTCCTAATTAGTAAGAAAATAACTTGTAGAGGTCACCATAATGTTGACCATTTTTTTCACCATGGAAGAACAACATCTAATTCAGTTTGAGGTTTCAAGTTCAACAAAAAAGGCTATGTCAGGAAAGAAATCATGCCTTCATGTTTTAAGGTTTTGGTCTTCACACGTTTTAATGTGAATGACTTAGAAAGAAAAATGACTTTGCCAAAATTTAGTGTTATTTGCATGAATTCTCCAAAGCTTGATGGTAAAATATTTTGAAATTTTTCTAAGTCTTTGGTAGCATGGAAACACAGAGTCACAAAATCTCAGGGGCATTAAATTATTAAGCTAAAAGTTAATGCCCTATGGTTCTAAGGACCTAAGGAAAATACACATGGTGAATTCTTGGAGAGTATAGAGGCATCAAGGATCATAGGAATTAACCATTATACCAAAGTTTAGAAAACTAAGGAAGTGACACATAGAAATGGAAATGAAAAGGCTAACAAAATAAAGACATGTGGTAGTGGTGACTTCACCAGTACAATAGCCTAATTTTGATGGGACCTTGAAAATGTCTTGATAACTTCCTAATTTGTCAATAATATTAGGAATTTAGTCCAATAAAATGGCACCACATGATAATCATTCACATCTTTTAGTGGTCCCAATCCCTTTCAAAATGTCTTTTGACACTTAGTCAATTTTCATAAAGTTTTCCAACAATCTCCATGTCAGCAAGGTAGTGAGCAAGTAGGATGCTTCCATGTGTCACACTCCTAGTGACCCAAAGTCCTAGAACCATATATATAATTCAAAACCCTCTAGGATTATAGGTTATTAGTATGATTCCATGTGCTATAATCTCACTACTTTGCTCTTCTAGATATTTTTGTGTAGGTTAGAGAGCTGTTAGAGCCCCAAGTTAGCAAGTGAGTAGAATGAAACCATATGGAGAAATATCAATTAACCATATAGATAATAATAAAAATTATATTTGAATCCTTATTCAAGTAATGAAAAATCAAGAAGGATCCACATGTAATTGGTAAGCTTTGAGCACACATCAATAGGAACACCTAGTGAATATGAGAACACCAACTAACACTCAATAGATCCTAACTAAGAGAGCTCAGGGAAGGGATAAAAAAATTATAAAATAGAATGTATCCTATGGTTATATTATCTAATATTTTGGGGCAATGGTTTCACATTTCTATTAGAGCTATCAATCTCTAAAGCCTAACAAAGATGTCAAATCCTAGGAGAGCTTGATGAACCTAGTGTCAACACATGGCTAGATTATGCCATCAAGGAGTTTGTTGGCATCTATGTTCACAATAATTGAGAAAAAATTTATGGATCGTTTCACCCATTCATATGTTAAATTCATGAGCATAATATGTAACTACACTTGATTTTCATATTCAATCTTAGAGTTGCTCAGTATGAAAATCATGACATATCTCAATAAAAACATTGGAAAAATGATAAGAGGTTAATGGAATCTAGCCCTATTCATCATATAGGTGAGTGGATAATACACATGTAGAATAAAATCTATAGCTTAAGGATACGTGGCATGTAGTTATGTAGGTGTGACTTTGGAAATCCTTAGGGTATCCCTAATACCTTGATGCCCCTTCCCTAATCATCATCAAAAGTGTAACCACCCCAATAGTGGGGAAGAAAAAAAATCACTTTGGATTTGAATATTTTTACTATAAATACAAATATAATTACATTTTAAGAGGACCTATTTTAACACATAAATGTTATAAAACTTGGCCCATATTTGATCCCTCTACTTGGATTTTATGCCTTTAAATGAATAATAGAACTATGTTTACCCTCTCAATGCTTCATATTTTGTGTGTATTTTATGAATTATTGAGAATATCCTTATGGTGAAGTGCCCTTTCCCTTTGATTGTGTCCAATTCTATTTCACCTCTATGCAAGTAAACTCTCTTTTGTAGGTCAAAGACTGTGTATCTAATGGTTTATGCATTGTTAGTTATGGTGATGAATGTTTCTCCTTATAATATTACCATAGATCCTTTTACCTCTCCATGAAATATTGATTGTAATAATTTCATGATCAAATTATGTATGTTGTTAATTATATTATGTTCATTATTTATGCTTAAACGAGTAGAGAATATCATAATATTATAGTATATCAGCCCCTTTTGCTTTTAGTTCCTTTGTTTATGCTCTTTATCCCCATTTTCCTTGAAAATTTCAATTGTTTAATGTTAAAATGTGATCCTTCAGGAAAAGCCGACCCTCTCTAGAGGTTCACTCCAATCATAGGTGACCCATAGCCTCAAGGTGTTCCTATTAGGTCGACTAGCTAAGGAGATGTAAAACACCTCCTCACAGGGTATAACTCAAATATGACAATAATAACTATAGCGATATCTAAAGATAAAATTCTTAGGGGTTAATATCATGTTTATAGTGGAAATAAAAATCTATAGATATAGAAGTAATAAAAAATGAAGAGATTAATATGTTATTTAAAAGAAAATGAAAGAATCCATGTGTTAAAAGATGGGTTTCTAAAACCCTCATTACCTAATCTTTGAGTGGAAGTCTTCAATCACATCTTGAATTATGTTACCTTATAAGGTAATTAGAGGATAAAAGTATATCATATACTTCTAAAGACATGTTTCTACATTATATAACACATTATTTTGATACACTTGGCATATACATATCATGTGCATACCTTTGGATTCTAAAACTTTACCACTACCAAAAGGGTTGTATACACTATCTCTTTATGACTATTGCTTATCTCTTAGTCTAAATAATTATATGTTGATTAATCAAACCTTATATCATACTCAGAATGTTATAAACTTGTTTATCTTTTATTTCTACAAGTTTTAAACCTATGCCTATTTTCTAATTGCCTAGACATTTGTGTCCTAGTCAAATACCTACATCAATTCGAGTGTCCTACCCAAATGTGAGGGTCTAGTACCTTAAAATCATTCAATTTACAAATGAAACATATCCATATGGTCAGCCTAAGTGATTTAATGTGAGATATTCTCCAAAAGGATTATTATAAATACATGATCAATTCCCATTTATTCTTCTCCTAACAACTTTTTACCTCTCACAAGGCATTTTACCAAAGGAATTCAATAAAACATTCAAATGAGGAAAGCTTCCTTATTTTCTCCTATTTTCATAGTAGTCATAGTTATCATCCCCATAAGGATTTACTAGAATAATGCATTAATTTAAAAAAAAAAAACATTTACACCACATTAATTTTTTCATTAGATTACACCATGAGAATCTAATTAGTGACCTTAAAATACTAAGTATATTAACATAAGTATAATATTGCAAGTTATTGTGGGACCAATACTATGATACCACAATGTAACATCCCCACAAGGATTTACTAGAATAATGTAGTAATGTTTTTTTAATATTTACACAACACTTATTCTTTCAGTAGATTAGACCATGAGAATATAATTAGTGACTTTAAAATACTAATTAAGTATATTAAACACAAGTAAAAATATATCAATAATAGTTTCTAATCACTAGAAACTTATGTTAGTTAACATAAAAACATAAAGAAAGCAATAATATTAAAATCCAGCCATGGCTAGTATAATAATACAACCATTATTATTGATGTACTATATATATATATATATATATACATCACTATTGTCGATGTAAAATAATAATACAATTACATTCTAATATGGAATATAGGCATATTAGAATGCAATTTTATTATTATTGTACATCAAAAATAGTGATATATATATATATATATATATATATATATATATATATATATATATATATATATATATATATATATATATATATATATATATAATGCTCCACAGAGATTGAGTCACTGTAACTCAATTCCTTGATCATAGACACTACACTTGAAATTATTAGGGATATAAGAGTTAGAGTGGCTAGTATAATGCTCCACGGAGATTGAGTCACTCTAACTCTTATATCCCTAATAATTTCAAGTGTAGTGTCTATGATCAAGGAATTTGACTCAAGAGAGGAGGTTAGTACAGTGTTAGTTATAATAAAAATGAAATCAACACACTAGCAAGATAACATCTCTAGGCCTAGATCATGGGGGGATATTAGTGAACAAACTAATTAAAGACACAACTAAAATGCAAATAAATAACAAATTCCTTACCTTCCTTGATTTTTCTAAGATATTTATTCATTCACTTGATTGGATTGTGCTCAAAAGGTCTCCATCAATGAGGCTTGGCTATCTCCATATCCTCTTGGCATCATATTCATGGTTTTGGCTTTCTCTTGATGTTTGATCAAAAATATTGATGGTTTGGCTTGTGATTTACAATTTTGGCATTATAAAATTATATTTGCATTCATGTTATAAACCCAACATTATAACTTTACTCTATCCAAGATTTCCAAATGAAGAGATAAATACTTGCTTTTATAGGATTTGAAACCAACTTGGAATGGGTTAAATCCTAACCTTGGTTTGCTTATCTAACCCCAACAAGGTTAAGAGGTGTCTAAAATCTCATGATTATCATGGAATAGGTGTGATTTGATATATTTTGCATTTTGACAACTCATAAAAGGTAAAGATTAGCTTCTAAGATTTTTTTGATATTTGAATTTTCCTTTTTGATAATTGATTTATTTGCTCATGAATGAATTCAATTAGGATTTGAATGTTAATTAATATTTATTAGGCATTTAAACATTTATTAAAATATTTGATTAATTCAATGTGCATTTACCTAATTTAATTGATTTATGGGCCAACTTGATTTATTTGCATGGTTATGAAGCTAAATTTGACACATCTAGAAATTATTAGGCTAGATGTTTAATGGTTGGTAATAATTGCTCTAAATTTAGGTATGAAGCCATTGGTGGCCAATTTAGAGCAATTATGGGGTGATAACATATGATTTGCCCAAATTTGGGTAGAATCATTGAGAATTCAAGTGGGATAGTGTACAATGGTTTGCCCAAAGGTAGTTATAAGCTTTGTACCCTGATAGTGACAATGCAGTATGATAACAAAATGATTTACCATAGGTAGTTATAATTATTGAGAAGATGGGGCTACTCCATTTAGGATAGACAAATAGGATAAAAACATGCCCCAGGTGGGTAGAATAAAGTAAATGATTAGAATTGATGATAACATGATGAGTTTCCCAAAGGTAGTTATAATCAATGAGAATTTAGGTATGACAATGTACAATGATTTTCCCATAGGTAGTTATAATATTTAGACCCTAGTTATGGAAAACATTATTTATATATGATGATTGAAAACATGATTATAACCTGATATAGAGGAAAATATGAATTGGGACAACCTGTTAGTAGGGAGATGCTCACTGAACTAACAAAGGTTGAAATTATTTCATTGTTTAATTACTTTATTTGGGATATGATTTGGATTAGGTTTGGATTATTTTTGGTGCCATTGATGAGGAGATATTGATGATGCCATTGATGGTTTAGACCTCTCAAAGCTTATTTTTATTATAACACATGATGGTAGGCATCATGATAGAACACCATGAGGAATTAGATGAAATATGCATAAGGACTAACTCTTATGATCTAATACTCAAGGGAAAATAATGCACCAATGATAAAAACCATGATGACAATGTTGATGTATGAATATGGATAGATTCAAGAATAAATTTTCAAGGAATCACCCAATGAACACATGTAGATTGAATTGAGGCAATAATACTAAAAGAAAATAAATAGGCACACAAATAAACAAATAAATAAACCAACCAACAAACAATAGTTAGTCCCAATGTTAGTATAAAAAATGTGACATAAACAAAAAGATGAACATTACTCCTAAACAATAGCTGATAACTTAATAAAAAACAAGATGGGGGAATAGAAGAAAAGAAAGTGGGTGGCTGAGTTGTCTCCATATGCACTAGGAAAGTGGATGTTTCCTAAATAGTTCCACGGATGATATATCTAAAAAACTTTTAGGTTGAATGTAGTTCTCCTAGAAAATGGGAAGAAAATGATAACTAATGGAAAAATAATCATGATGGATGTGATAGAATAATAATAATAATGATCTTGTAAAATGGCAAGTGCATGGGATAAAAGGCCAAAAATTATGGGGAAACTAAGTGATAAGTGATTTATTGTGATTTAGTAAGGGTTCCTAGAATCCTTAAGGAAAAGAAGTGATCATTTTTTTGGTTTATCTAAATGATTTGATAATTTTTTTTAGAATTTTTGAGGTATCTCAACTTGATCAAGAATGATGAGATACCAAATAAGTCTAAGCTCACAAAATGGTGAGAGAATTCTAACTTGAAATGGTTGCTCAAAAATTGATGAGAGTATAGCAAAAAGGGGGACTAAGTTAACCTCAACATAAATTGAGCATGACCCACATAGTCCTAAAATGGCCCTAGGTCATAGTAGTTCTACCTTTCAATAGAGGAATTTGACTAGTGCAACAACCAAGTCAAATAAAATAGGCACAATTGGCATAGTAAGATAGTAAAACATAGGAATGGCTAGTTGATATGTCAAGGCATAATAAAAAAATATTGCCCCTATTTTTCCCATAGGTAGTTATAACTAAGACACAACTGATTAGATCAATGATACTAATTTTCCCATAAGCAATTATAATTAGTAGCAAGACTGGTGAAATACTGATTTACCCATGTAGGTGGATATAATTAGGCTCACATAAACAAACATGATTATAAAGGAATAAGAAATTAAGGATGTAACTACCAAAATTCTATCTTACTACTCCAAAATACTACCTCTATCTAGATTTCTTGAAACAACTACAAAAATTGAGCTGATTCTTCATGCTAAACATGAAACCAATGAATGAAGTAAGGTCAAATAGGCTAGGATAGGATAGATCAAACATGTTAGGTTGATAAAATAGAATTGTAAGATCGATAAATGATAAGATAATGATAGGCTGGTAAAATGATAAAGTGATAGGATGGTAGAATGGTACAAAGAAGAATATTCATAATATGGTACAATTTAAAACAATCCTCATAGATAATGCATCAAGTAACTCAAGTGTAGTACCGATTGAGGTGTATAATGTTCATAGGCTCATCAAGTTCATCCCCATCGAGTGTGGTGAGCCTATATATTTTTACACCATAGTCTACA
This sequence comes from Torreya grandis, assembly GCA_037957365.1. Classification (NCBI taxonomy): domain Eukaryota; kingdom Viridiplantae; phylum Streptophyta; class Pinopsida; order Cupressales; family Taxaceae; genus Torreya; species Torreya grandis. Next base: position 1,471,270 of record JARHVA010004628.1, on the reverse strand, counting down.
AAAATGATGAAAGGACCAACCTAGTTGGGTTTAAACTTACTTTTATGATTATATTTGGTCATGGTATTCTTTTCATATTCTTTTGGTTTTATTTGAGAAAACGATCACCAAGTTTGAATTGTCTATGTTTCAAATGCTAATTATAGTGGCCAAAAAGTTGGTTCTAATATGCTTGTCAATTGTTGACTACATCCATACATTTTTCATCAAGTAACTCTAGCTCTTATAGGCAAGCTATAATTGTTATCATCGAGGACATGCTTCAAAGAGATGCATAATGATGGTAACTCAACCTCAATGGGAATAATGGATTTACTGACACAAACAAGTGAGTATGGAGTAACTTCTATTGGTGTGTGGTAATTGGTATACCCAGAGGGCATGAAATATCTAAATGTACCAATCAAGACCAACATCATTGATAATATTTTTGAGAATGTTGATAATTCTTTTATTTGATACTTCAACCTAGACATTACCTTGAGGGTAATATTCCATGGAGAAATGTTGTGTGATGTTGTACTCAACACATATTTATTAAACATACTTATTCTTAAATGATCCTCCATTATCATATATAATATCAAAAGGGATATTGTAGTGGTAGATGAGATGGTTGAAAATGAATTTGGAAATTTGCTTTCCATTCATGTAAGTGAGGGGTATAACTTCAACACACTTAGTGAAATATTCTATAGCAATGAGGATGTGTTTATGGCCATCTAATGAGGTATGGTTTATCTTTCTAATTATATTGAAGCCCCATGTAGTAAATGGCCATGGTATTAGCATTGGTTTCAAAGTCTTGGTTGGGTCATGAATCAGATTGGCATGCCATTGACATTTATTTTATCTTTTGACATATGAAACCACATCTACATCCATCATTGGCCAATAATAACTAGTACATAAAAGCTTTTTGGACAACACCACCTCACTGGTATGGGATCCACATACTCCTTTTTGAACTTCCCATAATCCTAGTGTAGATTTTATTGAAGGTAAATAACAATGAAAAGTTCCATCAAAACTATAGTGATATAGGGTTGCTATGAGTAAGTTATAACATTAGGCATTTTGGTTGAAGGCTTTGGTTTGTTTGTAGGATAAGTCTAGTGGTAAAACATGTTTGTGGAGGTAAGTGTATAGGTATGAATACTAGGTAGAGCTAATACCAATAACATCGTAAGTCATTACGATAGTTAAAGGTTCATGAGTTGATACTACCAGATTCTCAATGAGAAATTGGTAGTCTTTTGCCATATCTATTTGTTGAATGAGTGAGCTAATGGTATCCATGAAATCTATTATTCTATTGCTTTCCCTTAGTATATGTTCAAATTAGATGTTGAGAATGTATTATTTGAGAGTGTCATCCATGGCCTTATAGGGAACCAATTTGTCATCTTTGGTCTAAAAGTGTCTATAGCCTAATTGATGATTAACTATAAATCACCATAAACATTTAAATGATGTATGTTATATTGTACTGCCTATCAAATTCCTGCCATGAGTGCTTCATATTTAACCATGTTATTGGTACAAGGATAGTTGATTCTAAATGACTTAGGGATTAATTCCCCTATGGTATGATAAATAAAAGGTCTTTTCTTGATCCATGTGCTATGAATGATCTATCAAAATACAACTTCTATTATTGATCCTTAAGAGGTGTGTTAATGATGGTCATAATGGATTCATCAAGAACTTAGAATATCAATGGCTTTATATCTATAAGGGGTGCTTTAATAAGCTGATCAATAAGAACTTGTTACTTGATGGCTTTCTAATTCACATATTCTATCTCAAAATCACTAAAAAATATGATCCATTTGGCCATGTATCCTTGTAGAACTATTTTGGATAGTAGATACTTGAAAATATCTAATTTTGAAATGATCATGGTTTTATTGTTCAACATGTAATGTCACAATTTTTGAGCTATGAAGATCATAGCTAAATAGTATTTTTCTATGGGTGTATAATTTTATACACATGCTACCAATGTATGGCTTAGATAGTACACTACATGCTCTTTTCCATTATCATCATGTTGATCAATAATTGCCCCTAAGGATTGGCATATTGATGATAGATATAGAGGGAATGGTTTCCCTTGCATAGGATGTAATAAGATTGGTGGATTTGCTAGATAGTCTCTTAGCTATTGAAAAGCTTTATGATAATCATTATCCCAAAGAAATGTTACACCCTTATTTAGTAGCTATGTAAATGGGTTGTATTTATCATCCAATTAAAATACGAAGCACTGAATAGACTAGATCTTGCCTTGTAAATTATAGAGATACTTCAAATTGGTTAGTGGTGGCATTTCTATTATGTCTTGTACTTTGGCTAGATCAACTTAAATTCCTTGAAAAGACATAATGAATTCAAATAATTTTCTTGAAGTAACTATAAAAACATATTTCTTGGGGTTGAGTCTAACTTTGTATTCATGTAGTCACTCAAATATCCTCCTCAATGTTGTTGGATGATTGACCCTAGTCTTTGATTTATCTAGTATGTCATTGATTTAGTCTTAAATAATTTTATGCATCATATCATGAAATGTGACCATCATGGCTCTTTAATAAGTGGTCCCTATGTTATTAAGACCAAATAACATAACCTAATAACATAATATTCCCCATGGGGTGGTGAATGTTGTTTTGTGTTGGTCTTTTGGTGTTATTTGAATCTAATTGTAGCCTAAGAAACCATCCATCAGTGAAATCATCTAATAACCCACTATAGAGTTGAAAATCATGTCAATGTTTGGTAATGGAAAGTCATCTTTAGGGATATCTTTGTAATGTCCCTAAAATTAGTTAAAATTTTGATTCCTTCTAAAATTTTACTAATGGGCACCATGGTAGAAATCCATTTAAAATAGTCAATTGTCCTAATACATCTCACTTATAAAATTTTATACAATACTTTATTGACTAATATAGCAATATGAGGATTCATTTTGCATAATTTTTCTCATAGGTTTGGCATCAGGATGTACCATAAGGTGGTAAGCAACCAAGGTGGGGTCCAAACTAGGCATGTCAGAATATGCCCACATAAATATATCTATAAATTCCCTAAATAAGGATGTTAATACTTTGCACTCTTACTTAGTGAAGGATACACCTGATTTAATCCACTTTGGCTCATTTGGAGACCTAATGTTTACCTTTGTTCTGTCTTCTACAAGAAGGGTCAAATTATCTTCAAGAGTAGTGGGCAAAGATTTGAACTGTTTGGCTTTGTTAGAGTCCTTGGTTAGGACTTGTTATTTAATTTCTCCTAGACATGATGAATTAGAATCCTCCAATGGGAGATAAGGACATGTGATAAAAATAGTTGAAAATTAATATATGATTTAATCAAAGGATTATTGTTCTTCAAGACTAAATTCAAATCCATATATAAGTTATTTAATGTTGTGATCCTAAATGATGTGATCAAAATCCTGATGCTCTTTAAAACTAAACTCAGACCCATAAAATTTTTCATAATTAGTGGTATCCTAGTATAAATTTGAAGAATGGTGAACACCCCCATCTAGTGGTGCCTAAAATAGGTTTTCACCACTAAACTAGCCTTTTTCTTTACTTTTTCCCTAGTTATAAAGCACCTAAAATAGGTTATCACTTTGAGACCTCAATGTTTTATTTATTTAATTTAGCTAAGTCTATTCATTTGATCTCCAAAATAGGCTTCAAGATCCAGTTTGATTGAGAACCCTAATTTATAATCTCCCAACAAAACATTGTCCCTAAAGCCTAAAAAATCATAGAAGGCCTTATCATTTTAAAACTCATCAATTGACATATTGGATTCTTGTTGGCCCTAGTTTATTAGTTGGGGATAATATAATGGTAGTGGGTTATTATTAATGACTTGTCAAAGGGTACAAATGGAATTATTAGAAAAGATATTGGTTTGGGCTAAGTCATTCAATTGGCTATGTTCAAACTCCACTTCCAGCATCATCATCACTAGTATTTATGATGGAACTCAAATAAGATTTATGGGGTCATTCCTAGCTGGTTTAAATCTAAGTCCATAAGTTTCTTTGTAATTAGTCATTGAAATTAGCTCGAGTGTTCCCTATTGACTTGGCTTGAGGCCTCTTCCTTCATAGTCTTGATTTATCATGATATGATTAGGAATATGATACTTTGCATTATTTTAACAATCAACCATCTTATCATTGTATAACCATGATTCATCTCTTTTGAAAGGGTCATATTCTTATCCTAAAGTTATTATGAAAGTGATAGGTCTTGGACTATGCAATTTACCTTTGCCTTTTATTTTCCATTCTAGATGAAGTGGTTTAGATTTTGGACTTCCAAAAGATTTTGGGTTCTATGGAAGCTTTGAAATGTGAAAGTTGTCATGCATCAAATACTCTCTTAGGCCATTAGCTGATATGGTATAGTGATTGGATATTTTAGGAGGTAGCATATAATAAAGTAAATCAAGGGTATTAGGGTCAATGTAGTGGCCTCTAGTAACCCAATAAGTACGGCTTTCCATTTGTCTTTCTAGGTGACTAGATTCATGTTGAAATGGTGATTGTAGATATTAAAATTGGCCTCTAAATGTTTTCAATGCTTGTGTGGATATAAATCTCTTAGAATACTAACCTCCATCCCTAAATGGGAGAACTTGATACATTGGTGTAGTGTTGATAGGACTCCATGAATCTTGTGTAACTAAGGACTACCCAAAAGCATATTTTATGACAAATCAAGATCTAGTACATGATAAAGAATATTATGGGTTAAGGGCCCAATGATAATTGGTAAGTTAATGGTGCCTTGTGACTCTCATTATTCATTATCATAGGCTTTGATGGTGATTTTTTTCTTAGATATCTACTAAGGTGTGTCCAAGAAGTTTGATGAGATTTAGAGACATAATATTTAGACTCGATTTATTGTCTATGAGGACACATTTCATTTTATGCCTCTTTATATAAAATTCAATGTATAATGGATTATTGTGCAATGGGCCAAGAGATGACATATCACTTTGGTGAAAGGTTACTTGTCAGGCTAAAGCTAGATGTCCAACCAAAGCTTGAAATTTGTTAGGAGATATGTCATTTACAACTATGAATTGAACAGGGAACTCTGCCAATATGTTTTTGTGGATAGTAGATGTATGTAACAAATCTAAAATGGATATTTATGTTGGCATCTTTTGCAATTATTTCACAATGTTAAACATATTTTCTTGGATAGTGGTAAATGGTTTATTCCAAGACTAAATGGTTGGTTGGATGGTGGGTGAAGTGGTAGATGGTTGTGGGTTTGGTATGGTAATCATTTACTACTGAGTTATGATTACATAATCAGCATTAGGTATAGGACCACTATTTTTAACAAATGATGGTAGAGGGGGACTAGCTAAGATAAGTCTCAGTTGTTGATGCACTTGTGTATGGTTATAAGATAATGACGAGTTATTAATATAAGGTCTTAACATGGGAATCCCTACTTAATGGTTTGTTTATGTGTGGTCCCAGGTCAAGGAAGGATTACCAAAATGGTTTTGTTGATTTGGTATGATTAGTAATGGTCTTGTCTGATGGGTAATTGGTATAGAATTAATGGAAAAGGTGTTAACAAGAACTCTTGCAATATGGCCTATAACTACATTGTAGTCATGTGCAACTTCATGGTAGGTTTATTGGTTGTTACCATTCTAACCTTGGTTTTGTCCATTATTTTGACATTATTGTTTATGCTATTGATTTTGTTGAGTTTATTGGTTTAGCCTTAGTTGTTGATACTATTGTTGTTGTTGTTTATGTTGGGGAAATGGATTCTAATAAATGTTAAGGATCTAATTAGAGGTAAAGTCTCCATGATACAATATGATATTTCCATTTTCTAACATATTCTGAATGACATGTCTAATTTACACACAATGCTAAAAATTATGGCCATTGACCCTATGAAAGTCACATAATTTTTCTATTTTATACCATTTTAGAGATTCAACCATTGACCTCATATTAGAGATTTGATATCTATCACTAACTAGTTTGTACATATTTTTGGTTAGACATTTTTTTTTTTAAGATAAACATGTTAGTCTATGATGAAAGAGGTATGTTCACTACTACTTGGTAAGGTGGAACATTGGTTGCCCCCTGTTGAGGTGGCAATATTTTTTCCCTCTACTACATGGGTTGATTAGATGGTGCCTACTATTATGTAATATTATTCATCACCATTGGGGAGTAGGATTCATCACATTAGATTATGACATGGCATTGGTCATTAGCTGACTAATTAATCCTTATTTTTAGGTGCTAAAAGAAGTAGTTGGTTAAAGGTTAAAGGTATTTGGTTGAGGTTAGGACATAGAAACTCCTATTCCTTAAGTTTGTGAACCACTAATAGTGATAGTTAAAAGCACATTTTATTGTTGACTATGTGTTTGTGTATTAAAACCACTTTGGTTTGGATTAGATGTTGCTTGTACATTGTCCATTATATTATGTTCACTATTTTACTTAAAAATAGAAGACATTTCTTCAATGGTTGGGGTATTGAACATGTTGTCAACTAAAGTGTTTTGTGTAAGTGGGTCTAAACCTTGATTTTATTAACTTTTCAACTCAAATAAGAATCTTGTTAAAGGTAATGATCAAATAAAAGGTGCACTTGACATGGTCATGTTACTAAAGTTATGTGATAGGTTTTGATATGCCTGGTATGTTGTTTGTATTTACATGAATTAGACCTCAATGAGGCTTCTTTTCATGATAAACATTGATGGATCTAGATATGGCATTGGTATTATGGCATTAGGGTTGCTACAAAAGGCCTGATCATTGTTTGGATTGTAAAACATACTAAAAAGCCCTCCTGGTAGATTTAGAAAGTTACCATGCCCTATCTCTATGGGTTTTTGAGGATCATAAGATGATGGCATGATCACATAATAGGGTTATTGTTGGATATTCTCTAAAACCAAATGTACACTAGCCAAATATTGGGCCATCTATTTTTGATCTTGCTTTATGTATGGAGGCATGCTAACCAAATAATTAGCCAAAGGATATTGACTATGTTTCCCTATTTGAGTATTTTATGGTGGATAGGAATCCATCTCCCAAACAACATCATCTTCATAAGGATTATAAACAAATTCTTCATGTGTACTAACATTTCCATATCCTAGATTATACATAGTTCCACCACATGTGTAGTGAGCCATGGTTAAATTAAATAGTAAATGTTTCATAACAAGATGGGATTAGAGATATACAAACTCTGAGAAACTATGTCTAAAAAGATAAAAGGTTCAAAAATGATCTAACTTGGTCAAGGGTGGAGATATATATTCAAAAAGTATGATGCAAAGATTTGGAAAAAATAGTAAAATGTCAAATGTCTAACATTAAATGTTTTACACAAAAAAGGTCAAGTAAAATGACCTAAAAATAAGATGCCAAACTCTAATGTCCAAATGTGTTCCAAATAGGTCTAAACTAGGAAAGGGCCACTAGGTGTTTTATCCAAATGTGGAGTCAAAAGCTAGGCTCAAACAAGCTGTGCTAGGACTTTTGGCCAAATGGCATCAAAAGCTAGGCTTGAAATAAATTATGATGATGATGATTAATCTTAAAAGCTTGGAATAGTTTGGCAAAGACTAGGTACTTGATTTTAGACATAAACATGATTTTATTGGTGTAAAACACTAAACAAAAGACACGTTGAAGATGGACTAATTCTATAAAACAAAGGCACAAACAATAAAATTTTCCAAACTTGAGTAATATATTAACCTAAGTTACATAACCCAAAAGAGAAATATCTATGTATCAACCACATGAATTGAGGCCTAAATAGAAATCAATCATGGTTGAATCTAAAATTTGTAAAAGTTAATCAAAGAATCAACTAAGGTAAACTAGGATTTTGATGACTAACAAGCTAAGTGAATTTGAAAAACATGACTGTGTTAAATAAATATCTAATGAGGATCAAATGATTAGTTCTAAACAATCATAATTGGGATAAAAGATAAGACACATCTTTTTAAATGATTTTGGCAATGTAATGATGTTAGCACTCCCAAAAGATGTTATAATGGTTGATGTTTCAAAGACCTAAAAATCACAAGAATTGAAATGATTTGGGTAGAATAATGTTACCCATCCTAATCAAGTGCCATACTCAATCTTTTGACACAAAGTTTTCTAAGTTAAATCAAGGTGTCAAACAGATGGCACAATACCTCCTCAAATAATGGATAAATGTTTGACACAAGACTCATTCATGGCATGGTTTAAAAAATAAGAGTTTTAGTTATAAAACACCAAGCATTAAAGAATAAATGATAAAATATAACTAATTATATCATCCCAGATCCTATCAAGGTGTGGTAAAGTGGGGTTGACCAAAACTTATAATTTTGTGACCATCTAGATTGATCCCATGTGTATACACTTTCATGTATGTACAAAAGAGAAAAAACACATCAACTGAGTCCATGTTTATTGGATTATTATGAAAAGGTCTTATCCTTTTCACAACCACTACATCTATCAATTTCTTAGTATGGTGTGATGCCTAGATCGATCATACGTCTTAAGCTGAATTGCCACTAATAGATATGGTTTAACCACTCAAACCATCATCCCAATGGGGTGATCCCAATTTGTATACCCCCCCCCCCACCTAATGAGAGGGGTTGAAACACTATTAAGAGATGAAGCCTCAGGTCAGTGATTTCCTAAAGGACTTGTGAGAGGTAATGGTATCCCCTTCACAAGACAAAATGCATGAAAATAAAAGACAAGTAGAAGGACTTTAGGGTTGATTTTAGATAACCTAATACTATGCATGTTTCGGGAGAGCTTAGGCAATGTTCTTTCTATGCCTTGGAATAGGCAGTAAAATGAAATGGAATTGTACATTTGATCTCATGAGTTCCTTATAGGGGATTGGAGGAGAGCATACACGTGTTATCTTTTTTATGAAACAAACAATCAACAAAAAAACATGGCATAAAAATAAACGTGCTCAAAAGCATGAAAACTATATGATGTTAAGTTAGTTAAGGCACCAAAATGAAATGTTTTGTGAATTTTGGCCCCTAGATATTGATGAAGACTTACTAAAACATTGAAAATCATCTAAGGCATAAAAAATGAACTAAGTTCTTTTTAAACACCCAAAAGATGATGTGAGAAAGATTGACAACATGTTTAAACTTGATTAGGTTCATTTTTATGCACCAATTGAAATATTTTGGTTAGATTCATGGCCCCTCAAATTATTAACAAGTTTGAAAGAAATTTCATAAACACAAACTAAGCAAAAACACAACTATGTTCATTTTAAGAACTTAAGTCAAAATGTTCAAATTTAGCCTAATTTGTTTTAAACACCAAATTGAAGTGCAAAAAACCATTATGCATGAAAATTTATGTTTAATGTTTGCCTTGACCCTAAAAAAATAAGAGAGTCTCTCCCTAATTTGAAGCACTTTTGATTGTTAGACAATTAAGTTTGTAAAAGAGATCTCAGGTTTGGATTTTATTTCACACAGTGATCGTGGACAATCACAGATAACCACCAACATTTTTAAGGGAATCATGAATAATGGTTATCAAGTAACCACCATCAATCAAGTAGAATCAGCACCAGTCAATAAAGACCATTGTTAAAAACCTATGAACCTGAAGGCAAAACCATAAATGAGAAATATGTTAGGTTATGGAATTGTTAGATGAAATTTGATAAAAAACTATAAGGTAAAATTTAGTTGATAGATGTAAATACCTTTTAAACCAAAAAATCAAGAAATGAAATGACAATAAGAATCAAATTTCAATATTTATGTCCAATTCTCCCCTATAACTTGACCATCAACGGTCTCATAGAATCAATGACAGTTATGCAAAGTTAGAGCCTAATCATCAATGGTTATGTATGATCATCACTGATCTCTATGTAGATCTAATAATTTAACCAAAACCAAATAAAACCAAAAGAAGACTATAAAATCAATTTTATAGAGCTTTAAGCATCCAAACGAATATTTAAAATCTTCATATTGATGTCCTTGGTATGTGGGATGCATTGGATCCCATTGGGCATGACATTTATGATAAGGAATTTGACTCAAGAGAGGATTTTAGTATAGTGTTAGTTTCAAAAACAATGAAATAAACACACTATCAAGGTAATATTTCTATGCCTAGATCATGGGGGGATCTTAGTGAACAAACCTATTTAAGACAAAACTAAAATTTAAAGAAATGATAACTTCCTTACCTTCTTTGATTAATTCAAGAGATTTATTTGTTGGCATGCTTGAATTATACTCAAAGTGTCTTCATCAATGGGGCTTGGCTATCTCCATCTCCTCTTGGCATCATATTCATGGTTTTGGATTTGGATTGATGTTTGATTAGAAATCCTAATGGCTTGGCTTGTGATTTACAATATTGGCATTATAACATTATGTTTTCATTCATGTCATAAAACAAGTATTATAACTTTACTCTATCAAGGTTCTCCAAATGAAGATCTAAATTCTTGTTTTTATAGGCTTTGAAATAAACTTGAAATGGGTTAAATCTTTACTTGGGTTTGCTTAGCTAACCCTAGAAGGGTTAAGAGGTGTCCAAAATCTCATGATTAGCATGGAATAGGTGTGTTTTGAGATATTTTGCATTTGGACAACTCAAACAAGGTAATGATTAGCTTCTAGAATATTTTTGATATTTGAATTTTATTTTTTGATAATTGATTTATTTTCTCATGGATTAATTCAATTAGGATTTTAATGTTAATTAATCTTTGTTACAGATTTCAACATTTGTTACAATATTTGATTATTTCAATGTGCATTTACCCAATTTAATTGATTTATGATCCAACTTGATTTATTTGCATTGTTTTAGATTAAGGTAAAAGCAAGTTTTGAAGGGGCCCCGAAACCCTGAAACAAAGTTAGAAAGATACATCAAAAATGCCCATCGGGAAAACAAACCTAAAGCCTACTATAGAACAGTAACAAAATCAGGTTTTGATTTATTTTCATTGTTATGAAGCTAAATTTGAGACATTTATAGAATTTTAGGATATCTATTCAATGGTTGGTAATAATTTGTCTAAAGTTGGGTATGAATCCATTGGTGGCCAATTTAAGGTGTCTACAATCTCCAAGTAAGTAATATAGTAGAAAGGGAGAACATCATTTGAGTTCTTTTTCACACCAACCATAGAACATCGATCCCTTCCACAATCCCATAAAAAGGGAATGTCCATCCCTTTATGGATGGGTAGATAGTGATGATGTAAGAATCCAGAGAGACATGATAGTACCCAGGTTTTGTAAGATTTTAATTACATGATGTGTACCATAAAGAAAATACATTCTAACATGATATTGCAAAAATATGTAAATTTTACATATGAAATTATAATGCATATCTAAACATTACTCTACCCAAATTTTTTGAATAACATATGATCTCTAGGATCAATAAAATTCATACACACCACTTGATCAGATTATCTTCATCTACCATTGGTGGTGCTAGGTAAGCTCATGATGTCTATCTCACTACTTAGTTAGTACCAGTGTTAGAACCTTAATTCATCTAAATATGAATCTATGCCAACTAATTAGATATTTTAGTGTGAGGCAATCACTTGTTATGATTTCTATTTTTGCATCTTTTATGCCAACTAGAGAAATATTCATAGACCTAGCACCAATTGGCAAGAAGTTACATGGAACCTAGTTTTTAAAGGCATATTATTAAGTTAGTTTTAAATGGAAACCATAACATAAAGGGTGAATGTTGATAGAGATGGAATAATGATCAACCAAGGTTCTAGTTCATCACTTGGCATGCACCCTCCACCCTAGAATGAAGATACTTCTAAGTAATATAAATCCAAGCTCAATCCAATTTATGGGGATGCCACTTTCAGATAGCAAAGCCATGAAAAATTGGTTACAAAATTAGTAATTTAGTAACATTAATCTAAGGATTGAATATGGATGCTTCTGAGGTTGCACATTGTAGTGCCTAAGCTCACCTATGAGCCTCTAGGTTGTTATTAGTTTTAAATGAGCATGTGCTCTGTTCCATTGATATGTAATCTATTTCTTTAAATTCTATTTAATGAAGAATGGCATTTTAGTAATTGAGTATTTATCTAGTGTATATGGTTATGGTAGTGCTCATTTATTTTTACAATGTTTTCAAGGATTATAATGAGTAGTTTAATAAATGAATGTGGTGTTTAAATGAAGTTCTACTTTAGAGTGTTAATGGAATTTTTGTGAAAATGATGATGCCAACATATTACATAGAAATACTATAAGTGTAGGAAAGACCCCATGCCGAGTGATGATATATGTGTCTAAAGCAGGACCCTAAGCATGAAACCTTGATATAATGCAATTATCTTGCCCCATAAAAGTTCCTAAATGATGCTTAGCTTAGTAACACAAAGGTTTTCACCCTTGATATCCTATAACAAGCCCAATATAGGATTGCACTCCTATAACTAGAACAAGTTTCCTGAATAGGCTTTATAGCTATAAACAATCAGACTCCACCAAGAATGAATTGTATTAACAAACATGTCAATGCTATTATTGTAATGACTAAGTCCTGTGAATAATGAGTTATGTCATGGCATGACTAACTCAATGCAGGCCCCAATTATTTCTCTACTAAACTTCGAGTGAGCACATAAGGCTTATACCTTATGTGAGTTGATGCAATGTATTTGAATAAAAAATGTTGAGCTTTTTGAGTTTAGTCTATGTCGTGCCTAGTTGTAAAAAGTCTAGAACTAACTTGGACAACTAGGTAAGTGCCTGACAAATTAAATGAAATAGAAACTAACTTTAAAACATTTTGATTTTGTTGTTGGGACCCATAATGAATTTTTTTATGTAATGGTATAACTATAATAATTCTCTAACTCTCCCTCAAGAACAACAAGTAATGGCTACAATAGGTGGAAGATATATTTACACTAAAACATGCATCTTGTGAAGGGTAAAATTTGAGCAAGTGGGTTTAGAACAACTTGTATGATGATCTATATGAGGTCTTTTTTTTGAACTACTTAAGCATGTGTACTGATGGTTGGTTGCTTATACTACTCACTGAATATAATTCTATGGACAATGCCTTGAGTAGATAAAGGAACACTTAGAAAATCTTGAGAACCTTGATTCCACTTAAACCAAAGATGTAAAAAAATGTTGATAAGGAGCACTAAATATTTACATGCTTAAGTTCACAATATCAACATACTCGTGTTTTGATGAAGTAGAGTATCAATTATTAAGTGAGCCCAGGGGCATGTTTTTGATCTAATTCAACACAGAGCTTAAGAAACTGATGGTGGATTATGGATTTGAAATAATGATAATGGAAGGTTAAAGTCCTTTCATGTATGAGTAGTGCAAAAAGGGAAGAAGGGGATGTGTAGGTGAAGTATAATGGAAGGGGATGAGTAGATTGACACCTAAGAGCTTAGGCAATTAAATTATAACAAGAGAAGGTGTATGTTGATAGAATATTTAGAACTTAAAAGTGTTAAGAAAACTTGTAGTAAGTGTGGAGGGTATGGGGAAGGATCTCTTAAATTTCATCAATGCTAAAAAGAGAGAAATAATGAATCCATAAATCAAGATCAATAGTTGATGGGAGTAGAATTCTCTAGGTTCTTACAGAATTTAACCATTAAATATGTGTTAGATGTTCTTACCCCTTTTGAGCTTGCAACATAAGCTCATATACTGGATCCCCCTCAGGAAGAAATAAGAGTGATAACTAACCCTATTATCAACATTGAATTTGAATGATTTGTAAAAATAGAGTATAATTTTCTGATTAAACAAGTTGTTCCTTATGAGGAGTTAAGTGAAGATACCTCTAGACCTTTAGGCACTATCTTGATAACATAGAACATGAGCACAAGCATTCTAGTTCAATAAATGTTAGCTATGTAGATTTGGAAACAATGCACAAGAAGTGGCTTGGTACCATAAGTGAGTACCACCACGTCATTAACTTTGATAGTGACAATAGAAAAAATAGGGTTGATGCCCAACCCCGTGACTAAAAGCATCAAAGAACCACTATTAGGACAACTGCCATGGGAAAACACCTCAAATGCTAGCACACCCTCATAGCAAATATATTATAAAATGACCATATACCTACTTGAATATTGTGACATAAAAAATACCATAGAACATGTGTTAAGTGTGAGCTTCAATGGTGTGCTGAGGGTATAACCCAATCATAATGTAAGGAAACATAATTCATGATAACTCTAATTGATCATACACATACTTGGTATAGGAAATTTGATCCTAACTAGGCTATGATTAATTATGACATTTTGAAGGAAGCATTCTTGAAGGAATTTTATTCTTGAGTTTGAATAATAGAGCATCATTATACTCAAGGAAATTAACCAAATATTATCAGAGAGCATGCACTTATATAATTTTAGGTTCAAAACTCTTCTTTAAAATCTTATTTATGATATTTGTAGACACCTATATTTAATTTAGTGTCAAAATGTATCTTAATCATTCTTCCTAAGTTTATTAACCATTATTCCTAATTTAATATTTAATATTTCTTCCTAAAATCAATTAAATAAATTATTTAAATACTTTTTAAAAAGTCAATTATGTACCTTTTATTCTTTATTTTAATTATTTAGTTCTTTAATTTACCAATTCAAGCTTCTCCTACCTTTCTCTCCCTCATCCCAACCAAATCCATGAAACCCCCCCTTCTTATGACTCCTCCACTATGTTGTCACTCCATTTTAACTAAGTCTATTAACTAACCCCTCTTTTTACTCCACCTATTTGAAATAGTTCCTATCCTCATGGATGAGGACTCATGCTCAACTATTGATCATTTGGAACCTTCAAAAAGTCCAATTGATCCTTCACCATTGGATCATAATTCAAGATTTTATAAATAGGTTTGCAAATCTCTATTTTCATGGCATACTCTTTTAAAATCACAAATATTGTAATCAGTCACAATCTTGAGAGATCACAAATAAAATCAAACAAATCAAAGTCATCCATTTTTGTATCCAAAATGCTACCCATTTCACCTTTGCATTGGAGAAGTGAGCACCACATTTTAATAGAGCAAATTAGATTTGAATCACAATGGAATATTCTTGTATCTAATATATGAAGGTTTTGATTGTTGTTTCTTGCATTTGTTTCTCTAACTTTGGTAGAATTTAGCTTAGAATAGATTTGATCTTTATATTTGCACTTTTTAATTCATACATTTTTGGCATGTCCAGTAGGACTTACCCACATCTTTTAATCTTTTTCTTTTATTTTCTTTTATCTCTTTCATTTAATCTCATTTGTTTTTGAGATGGTATGAACTATAGGTTGTTGTCTTAGATTTCATGATCAACTTTATGTTTTTCCTACATAACAATGATTTTGGAGCATATTTTAGGAATTTTGTTGGACTTAATAGCATTTTTGTTACATTTTCTACATTTTCGTGCTATTTTATGTCTTTTCCAGGTGAATAATGATTTTGTAATAGAATAGTGATTTTTTTCCAATAGTGATATTGTCATACTTTGTAATGATTTCACGTTCTCCTACAATGATTTTATTCTTTTGAGTAGTGATTTCATGTTTTCCTACAATGATTTTGTCATTTTCCATAGTGATATTGTCTTTTTTTATCAACAATGATTTTATTCTTCTATGAAGCAATTTCATGTTTTTGTGTAGCGATTTCATTGGGAATAACAACGATATTATTTTTGTGAGCTTTTTCTATTTTCTATTTTTTTCTTGCATGATCATTTTGTAATTTTTCTTTTTTGACTTGACTGTGTAACAATGATTTCCTCATAGAGGCTTGTTTTTTTTGGTTTTATATTCCTATTTGCAAGTTATCTTATTCTTCAGCTCAAGCAAAATAAAATAATACCTTGTTTGTAGAATGCTGGCCAAATACAATTGCAAAAAAGCAAAAAAATAAAACCAACTTTATTTCATTTGTTCTCACTAACATCTTTAATTTTTAGTCTTTTATATTCCTAGTAAATAAATCACACTTTGTTTTCTACAAAGTAAATCTATTTATTATTTTTGTCTTCTTATTTAGTTGTAAAGGTTGTGTATGCTATTTCCTTGGCATCATGCTGGTGATGATACCTAGAAATCAAAAGTAATATTGTATTTTATTTTTTACCCTAGTTGATCTTGTGTATGCTCTTTCCTTGGTGTTATGCTGGTGATGATACCTAGAAATCAAAAACATGTATTAACTATTTATTTTTATTTTATTAGAGACATTAGTGACCATGGATTTCACCACCACACAGTAGGTGAAACCCCATTTTTTGGTAGGGTATATAAATCAAGACCCAGTTGTTTCAATTGCCTAAGCAGTTGTGTGTTTTAAGCACATCATGATGTGAGGAGATTTCATGCTCCAATACCTAGGGTTTTAACAATTGACTCAAGATCTAGTATTGCCAATTATCAACACACTAAGACCCCTATGGCTATATTGGGAGCTTTAGGACAAGACCCAATAGTGTGCATCTACATATCAATCTCTTCCAAAACTTTATTTCCCCTAGATAAGCTATGTATACCTTAATCCTAAGATTGCCTCTTTGTCATTTGACTTTGGTACATCTGTTAATGGTAGAGATAAGAGGTTAATTTCCCCACACCCTTGAAACTAAACTTAGTGGTCCATCTACATTATAGGATCCTTCATGGTTAGTGACTTGAAACATTAGGCTGCAGCTAAGAGCACAGATGATTAAGTGGGAATGGAAAGTCGAATAGTTGCTTAACACCCTTGTTGCCTAATTTTCACCCTTTTTGTGTAATTGGTTATTGTTTTAGAATATAAATTGTTTGTTATTTCCTTATGATTTACCACATGATAAAAATCCTTATTTTGAAAACTAATTCATTTCAAAAATTCACATCCTTAAAAGTAATTAGTTCAAAATTTAAAGCATTTTAGTCAAATCATTGGTTTATTGTAATTTTATATTTTCATTCTTTCTTCAAAATATTTTTTCTCTTTCTTTCCAAAATCATGCCTATTACATGTCAAATGGCCATGTTAAATCCTCATGCAAGGGAAGTGACATTTGGCAATGGCCCCTTTTGATTTCTCGATCAAGAGTATCATGTAGAAATACGTGAAATCACTGAACATAAAGATGATGATTGAGATCTGTATCAAGATGAAGGTAGCCTCAAAGCTACCCAACCTCTACTATCCCTAGATGAATATATCATTTCTAATAAAAATAAAGTGCTACTTTGGGTCTTGGGTTTTGGTGCTAAATTCCTTCTTGATTTTGATGTGCATAACTTATAATACGTCATTATAAGTAAATATCCTCCTTCTACTAATGTTAGTCAACAAAATATCTAAAGATATTTATAGGTTAGTAATACCATCATTCCTTCTTCATGTAATCATCCCCAAGTCTCCCAAGACAAATGGAAAACCACCTCACATGAAGATTCATCCCAAGCTAGCTATGGGTTTTCTACTAGAATCCATGAAAATCAAGGAAATCAAGAGATGATGAATTTGCAATCTCATCAATCAAATAACCCATCTATTAATCCTACCATGAGTGAAAATACAAATTTACAACACCATCCTACCAATCTAAGTTTGAATTCCATTTCAAACTCCCAAATCTTGCAATCAGCTAATCAAAACTTGAACCCTATTTCAATTTTGCCTATCATATATCAAAATCATCCCAGCTTAAGTATGGTTTTCACATCCAATTCAAATATAACCAAACAAAATTTGACCACACCCACTTTGGGTATGCCCCAAAATTGGTAATGTTATGATCAAATGTGTGAATGGTTACCCACACTCACAAATCAATCCAAATCAAAGTTTCAAAAACTCACCCATCATATCTAATCCTAATAAAAACTCGAATGCATATTCATGTTTTCCCAATCAAGTACCAAATCATGGTTTGAATATTGCTTCAAGCATATTCAACAACATATATATATATATATATATATATATGTTGTTGAATATGCTTGAAGCAATATTCAAACCATGATTTGGTACTTGATTGGGAAAACATGAATATGCATTCGAGTTTTTATTAGGATTAGATATGATGGGTGAGTATATATATATATATATATATATAGGTGTTCCTTGCGATCTCCTTTTCCTTTGTATTTTTCAAACCTAGGAACTTTAAAATATTTAGGGAATGGTGTAGTCATTTTGATCACATCATAAGGATATAAACAAATTTACTCAAACATGTATTACTTTTGTTGGTTGTATGTCCCATATTTTAAACCTTAGACCTGATCCCTGATGTTTTGAAATTCTTATATTATAAAGGGGGATATCTGATCTATTTGACTTGAGGTTGTAGGTGGTTGATTAGTTTATTGGGGCATTTTTGAAAATTTGTTAGGATTGGGATTATTATAACCAAGGTTTTGGGGTTGGGAAAATGTATTTATGTTATATCCAAGATTTTGATTAGTTCCATAATTTATTTGACTTGGATTTAGGTTGAATCCAAAATTGGTCTAAGTTGGGTTTGGATTTTGGGTTGAGCCAAGATTAGGATTTGAGATAAACTAGTTGGAACTTACATTTGGGTTGAAATTAGTATTAGTATTTTGTTTCATTTGATTATTTTTAGGATTTTGAAACTTAATGGTTGGATTAGTGTTTGATTAATTTTGATTTGGATTAGGAATCACAAGGGATGATACTAACAATAATTGATTTGGTGTGTATCTTGCATATAACACAAATAAATTTTCCCAACCCCAAAACCTTGGTTATAATAAGCCCAATCCTAACAAATTTTCAAAAATGCCCCAATAAACTAATCAACCACCTACAGCCTCAAGTCAAATAGATCAGATATCCCCCTTTATAATGTAATAATTTCAAAACATCAGGGATCAGATCTAAGGTTTAAAATATGAAACATACAACTGATAAAAGTAATACAAGTTTGAGTAAATTTGTTCATATCCTTATGATGTGATCAAAATGACTACACCATTCCCTAAATATTTTAAAGTTTCTAGGTTTGAAAAATACAAAGGAAAAGGAGATCCCAAGGAACACCTAACAATATTTTATCATGCATTTACCAAAGTTGCCTATCATAATGAGTTCATGTTACGTCTCTTCTTGTGGATCCTTGGAGATCAAGCCCTTGAATGGTTCTCTAGACTCCCAAAAATATCTATCTTCACTTTTGTGGATTTATCTAAAAAGTTTGTCCATCATTTTTCATACAACATTGAGAAATACTTGACCACTCTAGATTTTCACAACACTAAGTAGTGACAGGGTAAAACATTTGCTTCATTTTTTTAAAGATGGAGAGCAATGGCAAGCCACTTTTCATGGTCATTCCCAAAAATTAAATTGGTGGACATTTTCATGAACAAATTAAATTTATATTTAAGCCATCATTTACTCCTTTGCCAATGATATTTTGATGAGATAGTTTATAAAGGCATTCAGATAGAGAGAAATTTAATTAACAGAGTAATCATTAAAATATTCAAATTGGAAAACAACAATTCTTATAAACTAGTGGATAAATTAATAGATAAACCCAAGTTATTTATTAAAAATAGGAATCTTGTGGGGGATGGTGTGACTGATGTGAAGCAAATTCAGAACCCACAAAACCAAAAACCTAAAAATTCAATGTATAACATAAAAATTCTATTGGGATGACCAAAACAAGGACAACCAAAGCACAAGTTTACTTAACTAGGGGACATTTACAAAAATATTTTTCAAAACTTAGGTAGTGCAAACATGATAGTGTGGCCTAACATAAAGCCTTTTGAAGACAATGTTCCAAAACTTGATTGGTATAAGGAGGATGAGTACTATGAATACCATTGGATATAAGGACATTCTAAAAATAGATGCATGCATCTCAAACATTACATCTTGGATCTTATTGATAAAGGTGACATAGTAATAGAAAATAGCTCAGCTAAATAATTTAATAATTAGAAACTAGGGATATATTAGGATCCATTCCCTAACCATGATCAAGGTAAAGGTAAGAAAAAACAAGATCAACCAGAGTCAAGTAATGTCAACCAAGCCAATCATCCATTTGATTCTATCATTAATAACATCGATATGGTACAAAAGCATGTTAATGTTATAATCCCATCCAAGTATGAATGTATGGTTACTAGAAGATGTACAAAACTCACCCTACCAAGTGCACCACCACCTAATGTTGAATGAAAGTACAACATCATATATCACCTTGAGTGGATGCTAGCAAACATATCCATTTTACATATTTTCAAAACTTCTACTGTATATAAATACATTTTGTATAAAGTCCTTTAATAATATAATGTACCTAAAAGCATTGATCCTAAAAAATTTCAAGTGCTTATTGGTTCTTTGGAAACAAGTAACCAAGTAACATTTGACCATTCTGATGTTTCTCCTTTAAGTTTAGAGCATAATCTACCTTTGTATATAGAGGTTACTATTTCTAGGCACAAGGTAAAAAGGGTTTTTATAGATAATGGTTTGGCCCTTAATATATATACACTAAGAATCATAAAGCATCTTGGATATCTAATAACAACATTAGAAGAAAACATCATATCAATCATATCATATGATAATAATGAGAGGCAATCCATTGGCACAATTCATCTTCTTTTAATGGTAGGAATGGTTATTAAGGAAACACTTGTTCATGTTCTTGATCTTGATTTACCATATAATATACTCCTTGGATGCCCATGGATCCATGCCATGAATACCATCCCATCAACCCTTAACCAATGTTTGATTTTTCCTCATGTAGGAATGGAAGTAACCATTCAAGGGGATCCTCATCCCTTCCAATAATAAAAATTATTGGAAGGTAAATGTCAAAAATCCAATTATCTCCCTGTCATAGATGATAATTTCACCCTTATTGAGGATTACCCTTCACTCAAAAATTACATCAATCCTAAGATTTTTTTAAACACCTCCCATTAGTGGTTGGATTAACACTACAACTCCAGACATATCTATTGAAAAAACATTAACCAATGAGCCATCCATTAAACAAGCTTCTAATAATCTATTTTTGAAACAAATCTTAAAGATTCCTTATGTTGAACAAATTCCATCCACATCTACTTTTTTATCCAATAACCCTTCATTTTCCACTTCTTCTATTTCCAAAATCATTGATTGAGTCATGAATGAGTATATTATTTAAGATTTTTATACAAGTAAAATCCATGCAAATCCTAATGAGTATGGTAGGCCAAACCACCTAAAGGATCAAATAATTATCAAAAATCTTGGGAAAACAAAATTTTTGAAGGGAGATTTGTTTTATGATGAAAATATTGATGATTCCAATTCCTCCTTGATTTATTCAGAAGAATTGTCTACTTCTTTTTCCACTAATCGATATCCTATTACAAAATCTATAATGTCTAAAATAATGGACTACAAAGGCAAGGGTTTTGGCATCTATGAAAAAGGTAACATTAAAACAATAAACATAAAATCCAACAAAGGGAAGAATGATATGGTATTTAATCTACTTAATGCACATCTACCAAATTCTTCAATCAATTCTTCTAGTCAGTCTAGAGATGATTCATTAGATAGAGAGATAGGTTCCATCATTAGCCATTTTGAAGATCTAGCATTTACCAATAGTTTCTATGAAAATGTCATTTTAACACTTGACCTCACATATCCTTCTTTAATCCATTAGGACCAAACATCCATGCCTCAACTTGACTAATTCCAAAATGATGATCATTAACTAAATTCCTAAGAATTAGAGATCAAATTCTTGCAGGTGACCATAAAAAAGGTTTCTTAATACATCTATCAGATTCAACATATTTTGGAGAATAGGGACTACATCAATTTATTAATTTTGCATAAACATCAAAATAAGAAGAGGTAGATAAATATTTCCATCTTCCCATACCACCTCAATCCTAAAAATATGAATCTAGTTTGCTTATTGAGGAAACCATTCCTATAAACATTGGTAACAAGGATGACCCAAACATTGTAAAATTAGCTATCTCACTTATTTAAGAGGAAAGGGAGATATTCACACTATTACTTTTGAAAATTTTAATGTATTTGTATGGTCTTATGTAGATATGCCAAGAATACATCTATAGTTGGTAGTTCACCATCTTGTGGTGCATCCATATGTGAAGCCATTCAAGCATAAACTTAGAAAAATGCATCCCAAAATAGCACTACTTATAAAAGAAGAGCTAAATATATAATTGACAATATGATTTATATGCCCTATTGATTATTTAGATTGGATATCAAACATTTTTCCAATATCTATGAAACTAGTAGGGATCAGAGTATGCATGGACTTCTATGATATCAATAAAGCATATCTAAAAGATGATTTCCCATTACCCAATATAGATATGATAGTTGAATCTAATGTAGGCCATGAAATGCTATCCTTAATAGATATATTTTCCAATTATAATCAGATTAAAATTACTAAAGAAGATCAACATAAAACACCTTTTACAACTCCATGGGGAACATTTTGCTACCAGGTAATGCCTTTTGGGTTAAAAAATGTAGGAGATACATATCAGAGGGCAATGCCAGTTATATTTCATGACATGATAAGTGATATTATGGAGGACTATGTGGATGAAATTTTGGCCAAATCTAAATTTAGAGCAGACCTTCCTTAGGTACTTTGTCATATTTTTTAAATAATGCAAGAATATACTATGTGATTAAATCCAAATAAGTGTGTATTTGGTGTTACATCAAGAAAGTTGTTAGGATTCATTGTTTCATAGTGAGATATTTAATTTGACCCTTCCAAAGTTTCATCTATCATGTATGTACCACAACCCAAGAATATTAAACAACTAAGGAGATTACAAGGAAAGATATAAGCCATCAAAAGATTTATCTCACAACATGTAGATAGCTATCATCCATTTACATTCTTGTTGAAAAAAGATGTCACTTTCACTTGGATAGAAGATTATGAAAAGGCATTTAATAGTATCAAGTAATATCTTTCTAATCTACCAATTTTGATGCCAAAAATAGATGATAGTCCATTTTTGATATATATCTCCACTACATAGTATGCTCTTGGAACATTATTAGCAAAACTTGATGACAATGGAAAGAGAGAGCAGTCTATTATCTAAGTAGAACCTTGATATCCTATGAATTAAATTACTCTCAAATGGAAAAATCCTGTCTTGTGGTAGTTTTTGCTTCTCACAATTTATGACATTACATTCTTAACAATCAAATAAAAATTAATGATAAAATTGATCCCCTTAAGTATCTTTTATCAAAAATAGCTCTAACAGGTAGGATGGCTAAGTGGGTCTTGTTATTTAGTGAGTTTGATCTTGAGTATGTTAATCAAAAAGAAATCAAGTGTCAGGTTCTTGTAGATGTTCTAGCAAAAGCACCACTTCATGGGAAGACATCAATTATTTTAGAATTCTCTAATGATGTAATTATTTTAGTTGATGAATCCTTGCTTTGGCAACTTTTCTTTGATATATATTTTATAAATCATGGCTTTGGGGTTTGTATCTTGTTAATAACACTTTATGGAGGTTGTATACATAAGGCATTTCATATTTAATTCTCATGTACAAATAATATAGAAAAGTATGAAGGTTTAATCATAGGTCTCAAGATAGAAATTTAGTGGGGTATTCAACATCTCCTTATTTTTAGAGACTCCAAGCTCATTATTAATCAAGTAACTAACAAATTCCAAGCACATGATAACAAACTCATACATTTTAATAAAATGGTGGATAAATTGATCAAATCCTTTTAATACATCTAGTTTGAGCAAGTATCTCAAATCAATAATATGGTAATAGATGCTATGACAATGATAGGCTCCTTGATGGATTTAAACATCAAGCATAATTTTTTTTTGGTTGAGTAATTACAAGTGCCTACTTATGATACACCAAAATCATAAATGGTTTATGAGATCATTGGTCCCTCCTCACCATGATACTCTGATATATATTCATACCTTTCTAGTAAGACACTACCATCTAATCTATCCTCAAACAAATGTAAGTCCTTCATTCAAAGAACATCCCATTACATAATCCTTGGTAATACTTTGTATCATCGTGGCTATGATGGAACCCTTCTACATTGTTTAAATTTTGATGATTCTGATGTGGATATTCAAGAAGTTCATGAGGGAATTTGTGGGTCACATTCAAGTGGTATTATCCTAGATAAAAAAACTTCTTTGAGTTGGTTATTATTTGCCAACAATGGAATCTGACTCATGTGCATATGTCAAAAAATGTATACCTTGTAAAAAGCAAGGAGATTTTATCTATAGTCCTTCACAAGACTTGAAGCCTATAAAAACACCTTGTCCTTTATCCACATGGGGATTATATCTCATATGGAAGATTAATCCTTTCTCTTTGGATGGGCATAAACATATTATCACTACCACTGAGTATTTTACCAAGTGGGTGGAAGTAATGCCATTAACTTATGTGAATGAAAAATAAATTTCTAGATTTATCCTTAACCACATTATTTGTTTCTTTGGTATTCCATCCACTCTTATTTTTTATAATGTAAAATCCTTCAAGAATAAAACTATAAAATCCCTTTATCATACATACCATATAAAACACAAATGGTCCACTCCCTAGTACTCATAATGAAATGGCCAAGCCAAGGCAACAAATAAAAATATTTTGTGTATTATGAAGAGAGTTGTGAATTAAGTTGGTCATGACTAGCATACCCAACTATATCCAACCCTTTGGGCATATCATACAAGTATTCATAGACCCATAGGGATAACCCCTTATTCCTTTATTTATGGTAGTGACTCTATTTTTCCTATTGAGGTTGAGATTTCATCATTAAGAATATATTTGTAATAAATCATAGATGAGTAATCATATTGAGAGTCATGCTTAAGTGAGCTCAATCTCTTAGATGAAAAATGACTCAATGCTTTAAATCACCTACAAGTTTACCACAATCACCTTCATCATAGCTACAATAAACATGTTAAAGATAGGTAGTTTAAAATCATAGATCTTGTTCTGAAGGAAAATTAGTGAAATACTAATGCTAACATAGAAAATAAAGGAAAGTTTTAACCTAATTGGTCAGGTCCATACATTTTCATAGCCAAATATGGATTTGGAGCTTATAAATTAGCCATAGAAGATGGAGAGGAGCTTGATGAGCCTATGAACATCATGCATCTTAAAATATTCTATGCTTAAACATTTAGCTCTATGTGTTGTTATTGGTTTATATATATATATATATATACAAAAATAAACAAAATATACAAAAAAAAAAACTATATATCTATAGTAAAAATATGAAAAGTGTGTACATAGAACATCCACAAGTGAAAACCATGTCCATGGCACTTTGGATAAGTACCATGATGAAAAATAGTTCTTCTAGCATCATGTGTAAAAGTCAATATCTATAACTAATCCTTTTGCCTAGGGGCATGATATTTGCAATAGTTCTGCTACATAATTCCATTTGTGTCATTTTGTTTTATTAAGCTTTTTTCAAATTTAGAGTTATAATTACATTTTCAAAATCAATTTTCTATCTTATATTTTGGGAGAGTTGCTTCCTTAGTCTTTCCATTCAAAACATTAGAAAATTACAAAAAAATTAAAAATATTTTGCAAAAAACCCCAAAAAAAATAATTTCAAAAATTGAAAAAAAAACACAAAAAAATCCAAAAAACATACCTAAAAAAACATTCATAAAACATAAAAACTAAAAAAAACCAAGTCTAAACAAAGAAACCAAATTCACGCATTCTAAAGTATAACCATTATAATCATTGCCCTTTCCTTCCATTTGTTTGTTCATTGGGTGGGTAAATCATGCATTACTTTCATCATACACTTCATTTGCCTCATCAACCATCCACTTTTTCATCACTTCCTATATTTGGGAGAACTACATATGGTCTAATATCCACATATGGAAATTGTCTAAGTGGATTATGTAGGTAGTGCTTAGAGACATAGCGTTTCTAGGGTCATCTCAGCCACTACCTTCACCATCATCCATACCCCTTATCCTTTACCCGTAGGTCTTCTCTCTTATCTATATGGTGTTCATATTTTCTCTTGAATGTGAGTCTTCTTCCATCCCTTGCTTCTATCTTTGCCTTAGCCATTTATTTAGTTAGTTTTATGCTTTGTTTCTTTGTCTTAGCCATTGATTTGGTTAGTTTTATCCTTGTTTCTTTGCCTTGGCCATTTCTTTGGTTGATTTTTATCTTTACCATTTGTTTATTTGTTCTAGCTTTGTAAATATTATCATTCTTGGTTTTGCAAATATTTTTTTCTTTACAATGCATTCATTTACATTTGAATCAATTAGCAATTATTATTCATTTCCTATTATTATTTTATGTTTATGCCTTTAATTGTTCATGAATATCTTGTTTGTTTGTATAGATTAACTTTTGTTATTTCACTTTCTTTTTTATTTTTGAAATATTATTTTGTGTAACAAGCATACATAGTATGGTTATGACTATATCATGACATACTTTGCTCAAACACAAATTTATTCTTCCTTTGTTTCTATGTGATTAAAAAATCAAAATTCATCATGATTATTCCATATCATTGATGATACTATGTTTTAAAGCTACATTAAAAACTAGGTTGCTCAAAATACTTCAAAATTTTTAGAATACCCAATGCAAAGAATGGAAACTCATGTTATGTATCATAATTTCATCCATAATAATTACATTTTACAATTATGTATCCATTTCATTTTATAAATAAATCATACATTTCATTTCATTTCATTTCATTTCATAACAATCATGGATCTATACACAAAAAAACTAAATGATGAAGAAATAATGTTAAATACATGCTAAATACACCTAATATGCCAAACAATATGAATAGTGATATCTATAAAACCTAATTAAAGTAATAAGTCAAATTCCAAAGTCCATAAATACTAAATTCATCATGTCTACGTATATCAAAATGTGTATATACAATATATACATCATGTGTATACACCCATATAAGTCAAAAATATGTCTCATCCTATCCCTTAGAATCTTTAAAAAGGCTTTAGCTATCATGGGGTACCCTATGGTGGCCACATCCCTCATAATACCTATCCAACATATCTCTTAGACTCTACTGGATGCATATATCTATTTGATGTTGATAATATAATAAAATAATCACTAAAAGATGGATCAAAATGATCTACTAGTACAACATCCTCATATAAACTCCTATAGTAAGTGGCCTGCTTCATAGCCATCATCATTCTATCTAAAATGGCTAATTGACCTATCTCAACTAGTTATGTCCTTACCTCTTCTAGCTCTATGTGATCTATATCTCTCTCTTATATATATATATATATATATATATATATATATATATATATATATGTATGTATGTATGTACAAGGGATGTATAATCATAAGTAATCACCCCTATCCTCATAGTAGCACCATCCATCCCATTTAAAATATCCTATAATCTATGAATCTCTCCTTATAAGAGCTCAATCTCTACTACTTGCTCATCTCTAGTATCAGCTATACCCTATAACCTAGCCACCTCATGGTTTAAGCCATCAATCTCTCTATCCCTTGCCTAAATCTCCTCACATAGTCTCTCAATCAAGGCATGCTCCTCTGACATTTGTGAGGAACTAGTAGTCTCTCCTCTATCTATATGTGTAATATTAGGTCATACTATCATATCATTCTCTATGTTCTCATGCCCTATGTCATCCTCATCCTCCACATCTATAATAGGATAGTCTCCTCCTACTGGTTGCTCAGTACCTAAGTCCATAGCTACACTTGCCTCTCAAATAATCTCCATATCCTCTACTAAAGTAATGAGAACATCATGCATCTAGCTCATCTCAATGGCTCATCTTCTGTCACCATCTCCTCCTCTATCACTTGCAACAAACCTCCTAATTTGGGATCTCAAACATGTGCCTCAAGGTTGCCTGCTCAAGCTCACTACTAACCTCTACCTCCATATCCTTAGTGGTATGTATGGCAATGTCAATCTTAATGGCCTCTGATATGTCCATCACTCTATGTAACCATCCACTACCCCTTCATCTATCACATCCCTCCTATCTCTCCACCTCACTATATACAATTATATCCAACTATGATCAGCAATCAAAGGATCATTAATCATCCCCCACTATCACCTCTCATGCATGATCTAAGCAAATACATATGGACTAGCTAGAATATGTTGTCTCACACCAAACTACCCCATCACTTTGTTTGGTATATATCTCTTAATAATATATACATGTATCCTAATTATGTAACATGGAGTCATAAAATAATCCATATCTAACTCCTCATATAGTCAATAAAAAATGTCAATATAAGGTCTCCACATAGTTTGTGCATCTTCTAGCTTGTCTACAGCTCTTGTATAGAAATATAAGTCACCCAGATGTGGTATGTGTAAACTAAAAATCATGTGTCATGCATAGGCAATTGACTCTCCTACCTATCGAGTGTCCAACTGGTCTCTCAATAGAAATATGCTCCCAACACCAAACTTGTAATAATGTAGATGGACTTATCTCAACTCGACTTGAATACATAAAGTAGTGAAGATCATGATATTAAATAGATAAAACATAGGGGCCCCATGAAAAATTAACTCCCATCTCCATCATGTCTCCAATAACATCGAATAATACAATAAGACATAGTCTACCTCTTTTGTCAGGTAGCAACATGCCACTAACAATAGCCATCAAAATCATAGTCAAAGAATCAATCTCTAAGTCCATGCAATAATCAACATCAATGCTATTCCTCACAACTGGGAACAAACTCTCATAAAAAATATTAAACAAAGTCTCATCTTATGGACCCTATCCCCAATTGTTAACTGACTTCAAATAGGAATGTTGAGTATCTGATATGTATCCTCTAATGTAATGGTCATCTCACTTATTGGTAAGTGAAACATACGCATCTCATGATACTATCTCTTAGCAAGTGCAATCAATAGTGCTCTATCCACTCGTATCTCAAGCATCCATGCAATATAGGCTAACTTAGTTGCCTCCAAGACACCCCAATCATACTCTATAAAAGTCAACTATAATGACATAGCATGTGCCCTACACTCTCAAGTCACTATAACTAGTAATACCTCATATATATTAATGATTTTTAATATTATACAACATTATTAGACAATAAACCTATGCATTTCTTTCATTACATTTCACTCATCATCCATTATTATTACAAAACCCTTAAGAATAAAACACTTAACAAAATCACTTCTGATTATGATAAAATTGCTTTTATACTAAACAAAATCCTTTCCAAAAAAATTGCTTCACCCTTTATCAATATCACTACCATGTTCAGTGATTTTGTTACAATGATATTGTCTTAACCCCATAAACAAAATTGCTTATTTGAATCACATAATTTCTTTGATGTTTAATGAAATCATTCTTTACCCTAATGATATCATTCAAATCATCAATGATATCATAATTCTCAAAATAGTGATTTCAGTTTAATCCATTTAAAACCACAATAAATGCTCAAAAAGTTCAAATATTTGAAAAATTCAATGACTTACAAGAGGGCCGCTCCTCTTAAGTCTTTGGAAATGTCTCACTCACTCTGCATGGTGCTCATGGTGAGGAATGTAGTCCATTTCTTCTCGCTAGCCTTACAGTAAAAGTATTTCTAATCACTTCTTTAGCACTAATTTTGAAGATTATTTGCACAAATTATTTTCTAAACCCACCCCTAAGCCCCTATTTATATTAGAACCCTAAGTAGTATTTCCTCTATTCTAACCCAACAATAGTTAATCACCAAGCTTTTAATAATTTTATTTTCACATAGCTATCAAACCTTTACAATTATTTATCGACATGAAAAACAAAAAATAATTTTCAAACTCAATTACTTTTTTCTATTTATGGATCTATAGTTTATTATTACTAGGATATATCATTCTCACTCTTGTTTCTTCAGCCCCTGAGCCATTAGTAAATAAAAATAAGCTTGTAATCTTTAAGTGGTTTAAATTATTGATTTTTAAATCAAAAACCTAGTATTACCTTACTAAGGAAAACTCTTTTATATTACCCACACATTTTAACTCTGACATCATTCTTGAAATAGATTGATTTTTTGTTTCATTGCTTAACTATTTCCTTTTTTCATTACATTTTGAGCATTTGTCCATTTCTTGTACAAACCCTTGAGGAGGCATCATCATACTCATTTTTCATTCATTTGGGGAAATTTTTTGCTTTTTTTTCTATCATCAATACTCTACTTCTATTCTTCAAAATAGTATTACCTTGCAACACCATTTCAAAGAGGGGAAAATGTAAACACCTAAATTTCATGTAGTGTCAAAATTCACCTTAATCATTCTTCCTAAGTTTATTAATCATTCTTCTCAATTTAATAATTAACATTTCTTCCTAAAATAAATTAATTGATTTATTCAAATACTTTTGAGAAAGTCAATTATGAACATTTTATTCTTTATTTTAATTATTTAACTCCTTAATTTACTATTTCAAACTTCTCCCACCTTTTTCTCCCTCATCCCAACCAAATCCATGAAAACCTCCAATTCCTATGACTCTTCCACTAAGTTGTCACTCCATTTTGACTAAGTCTACTAACTAACCCATTTTTTTTCTCCACATAGGTGAAATAGTTCCTATCCTCATGGATGACGACTCATCCTCAACCAATGATCATTAAGAAACTTAAAAAATTCCAATTGATCCTCCACTGTCAGATCGTAATTCATTTTTCTATAAATAGGCTTGTAAATCTCCATTTTCATGGCATCTTCTTTTGAAATCACAAATATTGCAATCAATCAAAATCTTGAAAAATCACAAATAGAATCAAGTGAATCAAAGTCATCCATTTTTGCTCCAAAATTCTGCCCATTTTACCTTTGCATTGGAGAAGTAAGCACCACATTTTGATAAAGAAAATCAGATTTGAATCGTAATGGAATATTATTGTATCTAATATGTGAAGGTTCAGATTGTTGTTTCTTGCATTTGTTTCTCTAACTTTGGTATAATTTAACTTATAATAAACTTGTTATTTGTCTTTGTACTTTTTAATTCATACAATATTTATCCCTTCAATCATGCATAATGGTTTGTTGGAGGATTGTTAGTACCCTTTAGAAGAGCATTATCCATGAAGACATTCACAAACCCTTGAGAAGTGCTCAATACTGCACTCCTAGCTGAGGCATTCAAGAGCACCGATATTGGAATCAACCCTTTCATAAAGATACATATTATAATTATAGCCTCCCAACTATATACTTTGATTTCTAGTTCATTATAAGATGCTTAAAGAGGATTATGGTGTATTGATTACGAGATTAAAGGCCATAACAAAAACAACCATTTATTACTAATTGTGTGACATTTATACCCTTGTTATAATGTGCCAATCAAGTTAACACAACCATTTATTACTGATTGTGTGACATTTATACACATACCACAACTGATTACCACATGATTAATGATATGCATGAGAACTTAGAAAGAGATGCACAACAAGTAACCAAAATAACTAGAGGGTATGTAGCTTAAGGAAATGAGGGTTATGGCTAGTAGAATGTAAGCTATGGAATGTAGAAAGGTGCTTAAGGATGAGGAAGTGGATACAGAGGTGGAAGATTCCCACTATGATCATTTTATAGGTATAGCGCATCCAAGAACTATCAATGTGACTACCCTCCACATCCAACATGTGGGTATTGTCAAGGAACACATAAGGTCAAGGAATGCCCTGGATTGTACAAAAAATTGACCAAAGGTTGGCCTAGTATAGACAAGGGTGTAATAATGATCTGACATGATCTAAAAATAGAGAAGTGGATTATGAAGGTGTAATCAACCTACACAAAGCCAATCAAAGTTTAGGCAACTACTCGTATTGGGTTCACCACTTAGCTTCTAGTTACACCAACACTAGAATTGTGCCTAGAGTATATGGAACTGAGTCATACTAAGTGCATCATGTGACCAAAACCTAATGTAGTGCCTTACCCCAACCCTAAATGTCAAAAGGATGTCTTACAATAGGCCATTAATGCCATTCAAAACCTACAAGGAGAACTATAACTAGCATGAGATCTAGAATCATAAGCTACCACCTTGTATAAATATCAAGATAGCTAGGAGGCTAAATATAGGATCTAATAGAGATCCTGCACCTCTTAAAAATAGAAGGAATGTTACCCCTATTGAAAAAATTGATCTTGGATCATGTAGGTAAAAAATAATTTGAAGTTGTCACACCCCACATGGAGAGGGAATGAGAAGTGAGGCATACACAAAATGCAAAGTATGATCAAGAACTTCTTGTGGATGCCACCATTGATGAATGGTATGTGAGATCCTTATGAACACTAGTGCTAAGGTCAATATTTTGATAAATAATGCATGGGAAAAGATGGGTAGGCCAACCTTAAGGCCTTCTCCCATGTGTTTTTCATGGATAACAAGACAAGATCACAACCCATTAGAATTATTAAAATCACCATTATAGATATTATGGGCACTAAATTATATGCTAACTTTAAGGTGATTGAGTTGGTAGAGTATGCCAATTACCTAGCACTCTTGGGAAGGCCATGGTATTATAAAAATAGCATAGACATGCATTTTAATAGGTGCTACATGACCTTTGAAAATGGCAAGGAGAGGGTAGTGATACCCCTCTCAAGTGACTAAGGACCCCTACATGCAATGTGTTGATCTTGAAGATGAGATCAACCATATTTATAATATCATGGTACAAGGTATCGATACTCTTAATCTTAATGACCAAGGAGTGTTATCTTCAAAATATAGATAGTTAGCCTTAGACACCACCAATGTTTCTTGTGATTGATGGGTATAAGAGGCTTATGAAACCACTGATCAGAGGTTTTAGTTAGTACATGTGAAGGTACCAAAACATATGAGGACTGACTAGGTCTAAATTGATTGCACTCCTAAGAGATGGGTCCCTTGTGCCAAGAAGGGCAAGAAAGTGTTTCACCTGAGCAACAAAAAACTTGAATCACTCCTAAAGTATGAAAGGATCAAACCTATGGAAGAGTATGCTTATGACCTAAAAGCATGCATCCCAAAAAAGATAGATAAAATGGGCACACTAGAGTATACTTTAAGGAACATTATTTATCATTTGTGGCTAGCACAAAAGCCTATCTTGCCAACTTGGAAAGATGTAAAAGAATCAATATTCACTATTTTTAGGAAAGGTAATGAGAACCTAGACATCTCTACATACTCTGACAATTTTGAATCTGTAGATCATGTATGCTTATGTGAAGAAACTTAGACTATCTATAGTGAGAATGCCCCAAGGAACCTATGGGTACACACCTTCTAAAGGAAATTGAAGATATGGGAATGAACATGATACATATTAAATGAGATGCATCATGAGACAATAAATTAGGATACACTCAAGGATAGTTTCATACACACCTTCTCCTTTTCTTCATAGAACCTGGAGTTGATCAAGCCACTATAAGTGATTCATAGGATAGTGTTTTAAGACACTACCATCTCAGAGGAGTGCCTAAGAGATATGTTCATGGATAAAGGGATAGTGCTCCTAAATTTATTTTATGAGTAGGCATTCAATAGTGTCTTTAGTGAAGAAGATGAACCTTATAAAGAGTACAATTGGATGACCTTAATAGGAAATAATAAACTAGTGTGCCAAATAGAAAATAACACCTCTAACAAAGAAGATCTAACTCATATTCATATATATATATATATAATTAAGGGAACTTGACAAGTCGAGGACTCACATCAAGTGAGGAATGAGCCCTACCACACATCATTCAAGACCAACAAGGTAGACATCAACATAGAAGGGGAACCAAAGATGTCTACTCTAGTTACATATTGGTCTAACACAAATCTAGCTTGAGTTATGGATCTCTTGAAGGAGTTCCAAGACTTTTTCCCTCAAAATTATCTAGATATTAAGGGCACCCACCCATCTTTTGGGAAAATGAGCTTGAAACTAGTAGATGGTACAAGACCTATCAAAAAGTACCCTTACAAAATGAACCTCAATCTCTGTGTTAAGGTCAAGATGGAGATTGATGGCATGTTAACCATAATAATAATTTACCCTATGCAATAATCTAAATGGGTGAGACCCATGATGATTAGCATTAATAAGGATGAACACATTGACATTCTCATCAACTATAGAATGTTTAACTCCACCTACATCATTGACCTCTTCCCAATGTTCACTGATGAATTTTTAGATAGTTCATAGGATATGACATATACACCTTCACTAATGGGTTATTTGGATACCATCAAGTCTATATTAAAGAGGATGATAAGCCCAAAATAACCTTTGAAATTGAATAAGTTTTTTTCACTTATAACATGATTCCCATTGGGTTTAAAAACATGCCAACCATGTTCTCTATATTGGTGATAACTACATTCAAGGACTTCATACACAAGTTCCTCCAAGTGTACCTTAATGATTAGACTATGTATGGACTCATTAAGGACCATTATGATAACCTACACTTGATGTTTGAAAGGTGAAGGTAGCTATATATATATTTAAACTTGAAGAAGTGCATTTTGTGACACCATTTGTAACCTTAATCATGTATATCATCTATAAATATGATCTACTCATTTATCCCATGAAGATGGAAATAATCATTCAACTTTAGACCCCTTTAGTGTAGAAAGATGTTCACAACTTTCTAGGCCATTGTGACTATTATAGGAAATTTATAAGGAGCTATGTAAAGACTAGAATGGTGTTAGAGGAACTCTTTCATAAGAATGACCCATTCTATTGGGGTACAATGCAAGAGGATTCCTTTGAAATGTTAAATATCAAATTGGCTAGCATGCCTATTTTACAATTTCTTAACTAGATGACTAATTTTCGCATCCATGTTGATGCTTCTAGATCTGTAATTGGTGCCATTATAGTGCATCCCAAAAAAGGTAAAATGGATCTTCCCATCTCCTTTACAAGTATAAAATTGACCCAAGCATAGCATAATTACACAATATTTGAGTGCAAAGCACTTACCATGGTCTACACCCTACAAAAATTTAGGCAATACTTGTTGGCAACCCAATCCATATTTTTCATAGACCATGAGGCACTTAAGTACCTCATGAACAATCCTATTCTCCATGAGTATATTTGTATATAGATAGATCTATTTTAGGAATTATAGTTCTCAGTTGTCATCAAACTTGGAAAATAGAACTCAGGTCTAGACCATTTACCCTACATTGACTCTGACAATGCAATAACACCTATTCAGGATGACATGTTAGATTTGAAACTCTATTGATTCTAGCATGCCCCTAAGGACTTGGTGGAGATAGCCACTTTTATAATGTTTAGATTTGTACCCCAGATAATGGTAACCAAAGAGAAAAAATATTCATAGTTTTTACTACCCATTTTTAGCTTATCAATGGGGAACTATAAAAACTAGGCCAAGATAAATTCCTATGCTGATGTGTCTTAGAACATGAAATGGACTCTATTTTATGTGAGTCACACAAATAAATAACATGAGACCATTGTACTAGAGACATAATGACATGAAAGGTATTGTAATCAAGCTTGTGGTGGTCAGGACTATTTCATGATGCAAAAGACTACACTAAGGCATGTGACATATGTCAATGCATAGGGAATCCCAACCATTGTGATGAGATGCCCCTCCACACCATTATTTCCTAGGTGCCATTCAAAAAATAGGATATTGATTTTTTTGGGATAATTAATCTTAAAACAAGTCACATAGGCACAAGGTATATTATAGAAGTCATTAACTATTTTACCAAGTAAGTTGAGGTACCACCAAACAAAAATTAATAGTTTCCATGGCCACAAGGTTCAAATGGGAGAACATCATAAGTTGTTATCACTCAATTTGACTAGTGATAAAGGCACACATTTTATAAATGAAATTGTGTAGATCCTATTGATCGAATACATGGTGGTGCACCATAAGATAATTCCTTATCATCCACAAGTAAATGTCACAACCAAGGCATTCAAAACAATCCTAAGGACATGCCTCATGAATATATGTGACATTGGTCACAAATATTGGGATGATCAAGTGTCAATATTACTATGGACATATTGTATAATCTATAAGCACCTAAACAAAGCTACACCATTCTAACTAGTTTTTGGAACTAATGAAATGCTACTAATGGAGTTTTTGGTGCCATCATTGTGCAGTATGTGAATTGGTGATTTGGATGACAAAGAATCATTGAGTACAAGGCTAGAGGACTTGGATTGTTTGGATGAGGTGTGTGCCCAAGAAATATGGAGCCAATAGATTGAGAAGGTGCACTAAAATTTATTTCATGATAATCACATTAAGTGCAAGGTACTAACTAAAGGAGTATTGATTTTGCTCTAGGAATCCAAGTACCTCAAGTACCTAATAAAGCTACACATTAGGTGGATGGGTCCATATGTCATCCATAACATGTAGATTGGTGCATGTAAGATGTACACATTTTTAGATAAAATGTTCCTTAAGAATTTTAATGGTATTCAATTCAAGCCTTATAGGTAATAGGATGACACTTACACTATCAAACACCAACTTCTTAATCACAATTCAGTTGTATTATTTTGACTTGAATAATGTTTGACACAAGCCAAAAATTTCCTTGTAGTTGGGTTTTTATTCTCGTTAAATGAATAAGTGGTGATTTAAAGCACATCGATAAAGTTATTTTGGGACTTTAATGCATAAATCCAACCAAGTGAGTCAAACATGGATGATTTTCAACATTCCTAAGGTTAGACACCTAAGTTATGGGTACATGGAGCTTGCTAGATTTTGAAAATAGGTACATAATATTCTCATGCACAAGATTCAAAAAGCAAGGTGTTTTAG
The DNA here is from genome assembly GCA_037957365.1 of Torreya grandis. Lineage (NCBI taxonomy): Eukaryota > Viridiplantae > Streptophyta > Pinopsida > Cupressales > Taxaceae > Torreya > Torreya grandis. Next base: position 1,434,123 of record JARHVA010004628.1, on the reverse strand, counting down.
GCCCATAGAAAATTTGTGCTAGCATTTGTATATATAATACAAATTGGGTGAGCCAAGTGCATCTGCTTTCTTAACACCTAAGGCTAGACACCTAAGTTTCTATTCACATGGAACTTGCCAGACTTTACAAAACCATAAGTACCAAGTGACAAAGAGTGGAACATAGGATGTTAGTGCAATAAATATGAAAAATAGGCACACAAGGTTCTAGTGCATGAAATATGAAAAATATGCACACAAAATTTTAAGTGTACAATACACCTGGAGAGCAAATCACTTAAACACTAGTGTAAGGGATTTTTATAAGATAGGATAGGCCAAGGAAAAAATATAAAAGTTCACAAAAATTGACCAAGATAGGAAATTATGCTTGAAATTAAAGCATAATAAGAAAAAAATATGAAAATATGGAGGTTGAATCATGTACATGTGAGGCACTATACCCAAGTTATCATAAGGAAGCTGAAGGTTGTGCCAAGTAAACAAAGCATTGGAGAAATATTGTTAGGATAAGCTAGCATCCACCCAAAGTGAGGTAGGAAGTAACTATTTGAACTACATGACACTTCACCAAAAATACCATTAGGATAATTTATTGAGGTGATGGTAGAGGCACAAAAATATGCATTGAATGCATACATGGTAGTGAATTTTCATGGATTTCATGGGTTTAGTGAATTATAATAAATCTAGGCACTACCACACCATTACTGACCTACAATTAAGAAGGTAGCTAAATTAGGGGTATAAAGTAGTGAAGGGTTGATTGGTTTATGTTAAAAGCTTAAGTTATTTTAAACTAAAATACAAAGTAGTGAGCTAGTGTTGAACCAAAAAACTAGAGTTAAAGCAAGACAATGCTACTATAGTAAACCTTGAGCACCCCCAGATGTATAAATGGAATGATTGAATAGAGAAAGGAATTACATTCTCTTTGAGACTAGTATAGAGAAGTATCAGGCATAAATTGTGCAAAAACTAGGCAAAAAAAATTGGAGTGATGTTGAGGCCACCATTAATGGTAATTGAAGCTTAAGAGCCAAATTTGTAATCACAAATTTCATTATTGTGAGGAGTGTCAACAAAAGTTATAGGCTTTGATAAGTTAAACAGATCATGCTTGAACACCATGTAGTTTAGGATGGGGATGAAATGTATGGGTTTTGGTCCACACTAGGTGTAAAAAGATTCTAAGAGGGCATAAATAGTGGAAGAGACAATTGCCATAAAGAATAAAGCATAGCTATTATAAGGAGTTAGTATCATTGAGGTTGATTTGGAAGTGCTTACAAAGTTATCCTACTAGGATATTCAGTTTCCCATAGACATTTTGGTAGGAGAGAACTGGGCATTTTTCATACACACTTGCCAGTTAAATGAGTACAACCACTAAATTACAAGAAATACACAAGATCTATTTTAAGATTGGGTGGTTGATATAGGGACCAATATTGAAGTAGGCATGACATTATTTTATATCTCCATTTGAGATAAACATGCAACCACTAGCACAACTCAACTCTATGAGTTGTTATGTTTTGTGAAGATAGAAAAACTCATGAAATTATTCCTTCTTATGTATCCATAGGGACTAATTCTACTTTTTAGGAAGGTACATGAAGTTTTAGCAAGCCTTATTATCTAAATTAATGGGTTCCCAGATTCTAGTGAATACATCTATCAAATGATCGTGGATGATGCTAAAGTTGAAAGGGTCATGAAAATCCTTGGGTACTATAAGGGAGGGTTTGTGTTCCCAATCAAAGCATCAAAGACCCTAGAACAAGGGTAGATTCATGCCTCATGAGTTTAAAAATTTTCCCTAATGGTTAGTAGATAGACATCACCAAGACCTACCTATGCATTGCCTACCACATAGATCATGGGGTTATGTTTAACATTACAAATTTCATTGGAGAAGAAATAGTGAATAACACATTTGAATGTCAAAACATGAGAGACCTTCTATTAGTGGTCAATGCTAATTCTAATTATGATGGAGGAGATTGGCATGCCCAATTATGATAAGGGAAACCTTTGGGTCTTCCTAATGCATAAGGTCTCCTCAGCATTAAAGTACCAAAACTTTACCTACCCCCTACAATATCCCAAAAATATAAGACTTGAGTGATGGGGTGTTACGATTAGTATATCAAAGCATTCGAGGATGAATGATGCATCCCTGAGGAGATCCCTCAAAATATGTTTGGAATGATAACCTTTGTTGTGATGCAACGCTTCTATATAGTATTCTTGTCACTCACAAAAGGTAGCAAGTCAGGCTAGCTAAAGCTCCCTTATGCATTTTTAGCCAAATACTCTAGGGATGTGCTTACAATAATTCCTAACTCATAGTAGCTAGACATCCTAGTAAAGGTAGTGGATTTAGAATAGAGTAGGTTTTAGTGCCAATATGAGGGAAAGATACCAATGATGAGGAGGATGGCTTAGATCACACTGACATCTATCCCCTCTAGAAAGAAGCGATCCTTAGTCACATCCACATGTTATATTATGAGATGAAACTAAGAAAGAAAGGAACACACATTAGGAAGGATGATGAATGGAAAGATAGAACTATTAGTGTACATAAAATATCTCCAAAAAAAGTGAGGAGAAACATTGGAGGAAATTCAAGAGCACCTCAGGTTGAATATCACTTTTGATGATGAAGTGACTCCCTTTACACCAATGAAGAAGCATGTGACCTTCATGCCAAGGATTGCTTCACCCAAGAAAAGGGAGAAGAAAAATAAGTCCAAGGGGACAATTGTAATGCCCATAATAACCTTAGTGGAGATGGAGATGCAAGAGGCTCATGAGGAAATGGAAGCATAGTAGGTGCATGATGAGATGGAGGAAGAGGAAGAAGAAGTAGGGTTGAAAGTTTATATCATCTAAGAATTAGAAAAATAAGAGTTTGGTGTTGTAGAATTTTAGGAGACCCTCCAAGGTAGCACTACCACTATGCTTGGAGGAGTAGAAAATCCATCAAGTGCCTCACCTAAAGAACCTACCATACAGCCTCCCTAAACTAAGGAGGAAAGAAGAGAGGCATGTAGAAAATTGGGGGTGAGTGAAGTAGAAATCCTAAAGGTGCTGGTGATAAAAGAGAAAAGGTATGCCATGAGGAGGAAGGGCATGACCCAAGAGGAGATTGAGAAGGTTAAGGAGGAAGAAAAGAAGGCTAAGGAAGAAAGGGCCTTAGCATTGGCTAAAAAGAGGAAGGCCTAGAGAAAGAAGGCCTAGGAGGAAAGGGATAAGAAATAAAAGGTAGAGAAAAAGGTTTCCACAAGCATGAAACCAATAGAGGAAAGAGTAGCAAAGGTACTTATCACCCCCACTAGCATAGTATACCAAGATACACCATATGCACACCCAAGTAGTGAAGGGACACCTAGAGACAAGGAAGGTGATGCTAGAACCCTAAAAAAAAATGGAGAGCATTGAAGAAACCTAATAAAAATAGGAGGGAAAATATGGCACTGAGAAAGAATAAGAAAACAAAGGGGACAAGTTTGAAAAAAAACCCTACTAGAGCAAGAAGAAACCTCAGATGGAAGAATCAAAGAGAGTGCCAATGCTAATGAAGAGGAAGGAGAGCAGATAGAACTAATTATCACTAAAAAAGAAGGCACCAAGCCAAGCCTGAGAGGAAAGGTATAGAAGGGGTGGACTAATAAAGATTGTTATATGTTTGAGTGCATGCCCCCCAGCGCTACCATAACTAGGACGCACAAACAATTATCATTTTCTTTTAACAATTATATAGATGAGCCTCATTTCAAATTAGCATAGAAGGACATATTTGGCATAGATAAAATGGAATAAGGGCATGATTCCATTCTCATAAACCCCATATAATGAACCTAGTCAGGTTGGCTAATGCACTCATCTAGATGGCTTCTAAAGTAGTGCAAAAGGACATCATCAATGATGTTAGGGATTCAAAGATGAAGAAAATCATGCTAGAATTAGAAGAGGAAACAAAGGCCATCAATTTTAAATTTTAATAACTAGCTGAGTACATAGAGGCAACTAAGCCATCCCTCTTGGATGGATTTGACACTTTAAACCTCTCAAAGGATGATAAGGCATGTGTGTTGGTGAATCAGATGCTTCCAAAGTTGAAGGTATAACTAGTTTTAGAAGAAGAGGAGGACCCATGAATTATGATAAAATAAGATCTATATCCAAAGCTTGAAGAGGTGGAATACCTCTTTGCACAACTTTAAGAGGACTCATATGTATACAGTGCCATCTTCTATATCTTCTCCAATGAAGTGTTAGTCATAGACACATGCCTCAAAAAGGTAAAGGGGAGAATGATTTAATGGCATAGGTATACATTGTAAATAGATCAGAGTGTAGCCAAATAATGGGAAAGGTCAATGCCTTGAGCACTCAAATCAAAGACCTAGAAAAAATCCTAGAAGCACTTTTACACTCCTTACAAACCAAGACCTACAAGCAAGGAAAAATCCTAGACGGAGGGGTTACAAAAAATAAGGCAAAATTTAAGGCCTTAAGGAAGTAATTAGATAAGACAAATTTGCTCATACTTAGGACTACTTTAACATAAATATATAACACCATTGAAGAACGTAAGCTCACCATCAAGGTATTTGAAGACTTCAATGTTGAACTAAAGAAGAGCATGCTAGAGTTATGCACACCAAAAGCATTAAAAGACTAGTCCAAGAGTGGACTAGAATTTTTTTATGGGGCAATGTTGGACCCCTAGTTCATCTAAATATGGATCCACAACAACTCATAGATATCTTGGTGTGAGGTAATCACTTGTTATGATTGCTATTTTGGCATCTTTTATGCTAGTTAGAGAAATCTTCATAAACATAACACCAGTTGGCAAGTGGTTACATAGCACCTAGTTTTTAAGGGAATATTATTGAGTCCATTGCATGTGGTAACCCAAGTAAAAAGGGTACAACGTGATGGATCCAATGGAATGATCAACCAATTCTCTAACTCAAAACCTAGTGTGTGCCATCCACCCTAGAATGAAGATGTTTTTAATTACTATAAATCCAATCTCAATCCAGTTAATGGGGATGCAACTTTGAGATAATGAATCCCTACAAAAATGGTTCTAGAAGTCGTAATCTAACCACCATTGAATCTAATGATTAACATGTATGACTATGAGGCTCCACATTATAGTTACCAAGCTTGCATGTGAGCCTCTAGGTCATTAGTATCTTTAGATGAGCATGTGCTCTATTCTAGTGATATGTACTCTATTTATTTAAATTCTATTTATTGAAGAATGATGTTTCACTAATTAATTATTGATCTAGTGTATATGGTTATGGTAGTGTTCATTGATTTTCACAAATTTTGCAAGGATTATAATGGGTATTTTAATATATGAATGTGGTGTTTAAATGAAGTTTTGGTTCAAAACATTAAAGGAATTTTTGTGCAAATAATAATTTCAGCATATTATATAAAAATACTCTAAGTGTAGGAAATACCCCACACCAAGTGATGATATATGTGCCTAAAGTGTGAGCCTAAGCATGAACCCTTGATATAAAGAAATTCCCTTGCCCCATAAAAGTGCTTGAATGATGCTTAGATTAGTAATATGAAGGCTTCCACCTTTGAGATCCTAAAACCAACCCAATAAAGGTTTTCCCTCCTATGACTAGAACAAGTTCCTTGAATAGGATTTGTACCTATAGATAGTCAGACTCCACCTAGAATATCTTGAACCAATGAAATTGCCAATTCCATTGTTGCAATGACCAAGTCCTATGGATAATGAGTTGTGTCATGGCATGACTAGCCCAACTCAGGCCCTAGTTTTTTCTCTAATGTACTTCAGGTGAGTGCATAATTATTGTGCCTTTATGAATTGATGTTGATGTAATTGAGTGACAAATGTTGAGCACTTTGGGATTAGTCTATGTTTGTACCTAGTTGTAACAAGTCTAGAACTAACTTGGACAACTAGGAAAGCACCTAAAAAAGTAAATGAGCTAGAAACCAACATTTATACAACAACCAATAATGTGAGATTTGGTTAAACTCTTAATAACCAAAGGATTCATATAAATTTATTCCTAATAGAAAGCATTATTTTAGATATTAGTATGAATAATCATTTTTCATGCATTTAGTCTATCAAATGTATGAATGAATCTCTATCCTTATATTTTTTTCATTACATATAATAATCATCAGAAACAAGTTTTATTTACCAAATGGGTAAACTAAAACTCATAATATAGAATCTACTTGTCAGAAGAAAATGCATCATAATAAAACCATCATTCTCACAATATACTACACATAGTACTTAATTACTACATCAGTCTTAAATATTTTAAATGATATAACTTGTAAATCTTAGGCATAATATTTATTTAAATTATACTTATATGAAGGCTTTATGCAAAAAAATTTAAGGACACTATCTTTTATGTTTTTTAATTTAATATTAAACAAAAATGGGAATCATCCAATATTCTCATACTTATTATGTGTGTGTGTGTGTGTGGACCTAAGCTCACCTATAATATATATATATATATATATATATATATATATATTTATATAAATATAATATCTATATAGCTACCATACCATGGCATTTTCCCATTTATTTTAAAGATTATTTTATTCAATAATTCTTTAGATAAACTAGCTAATAAATCTAAAAAGAATCCCATTATCTTATTTTAGCCTCTAAAAAATTTGCATAAATCTCCATATTATAACTGGTAAGATTTTGACCCCAAAATCATTCAAATTTAATACCCTATTCTTTACAATTCCTCAACGATGTTCTTACTTTTGAAAAACAAAGTATTATAAGCATAAGTCTTGTACTATGTTTATCGTAACCATAAATAATTTATATACCTTTTTAGAAGTTCCCTTTGTAAAACTCAAGAGTCAAATTGATTTATGATACATCCATAATCAAAACATTCCAAAGAAGGTAATTTTGTTCGCAAACATCTATCCATACCAATATATAATTGACTTAATTCCCAACTACTTTTAAAAGACATTTCTATTAGAAAATTCCTCCTTAGTTTGATTATCTATTATCTAATAAAATATATTATCTTCCTTTATATATATTTTTATCAAAACAAAATCTGTTTTTTATTATCCTTAATGTTACATACCCTATTTAATATGTTCCTTAATTCTACTTAACCTATTCCATATGTTCCTTAAGACACATCCCATGTTTCGTATTTATTTTCACCCTAATATTATAATTGATGTCAAATTTTGGAATGAAAACTGGCCTCAAGGTTATACTAACCAATCCGTTCACAAGGTATAAATGTTTATTCATAATGGAATATATTATATAGTCTATCCATTTTTCTAATTCACAATTTCAAACATAAATTCACATGTTTATCCTTACTCTCTCTCTCTCTCTCTCTCTCTCTCTCTCTCTCTCTCTCTCTCTCTCTCTCTCTCTCTCTCTCTCTCTCTCTACACACACACACACACACGCACACACACACACACACACACACAAACACACACACACACACACACACACACACACACACACACACACACACACATACACACACACACACACACACACACACACACACACACACACACACACACACACACACACACACACACACATATTGACTTAATTCCCAACTACATTTAAAAGACATTTCTATTATAAAATTCTTCCTTAGTTTGACTGTCTATTATCCAATAAAATATATTATCTTCTTTTCTATCTTTTTTAATAAAAAATAAATCTATTTTTTATGTTCTTTAATGTTACATACCCTACTTCATATGTTCCTTAATGCCACTTACCCTATTTCAAATCTTATTTAAGACACATCCCCTATTTCATATTTATTTTCACCATGATATTATAATCAATGTCAAATTTAGGAATGAAAACTTTCCTCAAGGTTATACTAACCAATTCCTTCACAAGGTATACATGTTTATTCATACTAGAATATATTATACAGTTTGTCCATTTTTCTAATTCATAATTTTAAACATAAATTCACATGGTTATCTTTAGTACACACACACACACACACACACACACACACACACACACACACACACACACACACACAAACACACACACACACACACACACACACACACACACACACACACACACACACACACACACACACACACACACACACACACACACACACACACACACACACACACACACACACACATCACTCACACACACATATTGAATTAATTCCCAACTGCATTTAAAAGACATATTTATTATCAAATTCCTCCTCAGTTTGACTGTCTATTATCTAATAAAAGATATTATCTTCCTTTCTATATTTTTTAGTGAAAAAAAATCTATTTTTTATGTTACTTAATATTACATGACCTATTTCATATGTTACTTAATGCCACTTACTTTTTTCCATATGTTCCTTAAGACACATCCCTTGTTTCATATTTACTTTCACCCTGATATTTTAATCAATGTCAAATTTTGGAATGAAAACTTGCCTCAAGGATGTACTAACTAATCTGTTCACAAGGTATACATGTTTATTCATAGTGGAATATATTATACAGTCCATCCATTCACATATCACATGTTTATCCTTACTCAGTATATGTGTGTGTGTGTGTATATATATATATCCATATATATATATATATATATATATATATATGTATGTATGTATGTATGTATGTAATATATATATATATATATATATATATATATATATATATATATATATATATATATATATATATATATGTAATATATATATGTATATACATATATAAATATATAAATTAATTACATACATATATATACACACACACACACATATTGACTTAATTCCCAACTGAATTTAAAATACATTTCTATTATAAAATTCCTCATCAGTTTGATTGTCTATTATCTAATAAAATATATTATCTTCCTTTCTATCTTTTTTGTCAAAACAAAATCTATTTTTTATGTTCCTTAATGTTACATACCCTATTTAATATGTTCCTTAATTCCACATACCTTGTTCCATGTGTTCCATAAAGACACATCCCTTATTTCATATATATTTTCACCCTGATATTATAATCGATGTCAAATTTTGGAAT
>JARHVA010004628.1:1060000-1420000 GCA_037957365.1 Torreya grandis | reverse complement strand
GAATCATGTGACTAATCCAAATTCATATCCATTCTACTTTATTCATGTTATAGATCCAGATCTATATTATCATCAGAAACAACTAAGTATCTTCTTTTCATTATCATTATAATATCTAGCATAGTTGTACTTTATATTTTTAACACATCTCAACATAATGACTCTAGTATATATTTATCTAAGTTTGCAAATTAATTACCCTACTTTAGAGGTAATTTACCATTATTGTGCCTTAGGTTATCTCTTTATTGTGCCTTAGGTTATCTCTAACATATTTAACCCTAGATTCCCCAATCTAGATCTTAGGTTTAAACATTTGATGACCCTGATTGTCTAAAAAAACCTAGATATTGATCTAAGGTTTTATGTTTTTGGATTTATGATTTAATAATATGTCAGAAGTTACAAATTATATTTCATTTTAGTATCAACATGCTCAATATGAATATATCTCTCAATTACTTCATTTTATAACACATCATGGTATTTTTTACTTGTCATGTTTCATGTATGGTGAATTCAATAAAATCTCTAAGGATTTCAAAAATGATAATTTCAAATCAAATAAAATTTACATACTTCTTACTATCATAATGTTTATAATGAACTTCTACCTATTACCACAAAGTGCCAGAAGGAATATATGAAATAGTCTTGCACTTCCTACCATAATATAACATCTCCCAATGTTAATTTTATTGAAAATTCACTCTTGGACTTATTGCATCATTCTTCACATTAAAAATATGTTTTTTTATAGGCATTATGTATGATCTTTTTACCAAGTAATTTGGAGCCTCCATATGTGGCTTTTGTATTAAATTTTATCAAATGGATGAAACATAAAATTTATTTCAAAAAAGAGGATTCACCACTTTAATATCTCCTAAATTCATTTTTACCACTATACATTTAGGTATGTGTGTGTAATACAATGGTTAAAAGAGTCATAGTGGATAATGGTTTAGGACTCAACATTTGTAACATATCCTTTCTTTCTTTACTTGACATTGGACCTAAAGATTTGGAACCCTCAAACATGCATGTTAAAGGATTTGATAACATTTCAAATGTATCTTGGGGTATATATCCTTGAACATCACCATAGGACCTCCTAAATTTCCTACTCTATGTCAAGTTATGCCAAATGATTTTAACTATAAGATACTTTTAGGATGACCTTTGATACATGAGATGTATATAATTCCTTCTTATTTGCACATATGTTTAAATTTCAGTCATAATGTATCTATTTATACATGTCTAATGGATACTAGTCCCTTTGAACATTGTGAAATAGTCCACCAAAAAATTACTCTTCCATCACAATCATACAACCTAGAATTTGGTTCTCAATATTTGCTAAAACATTAATACAAAGGAAAAGGATTGGGAAAAAATGAATAAGGATTGGGTAAAAATAAACAAGGTATAATTGGTTAAGTGTGAATTCACTATTCACAAACATTATTTACAAGATACTATTCATGCAATGAGGTGGTAGTGGTGAGTTGGTGATGACTATGCAAGAGATGTGATAGCTGATGTAAGATGATGTAAGAAGGTGATGTGGCTTGGTGGTGATGTGTAATGGTCCACAAAGTGGATATATCATGTGATTTAGTGCATGTGATGGAGTGGGGTGTATCACTCTACTAAGTGACATGTTTTTAATCCTTAGTAATCCACATAATCTTGTCTTTTGATGATAATAGATACAAGGAATAGTTGCGGTGACACCCTTAGGTGGATTCATGATTAGGCATGAGGAATAAGTCAAAAGATGTTGGGACATATTTTATAAGTGTATGTGTACATGGGTGTAAGATGACATGACTTCACCATTGCCATTTTGGCCTCACAAGATGAGTGGGACACCATATTTAGAAGCATATAGTAGTGGAGGTGACATTATCTAAAGTGTAAGATCTAATTTTAACCCTTACACAAGATTAAAAGCTTGTGACTATTTATCACTTTGTCTTCATGTGGAATGTGGCACCATATTTTCTCTTTCCCCATTTTCCCTCTCTCTTTCTTTCTTCTTTGCAATTCAATATATGAAAGGATGCATTCCTTTGTAATTATTATGTAATTCATGAATGCAAGCAGTGGATGAGAAGAATACAAACTTGTAAGTATTTGTTAAATATTTGTTGTAAGCTTGTATACATTTAAGACAAAGATTGTGTGAGAGATTGGAGAGGTGTGAGTGATAGGTTATTGTTACTAGTTTATTATCTAAGTGCTATTGTAATTAATAGCTAAACCATTCTCTATGGATGTAGACAGTTTGGTGAACCATGTAAATATTATCTTATGTTTTGCATTTTTTGTGGTTTTATTTGTTCTAGTTTAATTTATAATTTTATATATTCTCTCTCCACAAATTTTTTTTATATTAATGAATATGCTTTTATCCTAAAAAGTGGTATCATAGCAAGGTTTCTAATTGTTGAATATTAAGTTGATGGAATGCTACGGCCCTAACCTATCGCATGTATGAAGATAGGAATAGATGAATTATGGCTTAATTATCCCTTTTTGATGCTATATCACATTTATATATTCTTTCATTTGGTTATTAGGTTGTCTTATGGAGTAACCATAGCCTAGATAGACTATATATAGGAGGTAGAGGGTAATTGTTTACCATCATATTGTGAATTATGCTCTTATTGAAGCTTGTGGAGGTTTCCCCTTCAAAGTGGCTTGTATATTATCATATATTATGATATATTTAAGTCATATTTGGATATATTTCTTCTATTCTAATTTATTATTGAAGTAATTTCATTACAAGTGGTATCAGAGCTACGATTTGGGAAATCTTGTGGGTGAAAACCTAATTTTTAAAATTTGGATATATCTAAAAAATGGTTGTGAAATTATCTATAATTTTTTTAATGGAGGTGATAAATAATTAAATTAAGCTTCCATTAAAATTTCATATTATTTTGATCTATTTTACAAAAGTTATCTCTATTTTAGTGTTTTTCATAAAATTGCTCTATAGTGCGCAATTCAAATAATTTTTTAGAGTTATTTACATTTTTGGAAATATTATAAAAATTTAGATATGGTATGTTATTTGTATGTTTTTATTTGAGGCCGAAATAATTCCAAAATCGCTTTGTCAAAGTTGGGTCAAAAAGTGCCAATCAGGGTCGACATAATAAAGCCTTTTTATGGTAGGTCCACAAACTTGAGGCCGAGGTAAGGGTGATGAAACTCCAGATAAAACTCTTAACAAGGAATATATGGATTTAGAAGGGGGATTTACTAGACCCTTGTACCAGGGTTCTCTGACATAGATCATAAAGTGAGCCAACTTGACTATAGTGTGCAAGGCATTTAGAGTGAGGTGCAAGGCATACAATCTAATATGAAATCCATACAAGATAGTTTGGTAGATATCATAAAAAATTTGAAAAATAATTAGTCAAATCATCTAACTAATGCTATTACACAACCCCACCAGGGTGGTTCTCCCAACTAGTTTACTTCAAATCTAACTATAGTGCTATAGAGGAACCTGTTACCAAAGGTGGATATGTGCAAATTTGATGGAAAAGATCCACTCAATTAGATCAACCAAATGGAGATTTTTTTTGATCTACATCATATCCTAGGTGGACAAAAGGTTACCATGGCATCCTTGTATCTTGAACCTAAGCAATTCATTTGGTATCAATGGTTGTGTGCTCAAAAGAAAAAGATGACTCTCAATGTCACTTGGTTAGTTTTTACAAAGGATTTGCAATTACACTATGGCAATAGTGTGACAAAGAATTACTTCAGGCAACTAGCAAAATTGTGACAAACTAGCTCCATCAAGGATTATATTCATCATTTTTGAAACCTATCCTTATGGGTGGAGACAATTTTTGAGGAAAACTTGAATGACCTATTTTTTGGTGGACTCAAGGACCACATTCAACATGAGGTACATATGTTTAATCTACTTAAGATTTTTTATTTTATTATCATGGCACATAGAGCTGAGGAATTCATAGCCAATAATAAGAAGCCATTCACTCACTTCAAAGATTGTAGCATATCGACACCAATATTTCCTCCACCTAACAAATTGACCCCACAACAAATTAAAGAGAAGAGTGCAAAAGGATTATGTTTCAGCTGTGACAGAAAGTGGAGCAAAAGACATAGATGTGTTGAGAATAATTTATTCTACATTGAGGGATCCAATGAAGATGAAGAAGAAGATGATGCCTCCAATGATGATGAGGAAGAGATAAAGGAGGTACCTAAAAATTCCCAACCTACAACCTTTTATCATGCACTTGTAGGTATTATCACTCCACAAACTCTTAAGGTGGTGGGTTTCCTCAAGAAATAGAAGGTGATAGTGTTGATTGATTCAAGGAGAACACATAACTTCATCAACCATAAGTTGGCCACTTGATTGAACTGTTTCATCTACCCAGCACTAGAATTTCAAGTCATGATTGTAGTTAGTGGCACAATTAATTGTTCAGGTAAATGCCATAGTATTAAGCTTGCAATGGGTGAGTACAATCTCAATTTTCCTATGTTTTCTATTCCCATGGGTAACATAAAAATTCTTTTGGGATTTCAATGTCTCACAACCTTGGGTACCATTGAGATGAACCTCCAAGAACTATTCATGCACTTTCATTCTGAAGGTAATAAAATTGAACTAAGTGGATTATAGGCAAAATCTCCACAATTGGTTAGTTCACATCAGATGACCAAGATACTAAAAAATGGGTCAAATAGAATCATTGCATGATTATGTTCCATAAAATTTCAACCCACACAAGCATCTACACATCTTGATCTACAGATGATTCTTGATGACCAACCATCTATTTTTGGGGCCATACCAAAAGGACTACCACTAATAAGAGAACATGATCATGCCATTCAACTACTTCTAGGGAGTCAACCACCAAATATTAGACCATATAGATATCCACATGCACAAAAGAGTGAAATCAAAAAAATATTCCATGAGATGATGGAGGCAGGGATCATTAGGCATAGCCAAAGTGCATATTCATCACCAGTGGTCATGGTGTGAAGGAAGGATGACACATGGAGGATGTGCCCAAATTATAGGGAACTCAACAAGTACACCATCAAAGATAAGTTTCTTATTCCAATAATTGATGATTTACTTGATGAGTAACATGGTGCTAATTATTTCACAAAATTAGACCTTCACTCGGGGTACCATCAAATTAGAATCAAGGATGAAGATGTTCATAAAACTACTTTTAGAATGCATGAGGGCCATTATGAGTTTTTGGTAATGCCCTTCAGTCTTAAAAATGCACCATCTACTTTTTAGATCTTGATGAACACTATTTTAGGCCTTTTTAAAGGAAGTTTATGTTGTTTTTTTTTGATGACATATTGATTTATAGTCAGACATGGGAAGCACATCTACAACATGTGAAACATGTGTTGATAGTTTTGGAGAAGCATCAGCTTTATGTGAAGCCATCCAAATGTGATTTTGAAGTACAAGAGGTAGAGTACCTAAGTCACATTGTTTCCCATGACGGTGTCAAAGTTGATCCCTTGAAGATCAAAACTATGATGGAATGGCCCATGCCAAAAACTTTCAAAAACCTCAGAGGGTTCCTAAGACTAACAGGTTACTACTGAAGATTTGTGAAAGGTTATGGCAAAATAGCAGCTCCACTCACTACATTGCTAAAGAAGGATGCTTTCCATTAGAATGATGTCACCACCAAAGAATTTGAGAAAAATAAATTAGCTATGTGCACCACTCCGTTTTTGGCTACTCTAGACTTTTCAAAGACATTCACTGTTGAATGTGATGCTTCTAGATCTAGGTTGGGAGTGGTACTAATGTAGGAAGGAAGACCCATTTCATTTGAGATTCATCAATTCAAAGGTAAGAATATACAAAAACCTATTTATGAGAAAGAAATTATGGCTATTATTCATGCAGTTAAACAATGGAGACCCTATTTGATGGGTAGACACTTTAAGGTGAAAATTGATCACGATAGTCTCAAATACTTTTTGGAAAAAAGATTATCATCTAAGGAACAACAAAAGTGGGTAGCCAAAATGTTTGGTTATGATTTTTAAATCATATATAAGAAGGGTAAAGATAATTTAGTAGAAGATGCACTATTTAGATGAGATACATCCACAAAAGCATTACTTTATGCAATATCCATATTGCAAGCAAATTGGGTGGATGAAGCCAGATTAGAATGGGAGAAAGACAAGGATATACAAGTTTTGATTCAAAATATCTATCAAGGTACTTTATCCTCTAACAAAATTTAATGGAAATGTAATGCCCTATGGTATAAAGGTAGGTTATACTTGTGCAAAAATTTTGAGCTTAAGCATAAGATTATTACAGATTTGCATGCATATCCAATTGGGGGACACTCAGGGTTATTGAAAAACATATCATAGAATTCAAAAAGAATTATTTTGGGAAGGACTCAAGGGAGATCTACAAAAGTTTGTGGTAGAATGCTTGATATGCCAACAGAATAAAGGTGAAACAATTAAGAACCTAGGTCTGTTACAACCATTAACAATTCCTAGTCAAAGGTGGGAGGAGGTCTCCATGGATTTCATCACAAGGTTGCCTTTTTCCTGAAGGTAATTATGTTATCTTGGTAATTATGGATAGGCTTACAAAATATTCCCATTTTTGTGCTCTCTCACACCCATTTTTAGCAAGTACAGTAGCAGCTATTTTTTTGAAAGCAGTTCTCAAATTACATGGAACCCCCAAAATAATTGTAAGTGATCGTGATCCTATTTTTTTCTAGACTGAACTATTTTCCTATTTGGGTACTAAACTATCTCATAGCTCATCTTACCACCCCAAATATAATGGATAAACAGAAGTGGTTAACAAATTTTTAGAGGGGTATCTCCATTATTTTGTATCAGATAAACATGAACATTGGGTTAAATGGCTACCACTTGTAGAATGGTGTTATAACACATCTTTCCATACCTCTTCTAAAATATCTCCATTTCTAACACTATATGGTTACCATCCACCTTCGATCACTTCTTCATTAAAGGTGCAAACTAAGGTTTGAAATGTGGAGGAGCACATTCAACATCAACAAGAGGTTTTGGCTAGTTTGAGAGAGAATTTGGCCTTGGCACAAAATAAGATGAAGCAACAAGTAGATCAACACTATAGTGAGAGAAATTTTGAGGTGGGTGACTAGGTATTTGTTCATTTGTAGCCTTATAAATATATGTCCTTGAAGTAATAGAAAAAGGACAAAAACTTGCTCCTAAGTATTATGGCCCTTATCAGGTTATGTAAAAAATTAGAAGTGTGGCTTATAAGCTTGAGTTACCTCATTCATGTTGCATACACCTAGTATTTCATGTTTCATGTTTGAAGAAGGTCATTGGACATATAGTTTCAGCCTAGATAGAACTCCTAGAACTAGATGAAGAAGGATGAGTCATTTTAGAACTAGAGAAGATCCTCTAAACTCATACTAAAAGGTTGAGAACTAAAGAGATTAGGGAATATCTAATCAATTGGAAGAACCTGAGCAGTGAAGATGCAACTTGGGAAGGTGAATATTTTCTGCAACAACATCCAGAGTTGTTTAACATTGAGGACAATGTTCATTTGAAGGGGAAGGGCATGCTACGGCCCTAACCTATCTCATTTATGAGGATAGGAATAGCTGACTTGTGGCTTACTTACCCCTCTTTGATGCTATATCACATTTATCTATGCTTTCATTTGGTTAGTAGGTCAGCCTATGGAGTAACCATGGCCTAGCTAGACTATATATAGGAGGTAGAGGGTAATTGTTTATCATCATATTGTGAATTCTACTCTTATTGAAGCTTGTGGAGGTTTCCCCCTTGAAGTGGATTGTCTATTATATATTTATGCTATTATACTTTATTGTTGAAGTAATTTCATTACATGGAAGCTAAGAATTGTAGATTGAGTGGGAGCTATGGTAGATGACAAATCAAAGGTGGAAAAATTCAATGGGAAAATTTTTAGTTTGTGGAAGATGTAAAAGGACTATATTTTTTAGAAGAACCTCTACTTTCCATTGGGAGGTTCATCCAAGAAGCCAACTACAATGTCATATGAGGATTGGGAGTCGCTTGATATAAAATCACTTGGAACCATTCAGTTATGCCTAGTATATATAGTTACTTTCAACATATCCCAATAGAAGACTACAAAATGTCTTATAAGCACACTAGGGAAGTTATATGAAAAACCCTCTACCTCTAACAAAATTTTATTAATGAAGAAATTGTTTAACATGACAGTGGATGAAAATGGTTCAATACCAAATCACTTGAATGAATTTAACATGGTTAAAATATGGCTGAATTATGTTAATATTAACTTTGATGATGAATTAAGGACCCTTCTTATTGTATGTTATTTTCCTAAGAGATAGAATAGTATGGTCATGGTAGTGAGAAAATCTATCTCAAAAAATGCAAAAATCAAGTTTGAGGATGTGGTGGGTGTGATCCTAAGGGAGGAAATGCAAAGGAGAAGTAATGGTGAAATTTTCATATTAGTAATTACATTGTATATAGAGAATAGAGAAAGGTAAAAGAATATAGGAAGAGGAAACCATGGGAAATCAAGGAAGAGGTCATGATCAAAATCAAGAAGCAAGATAGAATGTTGGCATTGTAGAAAGTTAGGACACAAAAATAAATATTGTCAGGTTCTTCATGGAAAACAAGCCAAGGACCAACATGAATGTAATAAAGAGGCAAATGTAGAAAGTAAAGTGTTACAAGATACACTCATACTTTATTTGGATAATATTAATAAATCTTGGGTTTTAGATTCATTGGATTTTATTCATGCCACTCCCAACAAAAATTATTTTAGAGATTATGTTCAAGGTGATTTTGGACATGTTTATCTTGGTAATGATGAACTGTGAAACATTGTGTGAAAATTTAGTGTTAAAATGAAATTGTATAATGAAAACACTTGGGTGCTTAAGGATGTTAAGATTGTTCTAAGTTTGAAGAAAAACATAATTTTTGTAGGATAGTTGAGAAGTGACAGCTATGTAGTCACTTTTATTGGTGACTCATGGAAGGTTACCAAGGTTGATGTAATTGTTACAAGAGGTAATAAGGTGGGTACTTTATATTTATCCACTATTAGTACTAATGCATCTTGTGATATAGCTACTTAAAGTGAAAATGAAGGTTTGTGGCATTAAATAATTAGCCACATGAGTGAAAAGGAAATGAAGATTCTTTACTCAAAGGTGAAATTACTAGGTCTAAAGGAAATTGACTTGGAATTTTGTGAGCATTGTGTATATGATAATTAAAAACATGTGTGGTTTTTGAAAGTTAGACCAACCAAGAAGATAAGAAAGTTAGACCTTGTATATATAGATGTATGGGGACCCACTCAGGTATTTTCACTTAGTGGTTCAAGATATTATGTTACATTAATTGATTATGCAACTATAAATGTTTGGGTTTATTACATTAAATGAAAATATGATGTGTTTGATACATTTAAGAGATGGAGAGTTTAAGATGAGAATGAAATTAGTTTAAAGCTAAAGTGCTCAGGTTAGATAATGGTAGAGAATATTGTAACAAGGAGTTTGATAGCTACTATTCAATAAACAAAATCTATAAGTAGAAGAGGGTTTCAAGAACACTATAATAAAATGGTGTGTCAAAGAGGATAAATAGAACCATCATGGAATGAGCTAGAAGTATGAGGTCTCATGTAGGGTTACCATTATAATTTTGGGTGGATGTTGTTGATACATCCATGTACCTAATAAATATAGGATCTTAAACTACCTTGGATGGTGGAATACTAGAGGAGGCATGGAGTGGTAAGAAGGTTGACTATTATTTTCTAAAAGTTTTTGGTTGTGAATCTTTTGCTTATATTGATAAAAAATAATAGGTCCAAGTTAGAGGCTAAATCTAAAAATTTTAATTTCATTAGATATGGTATTAATGACTTTGGATTTTAGTTGTGGAATGAGGAAGATAATAAAATCATTAGGAATAAAAATGTCATCTTCAATGAGAAAGTCATGTATAGGGAATAATTACTTGAAAATAAGCAAAAAGAAGCCAAAAAATAATACATAGTATTGGGGGACATTATAAATGAACATGTCTCAAATTCACCATTTGGAAATATGGAACCCCAAACTTCTATTGTGAGAATATCTACTAGAGTAATTAGACCACCTAAAATGTTTTCTACTTCTTTCAATTCTTTGTTACTTATTGATGGTGGTGAGCTAGAGAGATTTGAAGAAGTAGTGCATGTTAATGCCAAGGAGAAGTGAGAGCAATCTATGGGTGAGGAGTATGACTCTCTCATGAAGAATAAAACATGGGTTTTGGTGAAGCTTCAAAAAGGAAAGAAGGCATTATAGAATAAGTGGGTATACAAGATGAAGGAAGAAGATGGAGGTAAAAAGAAACACAAGGCCATATTGGTGGTAAAGGGATTTGACTAGAAGAAAGGTATAGATTTTGATGAAATCTTTTCTCCTATTGTTAAAATGACTTCTATTAGAATTATTTTGAGTATAGTTTCACTAGAAGACTTAAACTCAAAATAGTTGGATGTGAAGACTGCTTTCCTTTATGGTGATTTGGAGGAGAAAATATACATGGAGGAAAAGTTTATGTGTAAACTGATAAAGAGCTTGTATGGCCTTAAGCAAGCTCTAAGGTAATGGTATATTAAGTTTGATAGTTTTATGATGGAATAAGGATATTTTCTATGTCATTTTGATCATTGTACATATTTTAAGAAGTTTGAAAATGGTAACTATATTATCCTTCTTTTGTATGTGGATGACATGTTGGTGCAGAATCTAACATCTAGGATATTAATGTACTCAAGAGATAGTTGGGAGATTATTTTGATATGAAGGATCTAGGTGATGCCAAATATATCCTTGGGATGAGAATAGCTATAGATATAAAGAATCAAGGGTTAACACTATCATAGGGAGAGTACATCAAGAAAGTGTTAGAGAGGTTTGGCATGTAGAATGAAAAACTAGTTTGGACACCATTGGCAAGACACTTCAAGTTAACAAAGGAACAATGTCCCAAGATAGAAGAAGAGAGGAATCATGCATCTAAGACACCTTACTCATTATTTTTTGGTAGTTTAATGTATGCAATGATGTGTATAAGGTTAGACATTATACATGAACTAGGAGTGGCAAGTACATTCATGAGTGATCCATGAAAGAAACATTGATAGACAATAAAGTGGATTTTGCATTACCTGAGAAGGATAACAGATGTATTGTTAAGTTATGGTGGATCAGATGTTACTCTACAAGCATATGTTTATTCTAACATGGCAAGAGATTTGGATGGTAGGAGAAGAACTACCAGTTTTGTGTTCATTTTGGGTGGTACAATGGTGAGTTGGATATCATGTCTATAGAAATTGGTGACATTTTATACCACAAAGGCTGAGTATGATGATGTTATAGAATAAATTAAGGAGACGATATGACTATATAGGCTAATAGAAGAGTTGGTAAATTAATAAGGAAAAGAGATACTTTTTATTGATAGTTATAGTGCCGTTCATTTAGCTAAGAACTCAATATTTCACTCTAGGACTAAACACATTCAGTTGAAGTATCACTTCATTCAATTAGTATTGGAGGAGGAGCAACTAAAGCTAGAGAAGTCACATACAAGTGAGAATCTTTTAGACATGATGATAAAGGTTGTTGCAAAAGTGAAGTTGAAATTTTATTCAGTTTTAGTTGGTCTTTATAGACAAATAATATTAGAATGATAAATTAGGTTCAACAGATGCAACAGTGGGAAGTTATGAATAATAACTTTAAGTGGGATATTTTTTAAGTGTGAATTCACTATTCATAAACACTATTCATGAGTCACTATTCATGTGATGAAGTGGCAATGGTGAGTTGGTGATGATTGTATAGGAGATGTGATAGGTGATGTAGGATGATGTAGGAAGGTGATGTGGTTTAGTGGTGATGTGGCATGGTCTACAAAGTGGAAATCTCATTTGATTTAGTGAATGTGATGGAGTGGGGCATACTAATCCACTAAGTGACATGTTTTTTTGTCCTTAGTAATCCACATTCTTTTGTCTTTTGATGATAATGGAAGACAAAGAATAGTTGGGGTGCCACCCTAAGGTGGCTTCATGATTAGGCATGAGGAATAAGTCAAAAAAATGTTGGGACATCTTTTATAAGTGTATGTACACATGGGTGGAAGATGACATGACTTCACCATTGTTATTTTGGCCTCATAATAGGATTGGGGAACCATATTTGGAATCATATATAAGTGGAGGTGATATTATCTAAAGTGAAAGATCTACTTTTGACCCTTTCATAAGATTATAAACTTATGACTATTGATCACTTTATCCCCATGTGGAATGTGGTACCAAATTTTCTCTCTCTCTCCATTTTTCCTCTCTCTCTTCTTTGTAATTCAGTATATTAAATCATGCATTCTTTTGAAATTATTATGTAACTCATTAATCCAAGTAGTGTATGAGAAGAGTAAATACTTGTAAGTCTTTGTTAAAGTTTGTTGAAGATTTGTTGTAAGCTTGTTGAAGCTTGTATGAATTGAAGACAAGGAATGTGTGAGAGATTGGAGAGGTTTGAGTGATAGGTTTTTGTCATTGGTTTATTCTATAAGTGTTATTACACTTAATAGCTAAAACATTCTCCATAGACATACCCAAATTGGTGAACCAAAAAAATCTTATCTTATGGTTTGCATAGTTTGTGTTTGATTTTGTTCTAGTTTAATTTATGATTTCATAGAATATCTTTCTATAAATTTGGGGATATATTTAGGTGTATGCTTTTATCCTAACATAATATAGCCTATATCTCTTATATATAATACAAATTGTCAAGTTTTGGGTTTTTCAAAAACATATATAAGTCACAAAAAAATTATTCACAATGATACTTTTCTTGTGAAGGTCAAATAAAAATACATGCATACTTCTACCATAGATCTACAATTTTTAAACCCTCATTTGATAGACAAAATTCATCACCATAAATTTTGACATTCAAAGAGTTATGAAATGATGAGTATTTGATTGAGTACTTGGGAGCATATGAGGATATCCCCTCCTTATATCATAAGAATATGTTTCCTCATTCCACCTTTTCTCATGCTTAATTTGGTGAGTGTAATCATATCAATTTACAAAATGATGCACACAATTTTATTCCTACCACTTCATTTATCATCGAGTGATCCACTTTTCTGAATGAAGAAACAATAGAATATTAGTAATTACGGAAAACAAGGCCACCATATAGTCCTTAGCTCTTGAATTTGAGGAATTTCAAGACTAAGTGGTTCCACACATCTTAAATATTCTAAAAATACCAAAAAAATAAAATAAAATTAAAAATCCAAGAAAGTTTTCAGCATTTACATGTTCTATTAGCTCCTTGGCATCTATGTTGTTAGTTCCATGTTAGTAGATAACATATAATTTATTTATACATATGTGTGTGTGATTCGTTCATCCTTTGAGTGTGATACATGCATACACAAATACATAATCTATGCACTTTCATATGTTGGGTCTTACCTCTACTCGTGTCATATTGACATTGGGGGCATCCACTTCTTTGATCACAATACATCTAGGTTATATTATTTTATCATCACTTTACATTATCATGTTTAAGATTAGGTACTTACACATTCATTTATCCACGATTATATATCTTATAATATACTTTATATGTTATGTACTAAACATTTTTTATTAACACATATATCTAGGGACTAATATGATATGTTCATGTTGGTTATTTGTAATTTTCCTTTATACACTTCCTTGAGTGTCTTATTTTGATTGTTTGAGCATTTGAATATGATCCATTATTTTATCCCTCATACCTTTGTTTTCCTCTTTGACATTTGAATCTGCCATACCTTATTCTATTGAATTTTAATATGTCATTATTACTTTTGTGGACATCTAAATAAGTCATGTCCCTTTGATTATGTGATATTTGAACATGCCCCTTATTTGAGGTCTTCTTGGACCATTGTATTTTGATTTAATTTTGAGTGCTATTTTTATGTGCTTGATTGCTTATTGAGCTTATATTTTTACTATCTAGATGTTACCATGATTCAGATCATGCATTGTATAACTTGGCATGATCATATTTTACATGCTTCAATGATATATCTACCTTGACATGTCCCTTCTATATGTTACATGGTTCACACATAGATTATACAATTATCTTATCCTTTTGAGGGAAGGTCACTACATGTTGTTACTTACACTCACCTTAAAAGGGGGGAATATTACTAAGGTCATGTCATAGAGGCATGCATTCCAAATTTTTCATAGTTTACCAGATTCATATTATAATGGGGGCATGTTTTGGAAACATTTTTTCCACACATACACCAATTTTTAATTTCAGATATATAGTGGGGCATGTTATGGAAACATGTTATCCACACTTACACTAGTTTTTAGTTTTATATTGTAGTGGAGGCATGTTTGATAATCATGTTCTCCACACTTACATAGTTTTTAAATTGGCCAAATTGTACAGTTATATGATTCAAATACACGTTTGTGGTAGAATTCTCTACATTGGTACCATATTTATGCATAGGTTTTGGCATGAGACATATCTAAGGTGCATATGTGATTTAAATTTTAAGGATTTAAATATGTAAATCCTATATTGTTAAAGGGGTTGGGTATAGAGAGTAAATTTAGATAAATATTATAAAAGGATATATCAAAATAATTTATTTGAGATGTATGCACAATGAGAAAACTAACTTATCTAGAGTGAAATAGGCATTATTAGATGTTAGGAAGGCTATAAAAAGCTTGGATATCAGTCAAAAGTCCCTATTTCTAGAACTAGGGTTGAAAATTGCCTTCAGAGAATAACATGGTTAAGAAGAAAATAGTGTACAACATTAGTGACCAAGGTATTGTGCTAGTCTTATATGGAGAAACTACTTGAGACTTATAATAATTTTATGGGAAGGTGATGCAGGAGCATCTATAATAGTTTCATGGAGGACTAGTTGAGATCATCAAACATGCCAATTCAGATGATATTCTAGTGTGAAATTTCAAATTCTTGTTTTCCCTCCAAATTGTGTTAGATTTCAAAATTTCACCTTGAGAGTAAATGTAATGGTCAAAAGTTAAAAGTGAAAAGGTAAAAAGTGATTGTTGCGCTATTGAGCAAATAAGGGAGAAATGGTTGAAACTATTTTCAACCTTAGTATATTGTAAAGATTAAAAATAGTATTTTGTTTTGCCTTAAGCCCAAATTGGGCATAAAAGTTAGAGGGGAGGTTCTTCAAAAGAGAAAAATAGAGAATTTAGTAAGAAGAGAGAGGATGAGAGGTATGTAGAAGAGAGGAAAGACCTCTCATTCAAAAAAAGTTGATGTAAGAAGAGGAAGAAGGACATAAGGAGAATTTCTTATTCAGTAAGGAGAGAGGAAGAATGATCAGCAGGCATGTAAGAATACATGTATATAAGAAAGACAAAATTGAAGCATTTTGTGTATTTTCTATGTATTTGTTCTATATTGCTAAGAGCTTCCTCGATTGGAACCCATTTACACTCTGTATCAGAAGAAGACTTTAGAGATGTGTTGTTTGTACAACGCATAAGATATAATTGGATAATAGTCTTTGCTTTTGTTAACGAATATGCCAAAGAAAGGCAAACCACTTGTAGTTTGTATAGTGCCATCAGTGATAGGATATCCAATTTCAGTCTTTGTAACTTCATGAAAAGTCAAAGAGCTATGTTTGGCATGATAGATATCAAGACTTTGATGAACAACTTGCTCAAAGCTCTGCCTGAAAACATTCTTCATCATCTTCTTTAGCATGAAGCTACCTTAATGTCTTTGAGTTGTTTTCACTTGAAGAAACTCTAGGTTTCTCGTTAAGCATTACTCCTTGCTTAAGACCTGTGATAGTTCTTGCTTGTGCTGTAACATTTGGTGTACCATGTCTATTTGACACATGCATAGATAATGTATTATGTGGATTTGAATTGGGGACTTTTATCACACTGTTTTCAGCAGCTTGACTATTTTCAAGTTTCAAAGATACTTTTGGGATGTATGCATACGTGCCACATTCTGGCATTTACATGATAGCCTTCTGTCTACTTTTGTGCCCTCATACTCTTTGTCCAAAGGAAGAGACCTTTTCATCTTCTGTTGCTTGCATGGTATTTTTTGCACCATTCCTAAAATAAGCATGCAGATCAGAGTCCTACAATTTGTGTCTCTATTGACTAATTATACTACTAGGCATGCTTCCAGGGAATACAGCCTCTCTTTAATGAACCTGTGCCCTTGCCAATCTACTCTTGTCATCCATCAATAAACCTTTGTCAACACAACCAAAGATATTCACCGCCTGGTGGTTTTGTGGCCCAAAGGAACCAGTGCAAGATTTCTCTTTTCTAGCATTTGTACATTTATCTTGACATCTGGAATAGCTCTTAGAATCATCTAATAGAAAATATCTTATGAAGAATATACAGCACAGAGAGGATTTGAATTCAATCTAAGAATTTGAGAGTGGAATTTCATGTAATTTTAACATAGTCCAGATTTCAACTTATATTTGAAAGTGAACCAAATATATATACGTGTATCTTGACTCCAAATGGAAGGGGTTGAAATAGCTGAGAAAAGTCCATCAAAGAAAAGAGTATGATCATGCAGAACCTAGACAAATAGTTTATGCAGTTTGGGACTGTGCATCAATTTTGGTATCAGAGCTTGAAGCTCTTAGGATTTGATAATTTGTTGCTATAGAATTAAGAAAAGAATGATGTTGTAGTTGTGAAGGATTTGGCAAAGGATTAGTAGGACAAAGTTCTAGAAGACCCTGTGGAAGAAAGGTATGAGTAATTTTGATATTTGATTTGAGTTTATTTTGTTAAGAAGTAAATAGGTGAAAAGGAAGGCAATCAAGCCATTGAGGCTTAAGAGGAGAAGAAGAAGCCAAGGAAGGCTTAGTGAAGATCCAAGAAGAAGCTTGGATAGTTTGCCAAAAGACTAAGGTGAAATAGACTTAGGTGAGGTAAAGGACGGAGTTTGAAGAATTGAGAAGAGAAGCTTGGAGAGCTCAAAAGTAAGAGAGCATAGTAGATGCTCAAGAGGAAGATCCAAAGCAAGGTAAGATTGGATTTGTGATTTGTGTTTATTGAAGTGTTGTATAAAGAGTTGCTGTAGGATTGATAAAAGGATCAAAAGACTAGGATGCAAAAGACCTAGGTGAGATCAAGAAGATTGTCAAAAGACTAGTCAAGGAGAAAAGGCTTGGGTGAAGATCTCAGAGATGGAAGTATTGTTGAAGGCACTATAGAGCAGTAAGGTACATGAGGGTACTAAGAAGAAAGAAAGCATCAAAGGTATGAATAGTTTTGTAATTGATAAAGAGATTGCTAATTTGAAGAGAGAATTAGCTAAGATTAAACATGAATATGAGTCTTGGATGCAGATGGACAAGAAAGCATGGGTATGGCCAATGAGGAGGAGGTTGAAGTGGCCAATAGATCTCCTAAGGAAGAGGAGAAGAAGGAAAAATGAGATTTCCAAGAAGAGAGAAGACCATAGAGGCTTGAAGAAGATAAGAAGGTTGCCAAGAGAGCAATAAATAGAAGAAGAAGAGGTGGTGAAAAAGGTTCTCATTGTGGAGAACAAGAGAAGAGAAGAAAGAAAAGATGAAGTGCCAGGAAGAGCACTTGAAAGATGAGAGTGTTGGTGAAGAAAACACTCATAGGGACCTTGTGGTCTCTTGTTTTTATATCTAATGCTATTTTTGCATGGCTAATTGCAGGTATGAGCAGCCTTATGAAGGTCAAAAGAAAGGCCTTGTAGAGTGAAGAGATTGGTGCAAGAGGAGACACCAAGTGCACA
Source organism: Torreya grandis (assembly GCA_037957365.1). NCBI lineage: Eukaryota > Viridiplantae > Streptophyta > Pinopsida > Cupressales > Taxaceae > Torreya > Torreya grandis. Next base: position 1,402,004 of record JARHVA010004628.1, on the reverse strand, counting down.
AAAGAATGTGCAAGAAAGAGAAGTAAGTTTGCTATTGTTGATAAAGAAGAAGAGATGCATTGGTTAATGCATGAGGGAGGTGTTGAGGAACCCCTACAAGTAAGAGAAGAGATGGAAGATGAAGATGACTTCCATGATACTATTGGATGCCAAGAAGGGGAAAGAGAACAGCCAAGCATAAAGGAAGAAGAAAGTATAGATAATCAAGAAGCTATGCAAGTCAAGGAACTAATGGAGCAGCCCATTAAGGAGGTAAAGGTGAGTTCAAAAACTGATTTGTCTTATAAGCATGAAAATATTGATATGCATGTTAGAGAAACAAAGATAAAGGTGAAGTTTCCAATTAACCATGGATATGTGATGCCTAAATGGTGGAAGAAGCAAAATCCCAAGAAAGAGGAGGTGTTGGTACAAGAGCAAGGATGCAGGATGCCTACATGGCTTGAGAAAAGAAATGGTAAGAAGGAGAAACAAGTATGGGTGCCTAAGAAGGCAAAGAGAGAAGATGTGAGTGTTGAGGCAACAACACCAAGAAGTCAATGGAGAAAGGTGAAAGATGACACAAGCAACCAAAGGCATGAGGATAAAAATATGAAAGGTAAACAAATTGTTTATGAAAATAAAGTTTTTGAATCATTTAATGATATTTTTGTGGAAAATGAGGAATGGACAATGTCTATGAAAACTAATATGCAACAAGGAGAGAATTCCAAATGGATGAATGATGAGGAAAGAGGCGAGTATGCAGCAAAGCAATGCCTCATTGAAAATAAAGAACAAACAAGATGGCTTCAAGCAGAGATTGAAGAGAGTAAGGAAACACAAGGTAAGGGTACTGTAATTGTATTTGATAAGTATATTGATGTTGATGAAGAAGTTGGTTTGTATGAAGACAGCTCAAGAAAGGATGAGATGAAGAGTGAGGCTAGTGAAGGACAAGTAATCCTTGTGAGTGATCAGCCCAAGTTTGATGAAGATGGTGAGATAGATGAGAATTCACTAAAGGAAGAATTGAAGATGTTGGAGGAGCTGTTTGGTTATTCAAGAGAGATGAATGAAGGTACAAGCCATGGTGAAGACACCATTGGGAATAGTGAAACAAGGCAAGAACAAAGAAAGATAGTGAAGGTAGATTTTGCCAAAGAGCAGAAATGTGAAGGCAGCCAAGAGGCTTCATGGCCTAAAGATTTTGATTCTAAGGTGGCTTTGAATGTTTTTTATGTAGGTATGAAGGTTGCTAAAGTGAATGACATACATGAGTCATTGGAGAAGCTCCCAAAACAAGAAGAACAACGAGAAGATCTAGAAGATATCTATGAAGATGAAGAAGCATGGAAGTGGGAGATGGCAGCTGAGAAAGAGATGAGGAGAAGAACATACTAGAAAAGTTAGAAAAACAAAATGAAGGACAAAGACTACTCCAAACAAAGACAAGCATTGGTATTGACAACAAGACTGTGGGATCCAGGGATAGAATGAAGACTAATGCGTTGAGGAGATATCTCATTTGAACTAAGGTTCAAATTGTTCTAAAGGGAGAGTATGATGCAAGAACATATACAATAGTTTCATGGAGTACTAGTTGAGATCATCAAACATGCCAATTCAGATGATATTCTAGTGTAAAATTTCAAATTCTTGTTTTCCCTCCAAATTGTGTTAGATTTCAAAATTTCACCTTGAGAGTAAATGTAATGGTCAAAAGTTAAAAGTGAAAAGGTAAAAAGTGATTTTTGGGATATTGAGGAAATAAGGGAGAAATGGTTGAAACTATTTTCAAACTTAATATATTGTTAAAGATTAAAAACAGTATTTTATTTTGCCTTAAGCCCAAATTGGGCATAGAAGTTAGAGGGGAGGTTCTTGAAAATAGAAAAATAGAGAATTCAGTAAGAAGAGAGATGATGAGAGGGATGTAGAAAAGAGGAAGGACCTCTCATTCAAGAAAATTTGTTGTAAGAAGAAGAAGAAGGACATAAGGAGAATTTCTTATTCAGCAAGGAGAGAGGAAGAATGATCAGCAGGCATGTAAGAATACAGGTATATAAGAAAGAGAAAATTGAAGCATTTTGTGTATTTTCTATGTATTTATTCTATATTGCTAAGAGCTTCCTCGATTGGAACCCATTTACACTCTATATCAGAAGCAGACTTTAGAGATGTGTTGTTTGTACAGTGTGTTGTTTCCAAAATCAGCTTAGCTCATTTTTGGGAACCCCCTATGAAACTTGTCCATTTCGTCTTTCGTCTCTCTAAGTTTGTTTTCGAGGTGGGTTTTTGTCTTTCTCATCTTGGTCTACCTAAACCTTCTAAAATTTGTGAAACACGTCTTCCTAAAAAGAGAAGGTCGTTACGGTATCGAAATGTTCTGGGAACCAAGTCCCCTCTTCAGACTACCTCTTCCAGAGTTAGTCTTTTCTTTTGTTTTGTGTAAGAGCGGCCTTTTTGGCCGCCTCTACATTTTCCTTATCTTTTGTGCAAGGGAGGCAAATTTTGCTGCCTCTGCACTTTTCCCTGCAAGGGCAGCAATTTTTTCTGCCCCTGCACTTTTGCCTACAAGGGTGGCAAATTTTGCCGCCCCTGCACTCGAAACATGCAAGGGTGGCAAATTTTGCCACCCCTGCATGTCTCGATAACCATGCATGGAATTTATTGCCACGTGCAGAGGGTTGTTGAGGTGGGTTTTTCACCCCATATAAATTGATTTGAGCCTATTTATTCTCATTACTTCCTCCTCTCCTCCTGCCTCTTGCGTCTGAGTGACCCAACTGACGAATCAAAGTGCGTTTTGGCAAATTCAACCTCGTGGCGTGTGTGATTTCCTTGGTAGGTCTCATTTTTAGCATTTGTTTTATTTTATTTTCTTGTTTTTGCTTAGTGTTAGTTGTTTGTTGTTGTTTTTGTTTTATTTTTTTATCTTTCTCTCCTCCTGCCCGCGTGTTTCCTCTATACCTTGCCGCAGGCATTGTTTTCTCCCTCACCTGCGGGTTTCTCCAAAAACTCACACGAGTGGCATTTTTTGCCATCCATGCTTTAGCCTCCAAATCCAACATGCATAGGTGATGAATTTTGCTACCTACGTATTCTGGCCCTTTAGGCTACATCGATGGCAAATTTTGCTGCCGATGGAACCCAAAGCGCAGGAGCAGCAAAAATCACCGCCCCTGCACATTTTTCCTCCCCATCCAAAAGGGTGATGATTTTTGTCACTCATGCACGTTATTTCTACAAGGACTGTGATTTTCACTGCCCTTACCTATTTTCCAACTCTTTGCAGGGGCGGTGATTTTCACCGCCCTTTCATTTTTCTTTCAGATTTTTCTAACTCTAGAAGAGTTTTTTGCCTGTCCCTTTCTTTCCCTTTTTTTCCTCATTTTTTGCTCCTTCTTCTAACCTGGCCTATTTAAGTGACCTCCATGGTCATAATCACTCAAAATGCATTTTCCTTATTCATCATCTCTCCCCTAATTACTGTGATCATGACTGCAGTTCAATCAACAAACTCTTGCACATCTGCTCCCATCTGATCGAGATCATTCCCAATGACAAAAGCGTCTCCCAAGAAGGCAAAAATAATGAAATACAAGTATCAGGGTGTCCTCCCCCTCACTTTTTTCACCTCCAACATCGATGATATCTTGGACACTAAGATCGGCCATGTGGACATGGCCGAATTCCTAGCACGAATAAAGGTGACGAATCCAAGAACTGGGATGAAGAAGATCATCGAGAGCAACATCCACCTGGTGGCTGCCTTTTTGATAGTAGTGCATCATACTGAGTTCATCCTCCAATGTGCTCACTTTTACAACAAAGAGACCAGGTCAGTCTCAGATGCCAGTGGCAACATGGTGATTCGGTTAGACCCCGAATTCATCGATAAAGTTTTCATGTGCCCTCCAGCCACCAAAGTAACCCAAATTGACTTCGGGGATGCTTAGAAGGAGTATGAAAAAGACTTTGAGAGGGCGAAGAAAGTTATGAACTATAAGTCATTAAAGTCCTCTAGGATGAGCTTATCAAGATGGCCATGAAACTTTTCAAGGAGTGATTTCATCAAAGAAGTTGGTGATTTGATCACCCTTCTCAGTAGAGTATGGGGCCTCTCGTCTTCTTCACGGTTTCATGAATGGATGTATCCATTCATCAAGATCATCCTCTAGGGCAAACAAGCCATCTTTTGGGGAGAGCAAATCAGCAATGCCCTCCATGAGTAGTTAACTAAGGTACATACTTCCTTCAAGTTCTACATTACTTTGTACTTGGTTTACATAGCTGCTGCAATGCAGTCTTTCTCATGATTAACTACTAAAAGAGATAGAAAAACCACCCCAGTCTACTTGTATTATCCTTAGCTGACGTTTCAAGGGTCAACCCATCACTTCAAGAGGGTAAATGATGCCCTTTTCACTACATTTTTATGTCTCTTTGACCCTCAACTCGAGTAGAAGAGAATATCAGACGAGGCCTGAGCAGTGGTCAATGATTACGGCTGCATGTTCCTTTAGTTCCACACATTTTGTTATCTTCGGGTTGGCTTTTACCAAGGCTACCCCTACATGCTCCCCAGGTTCCCTTCAGATAAATTAGTTCTAATGGAACTTTGCTAACAACTAGTTTTCATGCATACCAGATAGATGGAACTAAAGAGACTAGGTTTCAAGTTTTCAATCGAGATTGGCAGGTATTATGTTGCAACATCAACTAAAGCCAAGGTCATGGAAACCAAAATACAGATGGTTACTTTAAAACCATTCAAGAGATAGGAAAAATTTGACTATAAGGGAGTCAAGGAGAAGATCAGAAAGAAAACTCAGTTCCATGAACCAATGATTGAGGATATCTGGATAGACTTAAGGATGGCCGAGGAGATTAGAAAAATGGACTATTGCAGGCTGACCCTAGAGCAAATTGAGTACCTAGGGCTTACAGAGATCCCCTCCAATCTGGTTGATGATGGAAACATCGTTAATAACAGGTATCTGGTAGAGAAGGTTGTTGGTTCCCCTCTTCCTCCAATTTAGTGGTCTTATAAGGAGCTGACTTCTCTGAGAAAAAGATTCAAACTAATATTGGCTAACACCAATGATTGGTTGGCAGCCAAAGGGATCACCCTGAAGGAATTTGTTATGAGATCAGAGGTTGAATACTAGGCAGAATTGAAGAGGAAAGTAGAGAATAGAACTAAAAACAAAGGTGATGTCCCTTCTCCTTCTAGGCCTCACAAGCCTAGAATCATCTTTGTATCTAAAAAATCAAAGACTACACAAGGGCCAGAAGCGGCAACCAAAGGGATTACAGAATAAAGCTCTCAAGCATAGGTTGCCCAACCCATGGAGACAGATGATCAGCCATTAGGGCAACCAAGCACTAGATCTCTGCTCTCTCAAGAACAAGTGCAGCCACTCAAGAGTGTCTCTCCTTCTCCTCCTTAGTCTCCCATGGTACCCTCTTCTCCTATCTCTCCAATCAGTGTTGCCTCTTCTAGAGCTGCCTCTCCTTCTAGAGTCATATTCGATGATCCTCAGGACACTTCTAGAGGTTCTCCTTGCTCTTCTAGGTCCATCCCTAGTTTATCATCTCCTTCCTTCAACTTGGCACCAACCCATGTGCAAGAGCCTAAATCAATGGCTGGTATAGTTTCACCAGTTACTCCAACTGTGACAACTGTTACCACTAGCAGCATAAAAGTTGCTACCATAATACAAGCTATGGGAACTGTCGTCACAATAGATACCTCTTCCCTCCCGCCTTGGATGTCTACTTCCATGCCAAAAAGAAAGAAGATGGCCATCTCCCTAAATGAATTCGACTTTGACAAAATAGTGCCGATGAAAGCAAAGGCTCCTAAGAGGCCAAGAATCCTCTCCAAATTGGTCGAAGAAAAAGGACAATTTTTTTTGGAAATTGCCAAGCCTCCACAGGATGCAACCCTTAAGGGTTTCAAGATGAGCAGCTATTCCATCTCTCATGTTGAACTTGGCAAAGTTACTCATGAAGGTGTGAAAAGTGATCTTCAGTCGGCTATGGACATCATGGTCCAAAAATTTGACCGAGAGAAGGAAATGAAGGATTATTACAAGGCCAAAGCAGAGCAACTAACGGTAGTAATAAAAAGGTTCACTCTTCCTTCTGAAGCAACAACTCCAGAGGCCTTCTCTGTGGATGACTCAGTCATTCAAAAAGCAGAAAAGACTTATTGGAAGGGAAAAGTCCTGGAGGACTATATTGAAAAGATGCATACTCAGGGAGTTTCTTTGCTTACAAAAGTTGTAAAAAGGACAGGAAAAATGAGGAAGGTAAAAGCAAAACTAGATGACTTCATCTCCCTTATTTCTCAAGAGATCGATAGTTCAAAAAAAGATCTTAGCAAATGGAAGGAAATGAAGGATCTCAAGAAAAGCACCTTAATATCTATAAGTGTCATCTCTAGCAAGGACTCCTATGTTGAAATCAAGGAGTCACTGATCTTCAGGATTCAGGTACTCAAAGATCTAATTGATGATCTCATAGCTTTCAAGGAGGCTAGTGAGAAGAGTGACTTGAGCCTACTGAATAAACTAGAAGAGCTACCATGCAACCTGACCTCTAAGGACAATCAGTTCCTTCTGGAAGAAGAAATGATTCAAAATTTCAAGGAGATGGTTCAGAGAGATTTTGAAGAAAAAATCCTTCTCAATGTCTACTGTGGACAGCATTCTAGATGCTCAGTTAACTTTGGAGAATTTAAAATCCAGGTTAACTGGCCACGCTAAAGCCGTCATAGCATTGAAAGATGCATTGATAAGAGCCAAAATCATCTCTAAGAACACAGTTTCACCAGGCATCATCGAAATTCAGGTATCCATCACAATGTTTGATGCACATATGAAGAAATCTGGTAGTAAGAACTAAATCTCTCCCCTTCTTTCTTCTTCTCTCCTTATGCACTTCTATTTTGTGCAAAGTGCATGCAATTTTGAAATATGTAATTACATGTAAATATTTTGAAAAATATCTAAAAGTCAAAGATGAGTCATCTTTGACCAAGATATTTTGTATATTTTAGTATTTTCTAGTTTTTGAGGATTTCTCCCTATATATAGTGGAGACCTCACTTTGTAAATGATCTTGGAAAAATTAATAGCAAACACTCTACTGAAATTGAAGCAACTTTTGAGACTTTGTGCTCAAATTTGTAAATCATATTTTGTTGAATGAATGAGAAGCAGGGTATTTTAGACTTTGTGTTGAAATTATCTGTGTTATTTAGGAAATAGTTTTTATGTCATTTTTCCTAGTAATATCTTCTTTATCTAATTTAATAAGCAAAGTAGGTGTGTTAGTATTATCTGAGGGCATTTCTAGAAGGTAGAAGATAGACTTTGTGCTACTTTTATCTTTGAGATTCTGTTATCTTTGTAGTTTCAGGTGAAGACTTTGTGCTTCACTTCACTCTATGGTTGTACTTGTTCTGAATTGGTGAAGAAGACTATGCAAGACTTTGTGCTTACGTGAGTGTTCTTGTGAACTTCATCACTTCAGGTGATTTTCTGATCCACATTTGATACCATTTTTGAAAGAAGAGGAAGGTTATTAGTTGCGGTCTAGGATTTCCCTTTTTTGTTCTTTATACATTACTTCTAAAAAAAGAGTAGATGCTGTGATACCACCCCATGTGTTATTTTTTGCTTAATTATATACATCTAGCCCGCATATAAATATTTAATAGGGAACCTCCCCTTAATGAGAGGAGAGATTTACCTCATCTAGATCTGGTAAACCCACACTTCTCATGGTGTAAATCTCCCTGTGCTGTGGTTGATATACCCATTTTATCATTAGTTAGTTGACAACAAAATATTCACCCAACAGCTTTTTGGTGACTCCACTGGAGATTACGAATGTGCATTTTGAAGCCTCAAGCTTCAACTTGAAGTAGTTTCAGTCCCTTTTTCATTTGAAATATGGCAACTCCATACTATACAAGAAGCCAGAGATCTAAGGGTGTTGTTGACCCTGTGTTTATGTTGGCACAATAGAGTAATTTTGAACTGTTTCTTCAATCAGCTTCTCTTCAACGGTCATGGAGTTTTCCTTCTAACCTTGTTAGGTCATCAACGTAAGGTATAACTCCTTTTCTTGCTGTTAATCGTTGCCTACCTATAAACACCCCACTAAGGTTTGTTATCCCACCATTTAATCCTCCTATTATAATGGCTCAAGGCTAGTGGGGCAATTCCTTTGGTCCTCTTAACTTGACTGCACCCTTGCATGAACTACCTCGTAGTTCCAGAAAAAAATTTCCTAAGTTTTTTGGAGATGGAAAGGTTCATCCCAGTGAGCATATTACTACTTTCTCCATAGCATGTGGTGTAATCAGTGTGGAATTTGAGGATGCAATAGTAAGAATTTTTGTGGAGACTTTGCAAGGCACTATAATGGATTGGTTCTACCACCTTCAAGATTGAACTATAACTAATTGGGATACTCTAAAGTCCAAATTCAAAGCAAGGTTTAATCTTTCTAATGATGCACATGCTTTGTTAGCTCAGCTAACTCAGATGAAAAAAGAACCCCAAGAACCCATGAGGGATTTCATAGCTAAATTCAACAAGTTAACGAATTGGATCCCAACTGTTGCCCATCCCACGCCAGAGAATCTTAAATGCTTTTTTATCAACTCACAGCTTCCTGAAGTGAGTTTCTTGTTGAGGCGAGCTGGCCCTATGGATCTTGCATTGGCTCAAAATTTGGCCACTAAAATTGAGGATGATCTTATCCTAGTAGGTAGGATTAGAAAAGATCCTAGTAAAAGTAGATTCTCTTCATTTGCTGAAAGCTCTTCCACATGCACTACAGACCCTATGGTGCAAAAATTGACAAATGAATTGTTAGCTTTGAAGAAACAAATAGCCCAAGGTACGTCTGCTTCCACCTATCGAGATATGCCAAGAGAACATTCTAGAATCAGCAATATCAGGGTAATGCTACCTAGAACCAAGGGCAACCTAATCGCTTGCCTCCTCCAGGGAGATTGGCCATTGAAGCAACACCTACCAATTCAGGGATCGGTTACCTAGAGGCCAAACATGACTATTTTCTCCAACCTCAGTTAGACCAACAAAATAATGCTAATCTCTTCGATGAGCAGGAAGAAAAATTAGCTGGTGACTCTAATATTGGTTTTCTAGATTACCAGGACGAAGCCAGAAGTAAAGGGGAAGGGTCAGATGGATCCTATGCTATTTTCACCAAATCTCAAAATTAGTCAGCTTCACAGACTGATAAGGGAAAGGTAGAGGAAGAACCCTGACCGGTGGTTTCTATCACTAAATAAGGGACTCCATTGACTCCATAACCAAAAGATCAGGTAACTCATAAAAAGGAAAATATCTCCAATCACCTTGTACCTTCCACTTCTGCTGTTCAGACCAGTGCTACACTTACTAAAGACCCAAAAGATGGGCCTTCCTCTTCCTCTATTTTAAACTCTTTTCAATTATTTGATATAATTGATCATGCTAAAAAGACTAAAATTCAAATGATAGAGATTGAGTACTTAAGAGCCAACCCTGAACAATTCGATAGGTTGGCAGACTATGTGAAAAATAAGGCCATCCCTATAGGACAAGATTTTTTAAAGGCCACTCCCGATCTCCCTAAAGATAAATTTGCTCAAAACAATCTTGTTGTGACTCCTCTTGTCACTCTCGGGAAAATTGAACCATTTTATGTCTCCCTGCTTATAAATGGTTATAAGTTGAGTAATTGCATCATAGACTCTGGAGCTTCAGATAACATCATGCCCGCTAAGGTGGCAGATTCCCTTGGCTTGACCTTGACAAAAACTTTTGGGAGGTGTTTCTCTATGGAAAATAAACAAGTCCCCCTCCTTGGTCAGATAAAGGATGCTCAATTTACTTTTATAGCTTTCCCTTAAAAAAAGATAAAAATGACGGTCCTAGTGGCTGATGTTCCAGCTTCTTATGGCATCCGGCTTGGATGGAATTTCTGTAAAGATGTTGGAGGCGAGCTAAGCATGGACCTGTCAGAAGCAAGGATCCCAATTCAAGGCATCATGAATAAGTTGCTTCCTAAAAAAGAGGCCAGGTATGTAGTTACCCATTCTTCACCACCTAAAGCTCAAATTTTATTTGAGTCTTCAGGCATGGGCAACTATTTCTTATCTACAGATAGGATCCATGATGCATCTGATGAAACTCCTACAGGTGATGACTTAGATTTGAGTTTAGCTAATGCAAAGGGTAAAGTGCCAAAGTAAAATGAACATGTGGAAGAACCCCTTCCTCAAAATGAAAAAGCTTTTGTGGAAAAAATAACATCTAATGAGGTATGGACCTTAGAGTTTGATGGTAGCTGCTCCTTTATTGGTTCAGGAGCCAGGTTTGTGTTGGTGTCTTCATGAGGAGAGATTACTCCTTTATCCTACAAATTGTAGTTCAATAATACCAATAACACAGCTGAGTATGAATCCCTGTTACTCAGATTACGGGCTGCCAGATAAAAGGGCATTAGGATACTCCATGCTAAAGGAGACGCTGAGTTGGTAGTCTGCTAGGTGAGGAATCTCTATCAGATAAAAAATGAAAAGTTGTGCCATTATCGCAACTTGGTCTGGGATCAAATTGAAAATTTTGATGCTTTCAACATCTCTGTCATTCTAAGAGAATTCAATGATCGAGCGGATGCATTGGCTGTCTCAGCTACCCTTTTAGTCCCTCATCTAGACTTTACAGGAGATAAGTACACTATTAAACTAGTCTTTCGACCAAGTGTACCAGATAACACTGATCATTGGAAAGTATTCAATAACAATGATCAAATCATCACCTTCTTGGAGTAAAAGGATAGTTTTGAATAACTGCATTTTGAAGGTAGTGAAGCAGCTCCTAAATCAAGTATGAACACAAGTGAGGATTTCTTACAGCTAAATGGGAATAAGATTCCCAAAGGTCTGGTTTCCCTAGAGAAGTTGTTTGATAACCATGATAGGTTTATTAAGCAACAACGAACAAATTCAAACTCCTCTCTGGATTTTGATCAAATAAATTTGAGAACCAAACAAGATCCTAAAATGGTAAACATTGGGAAATGCTGCACTCCTGAGGAAAAGTTTAAGCTTGCTGATTTACTTCACCAATATATAGATGTGCTGGCCTATTCCTATGATGATCTAAAATCACTAAGGCCTAATGATGTTTGCCATGACATTCCTTTGAAGGCAAACTCTGTACCTTACAAGCAAAAATTTAGGTAGTATAATAAAAAAATCTTAGATACTATTTTAACTGAGATACAAAAGATGTTGGATTCCTGGATAATTTTTCCAATCCATCACTCAACATGGATTGCTAACATAGTACCCATCAGGAAGAAGAATGGCAAAATTTGAATTTGTGTGGATTTCATAAACTTAAACTAGTTGTCTTTAAAAGATAACTACCCCCTCCTATCATGGATCAGGTCCTGCAAATGGTAACAGGTTCAGAAATGTTATCAATGCTAGATGGTTTTTTGAGGTACAATCAAGTCGAAGTTAAGAAAGAAGATCAGCACAAGACAACGTTCACCACACCTTGGGGCACATTCACTTATCAAAGAATGCCTTTTGGTCTGATAAATGTAGGTGCCACATTTCAAATGGCAATGGATCTTGCTTTCAAGGATGAAATGGGAAAATTCATTGTAATATACTTGGATGATTTGACAGTGTTTTCAAAGCATCGCTCTGAGCATGTTCATCATTTGCAAAGGATACTAGAATGCTGTCGTCAAAATGATATTTCTTTAAACCCAAAGAAATCTATCTTCAGAGTTACCGAGGGGAAACTTATCAGACACATCATGTCTTGAGAAGGTATTAAAATTGATTAAGAGAGAGTCAAGTCCATCCAGGAACTTGCTCTACCTATCAGCAAGACCGCAGTTCACTCTTTCTTTGGAAAGGTGAATTTTCTTTAAAGGTTCATTCCTGAGTTTGCTGAGAAAACTCGTCACATTATCGACATGATGAAAGGCAATGTTGTATTTAGGTGGACCACTGAAGGCAAATCAGCGTTTAGTGAAATCAAAAAGGCAATTGCTCATGCACCAGTCTTGGTTTGTCCTGACTATATTAAAAGTTTCAAAATATATAGTTATGCTTCGGAGCATACACTATCGGCCATTTTAGTTCAACCAAATTAGGAAGGTGTAGAATCTCCTATCTCCTTCATGAGTTGCCAAATCAAGGTCCATGAGTTGAAATATTCTAACATGGAAAAACATGCATATGCAGTGGTCAAAGCAGTCAAGAGTTTCAGGTTTTATATCCTGAAGTTGCACACCGAAGTTCTCATACCTGACACAATAGTAATATCTATTTTGACTCAGCAAGAGTTTGGTACGAAGCGAGGTAATTGGATTGCCAAGACTCAGGAGTTCGATCTGGATATCAAACCTATAAAGCTTGTACGGGGAAAGGGTCTTTGCCAGTTGATCACCAACAACATTTTAGATAAAGTAGAAAATGAAGTAGAGACTGAGGATGTGTCTACAGTCCTCTTTGTTGCAACCACCGATGAGTGGTATTTAAATATTGCTCACTTTCTGACATATGGTGAATGTCCCACTCATCTTTCTTATTAAGAAAAATGAAATGTTAAATTGAAAGTGGTTGGTTATGTCCTATGGGACAATGGTCTTTACAAGAGAAACCTAGACGAGGCATTTCTTCATTGTGTTGATAAGGCACAACAAGAAAGACTCTTGAAGTATTTCTACAATTTGGCCTATGGAGGGCATTTTTCTACAGCAGTGATAGCTCACAAGATTTTGTGAGCAAGGTACTATTGGCCCACACTTTTTCAAGATGCCTACAAATGGGTGCATAGGTGCGAATTGTGTCAACAGTTTTTTGGGAAGCCTAAGCTAGCTGCATTACCTCTAAAGCCAATTATAATTGAAGAACCTTTCCAACAGCGGGGTATTAATTTCATTGGTGTGGTTAACCGATCTTTAAGTGTCAGGCATGATTATGTCCTCACCACAATGGATTACTTTACCAAATGGGTGGAGGCCATCCCAACCAAGCACGCTACGTCTGAAGTAGTGTGTAATTTTCTCAAAGAAAATATCATCTCTCGGTTTGGGGTTCCACTCAAAGTTGTAACAAATAATGCGGCATATTTTTCCTCATATAAAATTACTCAATTTTTCTTTGGTTATGGGATTACCTTATCTCACACTTCAGATTATTTCCCTCAGGGAAATAGACAAGTAGAATTGAGTAACAAGAACCTGGTCACCATTATCAAGAAGTTGGTAGACGACAACCAAAGAACATGGCACAAAGCTTTATATGATGCTTTATGGGCCGACAGGATAACACCTAAAAGGGCTATAGGTATGTCTCCTTTCCAACTTCTATATGGATTAAATGCAAAAATCCCCATCACCCTTGAACTACCAGCGCTTAGGCTAACTAAAGTAATAAAAGACTCAACCTTCAAAAGATCAGTCGACAAAAGGATTATGTGTCTGATCGAGCTGAATGAAAAATGAGTTATGGTAGTGGACCGAATTACAGAGCATCAGAATTGGGTGAAGGCACTTTTTGATAAGAGAGCTAGAGTGCATGAATTCCAAGTCAGAGATCAAGTCTTGTTATGGGACAAGAGGCAAGAACCAAAAGGAATGTATGGCAAATTTGACTCCATGTGGAGAGGCCCATTTACCATTCAACAGCTCTGTGGTGAGGCTAGCTTTTTGTTGCAGTACCAAGATGGAACGCCATTTGCACTACCTCACAGTAGGCAACATCTGAAGCTATTCAATCCTTGAAGCTTAGATGAATTTGTTTGTATATATGTATAGTTTTTATGTTTTGTTTATTTTCTTTCTTTCATTTTTAGCTTGACTCTGTAGCCCAATGGCTTGGATGAAGGCACTTAGAGACTAGTTTCTACTCTTGCTTATCAATTTGATTAATAAAAGTTCCCTAACAAGAGCTAGCTATTGTTTTCAAAATTAGGTTAGCTCATTTTTGAGAACAACCCCCTACAAAACTTGTCCGTTTCATCTTTCATCTCTCTAAGTTTGTTTTCGAGGCGGGTTTTTCTCATTCTCATCTTGGTCTACCTGAACCTTCTAAAATTCCTGAAACACATCTTCCTAAAAAGAGAAGGCCGTTACGGTCTCGAAACATTATGGGAACCAAGTCCCCTCTTTAGACTACCTCTTCTAGAGTTAGTCTTTTCTTCTGTTTCATGTAAGAGTGGCCTTTTTGGCTGCCTCTACATTTTCCTTATTTTTTGTGCAAGGGTGGCAAATTTTGCCACCTCTACACTTTTCCCTATAAGGGTGGTAATTTTTGCCACTCCTGCACTTTTGCCTATAAGGGTGGCAAATTTTGCCACTCTTGCACCCAAAACATGTAAGGGCGACAAATTTTACCACCCCTACACATCTCGATAATCGTGCATGGCATTTATTGTCACATGTAGAGGGTTGTTGGGGTGGGTTTTTCACCCCATATAAACTGATTTGAGCCTATTTCTTCTCATTACTTCCTCCTCTCCTCTTGCCTCTTACGTTTGAGCGACCCAGCTAACGAGTCAAAGTGCATTTTGGTAGATTCAACCTTGTGGCACATGCAATTTCTCTGGTAGGTCTCATTTTTAGCATTTGTTTTATTTTATTTTCTTATTTTTGCTTAGTGTTAGTTATTTTTTGTTGTTTTTGTTTTATTTTTTTATCTTTCTCTCCTCCTGCCCGCGTGCTTTCTCTATACCTTGCTGCGGGTGTTATTTTCTCCCTCACCCACGGGTTTCTCCAAAAACTCACGCGAGTGGCATTTTTTGCCATCCATGCTTCAGCCTCCAAATCCAACATGCATAGGCGGCAAATTTTGCTACCTACACATTTCAGTCCTTTAGGCTGCATCGGCGGCAAATTTCATCGCTGATGCAACCCAAAGTGCAGGAGCGGTGAAAATCGCCACCCCTACACATTTTTCCTCCCCATCTATAAGGGTGGTGATTTTTGTCGCTCGTGCAGGTTATTTCTGCAAGGGTGGCAATTTTTTCCACCCTTACCTATTTTCCAACTCTTTACAGGGGTGGCGATTTTCGCTGCCCTTTCATTTTTCTTTCAAATTTTTCTAACTTTGGAAGAATTTTTTGCCTGTCCCTTTCTTTCCCTTTTTTTCTTATTTTTTGCTCCTTCTTCTGACTCGGCCTATTTAAGTGACCTTCGTGGTCATAATCACTCAAAATGCATTTTCCCCATTCATCATCTCTCCCCTAATTATTGTGATCATGACTACAGTTCAATCAGTAAATTCTTGCACATCTACTTCCATCTGATCGAGATCATTCCCAATGATGGAAGCGTCTCCCAAGAAGGCAAAAACAATAAAATACAAGTATTAGGGCATCCTCCCCCTCACTTCTATCACCTCCAATGTCGATGATATTTGGGACACTGAGATCAGCCATGTGGACATGGTTGAATTCCTAACACGAACAAAGGTGACGAATCCAAGCACTGGGATGAAAAAGATCATCAAGAGCAACATCCACCTGGTGGCCGCCTTTTTGGTAATAGCACATCATACTAAGTTCATCCTCTAATGCACTCACTTCTACAATAAAGAGACCAAGTCAGTCTCAGATGCCATTGGCAACATGGTGATTCGATTAGACCCCAAATTCATCGATAAAGTTTTCATGTGCCGTCTAGCCACCGAAGTAACCCAAATTGACTTCAGGGATGCTCAAAAGGAGTATGACAAAGACCCTAAGAGGGAAAGAAAGTTATGAACTATAAGTGGTTGAAGTCCCCCAAGATGAGCTTATTAAGATGGCCACAAAACTTTTCGAGGAGCAATTTCGTCGAAGAAGTTGGTGATTTGATCACCCTTCTCAGTAGAGTACGGGGCCTCCCATCTTCTTCACAATTCCATGAATGGATGTATCCATTCATCAAGATCATCCTCTAGGGCAAACAAGCCATCTTTTAGGGAGAGTAAATTAGCAATCCCCTCCATGAGTAGTTAACCAAGGTATAGACTTCCTTCAAGTTCTACATGACTTCATACCTGGTTTACATAGCTGCTGTAATGCGGTCTTTCTCAAGATTAACTACTAAAAGAGATAGAAAGACCACCTTGGTCTACTCATATTATTTTCAGCTGACATTTTAAGGGTCAACCCATCACTTCAAGAGGGTGAATGATACCTTTTTTACTACATTTTTATGTCTCTTCAACCCTCAACTTGAGTAGAAGAGAATATCAGACGAGGCCTGGGCAGTGGTCAATGATTACGGCTGCATGTTCCTTCAGTTCCCCACATTCTATTATCTTCAGGTTAGCTTTTACCAAGGCTACCCCTACATTCTCCCCAAGTTCCCTTTAGATAAATTAGTTCTAATGGAACTTTGCCAATAAATAGGTGTCATACATACTAGACAGATGGAACTAAAGAGACCAGGTTTCAAGTTTCTAATTGAGATTGGTAGGTATTCCATTGCAACATCAACCAAAGCCAAGGTCATGGAAATTGAAATGCAGATGGTTACTTTAAAACCATTCAAGAGACAGGACAAATTTGACTATAGGGGAGTCAAGGAGAAGATCAAAAGGAAAACTTAGTTCCATGAACCAATGATTGAGGATATCTGGATAGACCTGAGGACAGTTGAGGAGATTAGAGAAATGGACTATTGCAGGCTGACCCTAGAGCAAATTGAATACCTAGGGATTGGAAAGATCCCCTCTAATTTGGTTGATGATGAAAACATCATTAATAATAGGTATCTGGTAGAGAAGGTTCCTGGTTCCCATCTTCCTCCAATTCAGTGGTTTTAAAAGGAGCTGACTTCTCCGAGAAAAAGATTCGAACTAATATTGGCTAACACCAATGATTGGTTAGCACCCAAAGGGATCACCCTAAAGGAATTTGTTACGAGATCAGAGGTTGAATACCAGGCAAAATTGAAGAGGAAAGTAGAGAATAGAACTAAAAACAAAGGTGATGTCCCTTTTCCTTCTAAGCCTCACAAGCTTAGGATCATCTTTATATCCAAAAAATCAAAGACTGCACAAGGGCCAGAAGTGGTAGCCAAAGGGATTGTAGAACAAAGCTCTCAGGCATAGGCTGCCCAACCCATGGAGATAGATGATCAGCCATCAGGGAAACCAAGCACTAGATATCTGCTCTCGCAAGAACAAGCGTAGCCACTCAAGAGCGTCTCTCCTTCTCCTCCTCAGTCTCCCATGGTACCCTCTTCTCTTATCTCTCTGATCAGTGTTGCCTCTTTTGGAGCTGCCTCTCCTTCCAAAGTCATATTCGGTGATCCTCAAGATGCTTTTAGAGGTTCTCCTCACTCTTCTAGGTCCATCCCCAGTTTATCATCTCCTTCCTTCAACTTGGTAGCAAGCCCTATTCAAGAGCCTAAATCAATGGCTGGTACAGTTTCATCAGTTACTCCAACTATGACCACTATTACCACTAGCAGCGTAGAAGTCGCTACCATAACACAAGCTATAGGAACTGTCATCACAATATATACCTCTTCCCTCTCACCTTGGATGTCTACTTTCATGCTAAAAAGAAATAAGATGGCCATCTCCCCAGATGAATTCGACTTTGGAAAAATAATGCGGGTGAAAGCAAATGCTCCTAAGAGGCCAAGAATCCTCTCCAAATTGGTCGAAGAAAAAGGACAATTTTTTTTGGAAATTGCCAAGCCTCCACAGGATGCAACCCTTAAGGGTTTCAAGATGAGCAGCTATTCCATCTCTCATGTTGAACTTGGCAAAGTTACTCATGAAGGTGTGAAAAGTGATCTTCAGTTGGCTATGGACATCATGGTCCAAAAATTTGACCGAGAGAAGGAAATGAAGGATTATTACAAGGCCAAAGTAGAGCAACTAATGATAGTAATAAAAAGGCTCACTCTTCCTTCTGAAGCAGCAACTCCAGAGGCCTTCTCCGTGGATGACTCAGTCATTCAAAAAGTAGAAAAGACTTATTGGAAGGGAAAATTCTTGGAGGACTATATTGAAAAGATGCATACTCAGGGAGTTTCTTTGCTTACAAAAGTTTTAGAAAGGACAGGAAAAATGAGGAAGGTAAAAGCAAAACTAGATGACTTCATCTCCCTTATTTCTCAAGAGATCGATAGTTCAAAAAAAGATCTTAGCAAATGGAAGGAAATGAAGGATCTCAAGAAAAGCACCTTAATATCTATCAGTGTCATCTCTAGCAAGGACTCCTATGTTGAAATCAAGGAGTCACTGATCTTCAGGATTCAGGTACTCAAAGATCTAATTGATGATCTCATAGCTTTCAAGGAGGCTAGTGAGAAGAGTGACTTGAGCCTACTGAATAAACTAGAAGAGCTGCCATGCAACCTGACCTCTAAGGACAATCAGTTCCTTCTGGAAGAAGAAATGATTCAAAATTTCAAGGAGATGGTTCAGAGAGATTTTGAAGAAAAAATCCTTCTCAATGTCTACTGTGGATAGCATTCTAGATGCTCAGTTAACTTTGGAGAATCTAAAATCTAGGTTAACTGGCCATGCTAAAGCCATCACAGAATTGAAAGATGCATTGATAAGAGCCAAAATCATCTCTAAGAACATAGTTGCGCCAGGCATCATCGAAATTCAGGCATCCATCACAATGTTTGATGCACATATGAAGAAATCTGGTAGTAAGAACTAAATCTCTCCCCTTCTTTCTTCTTCTCTCCTTATGCACTTCTATTTTGTGCAAAGTGCATGCAATTTTGAAATATGTAATTACATGTAAATATTTTGAAAAATATCTAAAAGTCAAAGATGAGTCATCTTTGACCAAGATATTTTGTATATTTTAGTATTTTCTAGTTTTTGAGGATTTCTCCCTATATATAGTGGAGACCTCACTTTGTAAATGATCTTGGAAAAATTAATAGCAAACACTCTACTAAAATTGAAACAACTTTTGAGACTTTGTGGTCAAATTTGTAAATCATATTTTGTTGAATGAATGAGAAGCAGGTTATTTCAGACTTTGTGTTGAAATTGTCTGTGTTATTTAGGAAATAGTTCTTATATCCTTTTTCTTAGTAATATCTTCTTTATCTAATTTAATAAGCAAAGTGGGTGTGTTAGTAGTATCTGAGGGCATTTCTGGAAGGTAGAAGATAGACTTTATGTTGCTTTTATCTTTGAGATTCTGTTATCTTTGTAGTTTCAGGTGAAGACTTTGTGCTTCACTTCACTCTACGATTGTACTTATTCTAAATCAGTGAAGGAGACTATTCAAGACTTTGTGCTTACGTGAGTGTTCTTGTGAACTTCGTCACTTCAGGTGATTTTCTGCTTCACATTTGATACCATTCCTAAAAGAAGAGGAAGGTTGTTAGCTACGGACTAGGATTTCCCTTTTTTGTTCTTTATACATTACTTTTGAAAAAAGAGAAGTAGATGCTGTGATACCACCCCATGTGTTATTTTTTGCTTAATTATATACTTCTAGCCCGTGTATAAATATTTAATAGGGAACCTCCCCTTGATGAGAGGAGAGATTTACCTCATCTAGATCTAGTAAACCCACACTTCTCATGGTGTAAATCTCCCTGTGCTATGGTTGATATACCCATTTTGTCATCAGTTGATGAAAAAATATTCACCCAACACAGCGCATCAGATATAATTGGCTAGTAGTCTTTGCTTTTGTTAACTAATGTGCCAAAGAAAGGCAAACCACTTGTAGTTTGTATAGTGCCATCAGTGAGAGGATATCCAACTTCAGTCTTTGTAACTTCACGAAAAGTCAAAGAGCTATGTTTGGCATGATAAATATCAAGACTTTGACGAAGAGCTTGCTCAAAGCTCTACCTGAAAACGTTCTTCATCGTCTTCTTCAGCATGAAGCTGCCTTAATGTCTTTGAGTTATTTTCACCTAAAGAAACTCTAGGTTTCTCATTAAGCGTTACTCCTTGCTTAAGACCTGTGATAGTTCTTACCTATGCTGTAACATTTGGTGTACCATGTCTATTTGACACATGCATAGATAATGTATTATGTGGATTTGAATCTGGGACTTCTATCACATTATTTTCAGCAACTTGACTATTTTCATGTTTTGAAGATATTTTAGGGATGTATGTATACGTGCCATGTTCTAGAATTTGCATGATAGCCTTCTGTCTACTTCTATACCCTCCTACTCTTTGTCTAAAAGAAGAGACCTTTTCATGTTTTATTGCCTGCATGGTATTTTTTGCACCATTCCTAAAATAAGCATGCAGGTTAGAGTCCTGCAATCTGTGTCTCTCTTGACTAATTATACTACTAGGCATGTTTCCAGGGAATAAAACCTCTCTTCAATGAACCTGTGCCCTTGCCAATCTGCTCTTGTCATCCATTAATAAACCTTTGTCAACACAACCAGAGATATTCACTGCCTGGTCATTTTGTGGCCCAAAAGAACTAGTGCAATATTTCTTTTTTCCAGCATTTGTACATTTATCTTGACGTCTGGAATAGCTCTTATAATCATCTAACATAAAATCTCTTATGAAGAGTGTACAACACAGAGAGGATTTGAATTCAATCTAAGAATTCAAGAGTGGGATTTCATGTAATTTTAACACAGTCCAGATTTCAACTTATATTTGAAAGTGAACCAAATATATATATGTGTATCTTGACTCCAAATGGAATGGGTTGAAACAGCTGAGAAAAGTCCATCAAAGAAAAGAGTATGATCATGCAGAACCTAGCCAAATAGTTTATGTAGTTTGGGAATATGCATCAGAAGGTTTTAGGGACTTGTAGGTGAGTTTTGAGCTTATGCTCATTCATATGTGTCACTATTTTATTGAATCTTTTCTAAAACCTAGTGAACACCTGCACACATGAAACAATAATAATATCAAATCAAAATGAAGAGAAAAAATGGGTTGTGGGATGTTATGATCATGTGATATATAACCCCTACTATCTTCATTATTTCATACATTAACCCCAATGACAGGGGTCTCAGATCCCATGTAGATTTCCCTTAGATAACATGCATAATCAATACACACAATATGCTATAATGACTTTCACTTAAGCCCTTCTTCAATCAAACATGTAGATCTAGGTGTGATTAATGAGTAATATGTAGTGTGTTGAGCTATACCATTGATTTAAAATATGTAATTATGTGCCAAAATTTTAAGTTTTATATGTAAAATGCCTTGTGAGCCTCTTTATATAAAGGGATATTTTATTTGAATGTAAGACCCTTATTTACTATCTAAAAAGACATAAAATAATAATACAAGGCTAAAAGAAGGGTTAGGACCTAAAACATGCTAAAAAATGACCATTCGACACTAACATTAAATTAGACACTAGTGCACTGTGTTAGTGTTTAGGACTGCACTAGTTTCTTTGGAACAAAAAATCAGGGGAAGATGATGTAAAAGGGGGCCCTATGATTGGGATGGGATGATATAAGGCCATTAGGGGTGTCAAAAATAGGGAAAATAAGTCATAAAAAATATCAAAATACCCAAAATGACCATACAAACAAGACTCACATTCATCACCAAGACCTTCTCATGAAAGAGTAATAAAAGACACGATACTTATGGTTACTTGACCGAATTAAGGCATGTATAGTTTCTAACATTTTATTATATTAATAAAATTAAATTTAAGTAATATATTAAAAGGAAAAATAAAATTCATGCATGTACTTACTTATGTGATCAATCTATGTGGAGGATAGATGTGTTATAAGCCTAGCTCACTTCTTGTCTAGAGAAGTAGATAAGAGTGGAATGTTATATGTGAAGATGGAATATGTAGTGTGGATTCCCCTTATACTAAATATTAATGATAAACTTAATTGGGAGGAATATAACCCTATTTTATCCATATCTTCATATGTTAATTGAGTCATGAGAGGCATCTAAAAGTGTGGAGAAGCAAGCCCAGCTTGCCCCTACTATGGTATGTGAGTTGAATCTAATAAGTGATCTATAAATGTGACAAAATAAGCCCTTATTTCCCCCATTATGGTATGTGAACTAAGTCTAAGAATTAATCTTCTTAAATGTTGAGACTGTCACTTAGCCTCATAAATTTGGGTCTAGTGATAATTTATGGATCAATTGCTACAATCTATTATATGACCTAGCCTAGTTAAATCCTAGGGACATCTTGGTGAAAATATAAGTGTAATATAATAATTTATGCATATATAATGGTATAATGTGCTATTCCATTTATATAACTTGGTGGAATCCTATGAGATTGAGGACACATGATTTGCATCATGCCCCCAAACCTAATATCGGAGTAATGTAACTATGTGCCAAGTGTATAATATTATATTCATATATGGATGGAATACTATGAACATTCCCCAATAATCATAATCTAAGCATATGATTGTGTCAAAACCTTGATTAAAATCTAAGAATGTGAACCAATATCTAACAAGATCATAGACCTTATAAATATGAGTCAACCTGTGTGTCTGAACATCTAAGCAAATTTATGTATCTGAATATCTAAGTCAATCTAAAACACTCTTTGTAATTGCATCATTGTATATATGGCTATCTAAATCACTATATATCTGGGTGTTTGAATCATTATATATCTAGGTCAGTGTGAACATTGTATATATGCCCCCTTTTGGTGAGAGAGTCAAGACTATGGTAATGGTGTCAAACCAAAAGTGATTTTTGTAAGCATGTTAGTGATAGTTAGCATTGATAATATGATCATAGGATTGATTATTTTAATTTTTTTTATATAATTATTTTTAAAAATAGGGGCCAATATAGGCTTGTGGTCTATAATAAGTTTATTAAGGAAACATAGGTTTTATCACTTTATGGAGTTAATTTGATTGGAATAATAGTGTAACCAAAATAGTGTGGGGGTTATCATGATCAAGTCCCATACAAAATAAATAGATTAAAAACCAGAGATACAATTCCCAAGTTATTACATTTGGAATAATATGCTATAATTTGGTGAAATATGCACACAAGGTCAACCTTAGGTAGGTGGAATTATTTAAAACATGGCTTAAATAGGTTGGTTGATTGGTTTGAGAATCATTTAAATCAATTGACTTGAGATAAATTTATTTATCTAAGCTTAGAAACATGTTAAGGAGATGAGGAATGAATGTGACCTGATATGAGGAGGTGGAGACAATCATTCAAGCTGGGGAGGAGGTTACCCTAGTAAGGAACCTATCATTTTCCCTATTTTTTAAATATTTATTACATTTTTCATCATTTATAGAAAAAATTTGGTAGATTAGGGTCCTATTTAGGACTGCACTAGTGTCCTTAGGAGTACACTAGTGTCCTAGGCTATCATGCTACTATCCTAAATACAATGGTATTGTTTAACATTACTATATTTTATGTAAAACTAGTGTCTAGTGGAGCCAAATTTTTCCAATTTTACTTTTGTTTTATGTCTAGTGACTATAATACATGTTTATTTTTCATTTAGAGATGATAATGTTAGATTTAGTTATGTTTTATAGGTATATGCACTTACCATGGAGTTTCAAAATGGATGGATGATGGAGTGCTTATGTGGACTACCATTGATAGATGATAAGAGGGTAGTGATCGATAAAGCTAGTTTGGGCCATGTGGCATCACTTAATTTGATGCCTTAAGACTTCCATATGATGATGCCATTATGTGAGAGGTTTACTGTTGATACTTGTACATTTTGGTTTCCCATTGGGAAGATCACTATGATGTTAGAGGATATCTATAGGATATTGAAATTATCTATTATCGATTAACAAACAATGTTATAAGAAGCTATTAGAGATAGAACTTAGAGCAATATATGAGGTAATTTGAAGTTATGCCCATGGGGACCCATCATATATGGATTTGTAAGGATGTGCTATTATATTTTATTGTTATGACTGATGTTCTAAAATTATAAAATATTTTGGTGGTGTTATTGGCTTCCTTTGTTATTATGGATGGGAGTGGGGTATCTATCTCATACATGATGCATGATATAGTGTAGGATATAGGGGAGCATGGGACCATATACTCATGGGGTTGTAATTTCTATCCCACTTGTATCAATATTTGTACTATTTTACTCAAGATTTATGTGTGGGTGGTATGGATCTTCTACATTATTGCATTGTTAGGCTTATGAGCATATTATAATGGCTAAACTGAATGGGTTTCCTCAAATAGATCATTTATACCTAAAGATATTTGTAGAGAGATGGAATGGTATGGATCACATGAAATCAAGGAGCATGATGCACTTTATATAAGTGTTGTATTGGTTGACAACTGGAGACATTATTTGGAGACCCTATAGGGGCATTTAGGGGTGGCCTGAGGATGGTGTTCAAATGAGATGGGTTCAAGTGAGTTGATAGTTACATGACCATAGGGTCAATGTAGTTTATTTTTTTTAGTATGAGTGGGTGACATGATAGTTTGGTGTTATCTAGGATGTACCACCTACACCATGGGTGTGGTTGAGGAGTTCTTGGGTGCTAGTGAGGTCAGGTACTAGGCCAAGACCCACAACTACTGATTTGGTTTTGATTAGAGTGAAAAAGTGAGATCCATTGTTGGATATACTCAATGAAGATGATGTAGGAGTGACTAATACCTAAATAGTGTGATGAAGGAAGCATAGATGGACACCACCACCATAGTTTTATTTTTAGAAGTAGGATAAGAGAGGGAAGAAAGAGAAGAAGATGCATTTAATCTATCATCATCAACATTTCTATTATCATGCTCATAGTAATCATCATATCCATCATTACAACAACAATAATAATAATAATCATCATCATCATTATAAATTAAATAATTATTATGTGCTAATATGTAATCTTTAAAATTTGTCCATTCATTCTTATAATTGTGAGAAAAGGTTATAAATTCATCAACTGGGTGAGCGAGGTTTCTAGGACATTATTTAAAACTTACCAAGAAAGAGAATGTATATAATGAACAACAAGAACATAATATAAATAATGTAATCTAGCATAGTATATTTACAAATATGATAAATATTTAGCCCAATATATGGAAAAAATAGTTTTTTTTAAAAAACCCTAAGGGATAATATTTGGATGTATAGGGACCTAGTATGCAAATCTAAGGTTGTTGAGGGTTTTGTAGACAAAATTTAAATTGTAATAAAATAATAAAAAAATATTAAAGGATTGATTTAGATAATTTAGGTTGTGTAAAAAATTAAGAAAAAACTAATATTTTATAAACTCTAATTTATTACACAAAAATGGAGAAGGTAAACCCTAAGATGGAACTAGAGTTTTAAGTAATATTTGAAGTAAGTCAGGTTCACCAAATGATTTAACTATTTAAGGAATTAGAAATTTAAATCCTAGGTTGTTAAAGGGGTTGGGTGTACAAGGTAAATTAAGACAAATATTACAAATGGATATATCAAACTAAGTTATCTGAAATATATTCATAATGACAAAATTGACTAATTTAGAGTTAAAAAAGCAATATCAAATGTCTAAAAGGCTAGAATAGGCTTGGATATCAGTCAATAATCATTCATTTTGGAACTAGGGTTGAAAATTACATTCAAAAATAGCATAGTTAGGAAGATATTACTTTACTATGCTAGTGTATAAGGTACCACACTGGTGTTCTTTTGTGGAGAAACTACCTGAGACTTCCAAGAATGTTGCAAGATGGTTTTAGGAACCTGTAAGATATTTTTGAGATTTTGATCATTCATTTGTGTCACTATTGTTTTCCAAAACCTAATGAATACCTGCACACATCAAATAACAACAATATAAAATGTAAAAGGAAGAGAAAAATTAGGTTGTGGTATGTTACAATTGTGCCATATAAAACCCTTATAGTCTTTAATTCTACCTAAATTAACCTCAATGATAGGGTTATTACATCACATGTAATTGTCCCTTAGGTAATTTACATAATCAATGTGCATGGTATGATATAATGACTTTATCTTAGGCCCTTGTTTGATCAAGCATATAGATCTAGGTGTGATTGTTGAGTAATATGCAATGTGTTGAGCTATATTATTGATTAATTTTATGTAATTATGCACCAAAATAGTAAGTGATAGATGTAAAATGCCTTATGAGGCTATTTATATAGAAGGAACTTTTATTTGAATGTAAGATCCTTATTTTTTAGTTAATAAGATGAAAAATAAAGATAAAATCATAAGATAAGGCTCAAGGAAGGGTTAGGACTAAAAACACATTGACAAACTGACTGTTAGACACTAGCACTAAAATGGACACTAGTTCACTACACTATTGTCAAGGACCACGTTAGTGTCTTGGGAATATAAAATTGGGTGAAGACTATGCAAAATAAGATAGGGCCCCCTATGACTAGGATGGGATGACATATGACCACTAAGGGTGAAACAAACAAGGAAAATAAGTCATAAGAAATATTAAAGAAACCTAAAATGATCATGTGAACTAGACTCACCTTCATCACTAAGACCTTCCCATGAAAGAGAAACAAAAGACATGGTCCTCATATTTCTTTACCAAATTAGGGTGTGTATAATATGATATGCAATGTGCACCTAAAATTGCAAAATCAAATTAGTTTTAGATTTAAAAACACTTCTATGAACTATAATCACCCACTAGGTTGGACTTTTATGGAATTTATTGAGCCAATATACTATAATAGTTGGTTCCCTTTTGGTATGCTTGATATGATTAAATCATTCAATCTTGCCAATTTTACAAGTTGGAATTCATTACATCATCCAACCTCACCAAATTTATAGTGTAAGTTGACTTGGTTCACTCATGTTCACTAGGTTATAAGTATGATTGGGTTGCATAGTTGAGCCAATCTCAATTGTTGGGCAACAACTCACATTTTATCTAAAGTTGAGGGCATGTGTCCTCCAATCTCTCTGTCTCCCTAGATATGTGCACTTTCTAGATTTGATATTTATCTTAATGATAGCCCTAATGATTCATAATGATACATATTTTCAAATCAAATTTCCAAAAGGCAAGATGGTTAAATAGATACATAGGTGTACTCCTAAACCTTTCTCTCTTTCAATTTCAATCATGTCAATTTCAGATTATATGCTCTAATTATATATTGTAACATGCTCTTGGTTTCATGTTAGTGAATTAAAAAACACTCAAGTTGGACTCACATAAATGAAATGTGTGTTATACATACCCAAGTATGAATTTATTTTCCTTTAAACTAGTAATTTTATTAATAGACTAAGCAGGGTAAATGTAGACACTATTTTTGAATTATATAACACCTGAATATGGTACACTTAGTAAATTCAATCATGGATGTGCCTTCAAATTCTAAACCTTTCCCACTACTGAAAGTCTCACATACACTATCTCTTTATTCCTATTATTTATCTCTTATTTTTGATGACTCAAACCTTATATCATAATTAGAATGTTATAAATATGTTTATATTCTATTTATATAAGTTCTAGAATTGTTCCTATTTTCCATATGTCTAGACACTTATGTCCTAGTCAGACACCTATGCCAATGCAAGTGTCTAGTGCCCTAAAGTGATCCAATTTGAAAATTAATTGTATCCCTATGGTTGCTCTAAGTTATTTAATGTGAGATATTATCCAAAAGGATTGGTATAATACATGATCAATCCTCATTTATTCTTCCCCTAGAAATTTTTTACCTCTCACAAGGTAATTTACCAAATCCATTCAATCAAGCACTCAAGTGAGAAAATATTCCCTAATTTCTCATATTTTCATATACATCATAGGGAAAACACATATACAGGTCTAAAGTATATAAGGAGTATCCCATGAGCCATATTTTCAAATTTACAAGCTATGTCACTCTATGCACATACTTATCACACATTGCATGATACACACACAAGTCAACACATAGGGGATAACTACATAATTTTGAGACCATATTAAGAGTATTAGATATGCAAGAAAAAATCATTGATAGAGGGGTATTTGGGATAACTCAACACTATGCTCTCACTAACCCATTTTTACAATAACCACTATGAAGATGAAGAACTAGGGTTTTATCATTTGACTAGGAGAAATAATCCATGCCTTAAATCTAAATACACCAGAGCAAAGGCTACACAAAACATAGAATAATTTAGGTGTTTGCATATAGCTTTAGTAGGTATTCCATATTGGACACTATTGTCTAAGTTAGATAGAAGTTTTAACGTAGATATCCTAGGTTGATGCAAGTTCTTATAGCTATAGATGTATAATTTCCATAATCAGGTGACTGATCTAAAATTCAAATTCAATCTACATTCTTTTTATTATAGATCTAGATTTGTATTAGCATCATAACCAACTATCTTATTTTTATTATCATTGTAATATCTAACATAACTATACTTTTTATTTTAACATGTCTTAGCATAATAAATTTAGTATATGTTTATATGAGATTGTAAATTAATTGGCCTATTTTAGAAATAGTCTACCATATTTGTGCCCTAGGATATCTATAACCCATTTAACCCTATATTCCTTTATCTAGATATTAGGGTTAAATAAATTCCAAGTCAAGAAAAATGGCATGCTTATCCACCAAGCACTTCTCCCCTTCTCTTTCAAGAGGCCCAACCAACCATTATCCTTAAGGAAACTAATCCCAATCCATATGTACTTGAGTTTTTTGATAGGGGGAATGATAATCCTCTAGTCTCACCACATATAGAGGGAGAGTGTGAGACTAAAAAGAGACCTAGGTTAATCACCATCAAAATCCCATAAAACAATAGCCTTAAAATAGGGGTAGGGAGGGCCAAGATGTATCTACTCAAGTTCTTAAGGTGGCTAAGAATAAAAATACCTTAGGAAAAGACCAGTCCTTAAAGGTAAATTTATCCTTAGGGAAGGGAATTTGTAATGAATCTAGAAAATGAGAGGAGAAGGATGTGACCTCTAAGCAAATTACAGAGCACACCATTTAAATCCAAGATGACGTCCCTAATCCCTCATATTATCTTCATCCCTCACACTTTAGGGACCTTAATTTGAAGGAAGATGAATCTTTTTTCTTGGTTAAGTGGATCCATTCCTTGTACTAAAAGGATGGAGAAGATTGTGATTTAGGGAGACCATGATTTTATGATTTTTGAATTAGAGAAGGTGCTCAACATGAAATTAGGCATTATAAAAGGTTTGTTTATTGATAACAAGTAATTGAAAAAGGATATTAAAGAGTTGTGAATTCAAATGGAAAGGGGGAAACCCATTAATATGAAAGGGTCCCTACAAGAAATTATCTAATGGGACCCTTTTCAAGACATTTTCTAGATAAAAAAGGATCTCACCCAATGTTGGAATAAAATCAATGAGAATGGAAGAGGAATTATAGATTATCAAGGGAAATTAAATCAAGTGACTAATACCAATAGAATAACCATCTAGAATTGTGCTTATAGTATCAAAACATTTAAAAGGCTTAGGAAGAGGAAGAAATAGGACACCCAAGATGGACCCAACAAAATAACCGGGGGATAAAATAAGAAGTAGGTGACGGAATTAAAAGATAAAGAGGAACTTACTTTTGAAAATCATTGTCAAACCCTGAAGGATGAATTGAAGGCCATAATGAGACTTAATGATATTGTTATTCAATAGATTTTGTCTTATTGTTGATGTTTCTTTTGGTACCTTTGTTGATGCTCTACTGACCAGGAGTTTATATATTTTTGATGTGTTTTATTGTAATAGGGCACATGCTATTTTTATTGGCCCATTTTTTACTATTCCTAGTTTTTGGTGTAATCTTGGTTTTTCTTTTCTTAGTTTTGTACAAGGGTATGTGCCCTTTCCAAACCCATATTTTTACCCATTATTTAAAAAATGAAATTTTCAAGGAATAAATCAAAATTAGTTTGGTAATATTTAGAGGTATATAAATTGTTTATCTAACTGAAATTTGCTTTTTTAGGTCAACAATAGCATCTCTAAATGTCCATTTCTAAAAAAAACTATGACAGACTTTATATTTGAGTCAAAGTAGAAATGATAACAAAGTTTTTTTTTGGGCTAGCAGTGTTGCATATATATATATATATATATATATATATATATATATATATATATATATATATATATATATATATATATATATATGTATTAGCTTTTAAGATTATTTGGTGCCTTATTTATTCCTTGGCATACTATTTTTTTATAGCTATACATTAGCTACATTTATTATGTCATTTATAATCCAAACAAATCAACACCATGCAATGTGTCATCTATATAATGCTAATGATAATATCACGTTGATCAATAATGAAAGGAGTCAGGCCAATCAATAATTAAAGAAGACATAAAATACTAAACATAAGTCATGGTAATAACATCTAACAATTTGATTTCCTCTCATATACACTCTATAGATCCATCTAAATTATATTATCCTACCCTTTTTTCCTTTCTTTCACCATTTCCCACTTCAATAATTCCTCCACTTTAATTTTTGCATTCACCATTCTATGTTCAAAATCAAATGAAAATAAATATTTGTCATAGATTTTTCATAAATATATTAATAATCATCATAAAACTAAAAATATTATGCTTTGTATTAAGTTCATTTTGCTCAATACTCATCTAAAAAATCAAAATCAAATAAACAAACAATATACAAATCTTTGAAAAAGATTCTTAGAAAAATATGATAAATATTTATTTGCATATCTTTGATGCAAAATCACATAGTGTGATCGCAAAAATAAATAGAATTAAATATATGTTATCTCAAAACATCTCTTTTTTAAAATAATTGTTGACTATGGAAGCTATAAATATCAAGCTTTTAATTCTTTAAAACATTGAGAAAAATTAGTTAAAAATCATAGAAAATGAATGCTTAAGGCAATTACATAAAATTAACTAGAAAGTGTGAAATTAAGAATTACATTCCTTTTCTCTTTTTCTGATATTAACCACATTGCACAAATTAAATCCATGCATAAAAAAATTAAAATGCAAAAGTGTCTAAAAAGTGCATAGTTGTGCAAGGGAGGGAGTACAATTGGAAATCAAATATTGAAATAGCCAATTATTGGTCTTATTGATTTTTTTTAAAAATTTATAAAATAAATAGATTGAAAATGTTATGTAATTAAAATTTTGAAAGATATTTTTGTACATTTTAAAATATAAAAAATATATATCATTTCTTATTTTGTGCCACACTATAAACCATTTTATTATTTGTCATTTTTATTTTATTTTATAAAATGCAAATTGTGATTTTCTGATCTCAGGAGTGTAATTAGGAAGTGACACTCTTGAGGAAGAGATTGAACTGATAAACATTATATTGAGCATTTCATTTTTTTTTCATAAATTTGGTAATAACAAATGTATAAATTGTAATGTTGGCCCCTAGTGATAGAATTTCATAAAGATGTTGTTTATATGGAAAAAACTATTTTAGCCACGTGTTTTCTTAATTTTAATTAAGAATTGTGTTGAGGATTAATGAAGGCCAAACCTAACTTTGCAAATAGTTGTCTCATTCTCTGCTTTGATACCAAATGATGAAAAACTGTCCTTCTTAAACAGTTCCTAAACTGCTCTTATTCCAAAATGATGCGCTAGTCTCAGATACACTGCATACAGGGTACATTTATTTACCTCTTTATCAAGTCCTGGTCTGTGGCACATTTGTTAGGGGCAACCTCATTGTTATCATAAACATACTTCCCACTGATTCATTCAAAATATACAAACAAATGACCCTGCATAGTCCATAGATTTTTTGTTCTCCAGCACAGTCCGTAGCTTCATGCTTGCAGAGTCGATAGCTTCATGCCTGCAGAGTCCGTAGCTTCAAGCCTGCAGAGTCTGTAGCTTCAAGCTTACAGAGTTCATAGATTTTGAACCTGCATAATACAATATCCTTTTCCAAATCTTGAAAAACTTTCTCCAATATAGTACATTTAGGTCTTGCATGAATAGCTTCCTTGGGGCCCGATTATGATTTAACTTTGATCATTGATCACTTGTTTCCAACAGTATTTACATTTCTGGAAGAACTGTCTTCTCTAGCTCCCTATATGGCTAGTATGGTTTAATCAGCATTTGACACATCACTTACACCCTTCAAAGATTCTCTTATTTGGTAATCATCTCTCAGAATGGTATGTTTGCTTGAGTGGTTGACGAAATCAGCATCTAAAGGTTCAGTAACAATTTCTCCCTTGACAGAACTATCATTTTTCCCTTGACAGATTTCTTTATATCCTAGGAGAAGAACATTTAGAAATCCCCCATTCTTATCAAAAGCCTTGACACATTTGACCAATGGCTCTACTTTATTCACAACTTCTTGGAATTCTACTTTCAACAAACCAGATTCACAGCTAATGCTTGTAGACTTTGATTCTTGCGTGTATTGCATCCATACACCATGGTTGACACCTTTTACAATTAGAAGAGTCCATAAAGTAGACTCAGGTTTGCATTCCTCCTTATCACATCTCTCACCCCACACAACATACACAACCTCTCCACCATTTAGTTGTAGATCTCAACATAGATCTCACTTCCCAGATTGTCAACCACCTCTCAGTCATAAATTTTCTTCTCTCTTGCTTTTCTTGTCCTCTTACATTATCATTGTTGCTATCAAGTTTTGTTCTGTTCATTTCTTTCTTTAACTCAGCCCAAGAGTCATACGGCTACCATTCCTTTTGTCTCAACTATTTCAACTCAACTGGAACAACTTTCCATTTAGTCAAGGATTCAATGAATTCTTTGCACTTTCCACACCATACAGTCCACAGAACTTGCAGTTCTGTCAAAACTTCTTAAAATAAACCATTGCTGGAAATGTTTTTCTTGCCATTACATTCTCCCACAAACTAGCAGACTGAACTATTTCTTGGCCTTTGAAGGCCTTATTTCTAACTTCCACACCATCTTCACCTTCCTTCCAATCCTTACTTCCTTCTTATCCTCTCCTCTTCTTACAATAACTTCTCTTGAATGAAGTCCTTCCTCATTGTTTCTCTTCTCTTTATTCTTCATTCTTTTTTCTTTCCCTTGAATGAGAGGAATTTTCCTCTCTATCCTTCTTCTCTTCTATGCCCCTCTCATCCTCTCTCCTTAATGAATTCTCTCTTTTTCTCTCTTTTCAAGAATCTCCCTTCTAACTTCTACGCCCAAATTGGGCTTAGGCAAAACCAAATGTTGTTTGTAAGTTTTAACAATATACTAAGGTTGAAAATAGTTTCAACCATTTCCCCCTAATTTCCTCAACAGCCTAACCATCATTTTTCACCTTTTCACTTCTCACTTTTGATAATTACATTTTACTTTCAAG
Organism: Torreya grandis; assembly: GCA_037957365.1. Taxonomy (NCBI): domain Eukaryota; kingdom Viridiplantae; phylum Streptophyta; class Pinopsida; order Cupressales; family Taxaceae; genus Torreya; species Torreya grandis. The sequence goes on along the minus strand of JARHVA010004628.1, from coordinate 1,368,619 downwards.
ATAAAATTTTGAAGTCTAACCCAATTTAGAGGGAAAACCAGAATTTGAAATTTCACACTAGAATTTGAAACTATTGTAGATGCTCCCTCCATGCTTTAGCCTTCATTCTATACCTGGATCCCAAGGTCTTGTTACCAATACCAATGCTTGTCTTTGTTTGAAATGGTCTTTGTCCTTCATCTTGATTTTCTTCCTCTTTAGATATGTCCTTCTTCTCATCTCCTTCTCAGTTGTTAGCTCTTGCTTCCATGCTTCTTCATCTTCATACATATCTTCTAGATCTTCTTGTTCTTCTTCTTTTTTTGTGAGCTTTTTCAATGACTGATGTATGTCATTCACTTTAGCAACCTTCATACCTACATACAAAACATTCAAAGCCACCTTAGAATCAAAATCTTTAGGCCATGAAGCCTCTTGGCTATCTTCACATTTCTGCTCTTGTTTCTTGACCAAAACTGCCTTGGCCTCTTTACTCTACTCTTGTCTTGTTTCATTCTTCCCAATGGTGTCTTCACCATGGCTTGTACCTTCCTTCATCTTTCTTGAATTACCAAATAGCTCCTCCAGCATCTTCAACTCTTCCTTTAGTAAGATCTCATCTATCTCACTATTTTCTTCATCAAACTTGGGCTTATCAACCTGAAGGATTGCTTGTCCTTTACTTCTTATCTCTTTTTTTCTTAGCTTATCTTCACATAAACCAACTTCTTCATTAAAATCAATATACTCATCAAATGTAATTGAAGCACCCTTACCTTGTGTCTCCTTGCCCTTTTCAATCTCTGGTTGAAGCCATCTTGTTTGCTTTGCTGCATACTTTCTCCTTTCCTCATCATCCATCCATTTGGAATTCTCTCCTTACTGCATATTAGTCCATATAGCCACTTTCCATTCCTCATTTCTCATGAAAATAGCATTGAAGGATTCAAAAACATCATCACAAACAATTTGTTTACCTTTCATCTTTGCATCCTCATGCTCTACCTCATTATTCTTTGAAAAGTTTTCTTTCTCATCTTCATTCTCTTGGCTGCTTGAATCACCTTCAATCCTCTTCTGTTGACTTCTTAGTGTTGTTGCTTCAACACTCATAGCTTTACTCTTTGCCTTCTTAGGCACCCACACTCATTTCTCCTTCTTACCATTTCTCTTCTCAAGCCATGTAGGCATCCTGCATCCATGCTTTTGTACCAGCACTTCCTGTTGCTTGGGAGTTTGTTTCTTCCACCATTTAGGCATCACATACCCATGCTTAAATTCTCTTTTTGAAGGCTCTATCATCTCCCTTAACTCTTGCACCTATACATTAGTAGCTTCATGCTCATAATAACATCCAAAATCAGGTCTTAACACTTCATTTACCTCTTTGATAGCTTGTTCCATGGAGCAATTTCTCTCTCCCTTTATGCTTGGCTACTCTCTTTCTTCCTCTTGGCCTTCAATGGCATCATGGAATTTAGCTTCATCTTCTATCTCTTCTCTTGCTTGTATGGATTCTTCAACAACTCCCTCATGCATTAACCAATGCATCTCTTCTTCTTTATCAATAGCAACAAACTTACTTCTCTCTCTCTTACACATTCACTTGTGTACTTGGTGTCTTCTCTTGCACCAATATCTTTACTCTTCAAGGCCATTCTCTTGACCTTCATAAAGCTGCTCATACCTACAATTACCCATGAAAAGACAATATTAGAAATAAAAACAAGTGACCACAAGGTCCCTATGAGTGCTCTCCTCATCAACACTCTCATCTTTTCAAGTGCTCTTCCTATCACTTCCTCTTTTCTTTCTTCTCTTCTCTTGTCCTCCACAATGAGAACCTTCTTCACAACTTCTTCCTCTTGCTACTCACTTGGCAACCTACTCATCATCTTGATTTTATGGGCTTCTCTCTTCATGGCAATCTTCTTTTGCCTTCTTCTCCTTTTCACTAGGAGATCTATAGGCCACTTCAATCTCTTCCTCATTGGCCATACCCATGCCTGCTTGTCCATCTGCATCCAAGACTCATATTCATCTTTAATCTTAGCTAACTCTCTCTCTTCAACTTAGCAAACTCTTTATTAATTACAAAACTATCCATACCTTTGATGCTTGCTTTCTTCTTGGTGCCCTCATATACCTTGCTGCTCTGTAGTGCCTTCAAAAACACTTCCATTTCTAAGATCTTCACCCAGGTCTTTTCCACCTTGGTCTCTTGATCCCTTGTCTCACCCAAGCCTTTCTCCTTGACTAGTCTTTTGACAATCTCCTTGATCTCACCTAGGCCTTTTGCATCCTAGTCTTTTGACCCTTTTCTCAATCCTGCAACAACTCTTTATACAACACTTCAACAAACACAAATCACAAATCCAAGCTTACCTTGCTTTGGATCTTCTTCTTGAGCATTCACTTGCTCCCTTAATTCTTCAAACTTCATCCTTTACCTCACCTAAGTCTATTTCACCTTAGTCTTTTGGCAAACTATCCAAGCTTCTTCTTGGATCTTCTTCTTCTTCTTGAGCAATTCACTATGCTCTTCTTCTAGAGCTTATTTTGGCTCTTTACTAAACCTTCCTTGGATTCTTCTTCTCTTAAGCCTCAATGGCCTGACTGTCTGCAACTTCTTCACTTGTTTACTTCTTAAACACAATAAATTCAAATTAGATATCACAAATTATTCATACCTTATCTCAACAAATCCCAAGAGCTTCAAGCTCTGATACCAAAATGATGAAGGCCAAACCTAACTTTGTAAATAGTTGTCTCATTCTCTACTCTGATACCAAATGATGAAAAACTGTCCTTCTTAAATAGTCCCTAAACTGCTCTTAAACTAAAATGATGCGTTGGTCTCAGATACACTGCAAACAGGGTTCATTTATTTACCTCTTTATCAAGTCCTGGTCTGTGGCACATTTGCTAGGGGCAACCTCATTGTTATCATAAACATACTTCCCATTGATTCATTTAAAATAATATAAACAAATGACCCTGCATAGTCTGTAGATTTTTTGTTCTCCTGCACAGTCCATAGCTTCATGTTTGCAGAGTCCGTAGCTTCATGCCTGTAGAGTCTGTAACTTCAATCCTGTAGAGTCCGTAGCTTCAAGCCTATAGAGTCCGTAGATTTTGAACTTGCATAATACAATATCCTTTTACAAATCTTGAAAAACTTTCTCCAATATAGTACATTTAGGTCTTGCATGAATAGCTTCCTTGGGGCCTGATAATGATTTAACTTTGATCATTGATCACTTGTTTCCAACATTATTTACATTTCTGGAAGAACTATCTTCTCCAACTCCCTCTATGGCTACTATGGTTTAATCAGAATTTGACGCATCACTTACACCCTTCAAATATTCTCTTGTTTGGTAATCTTCTCTCAGAATGTTATGTTTGCTTGAGTGGTTGATGATATCAGCATCTGAAGGTTCAATAACAATTTCTCCCTTGATAGATCTATCATTTTTCCCTTGACAGATTTCTATATATCCTGGGAGAAGAACATTTAGAAATCCCCCATTCTTATCAAAAGCCTTGACACATTTGACCAATGGCTCTACTTTATTCGCAGCTTCTTGGAATTCTACTTTTAACAAACCAGATTCACAGCTATTGCTTGTAGACTTTGATTCTTGCATGTATTGCATCCATATACCATGGTTGATGCCTTTTACAATTAGAAGAGTCCATAAAGTAGACTCGGGTTTGCATTCCTCCTTATCACATCTCTCACCCCATATAACATACATGGCCTCTCCACCATTTAGTCATAGATCTCAATGCAGATCTCACTTCCCAGATTGTCAACCACCTCTCAGTCATAAATTTTCTTCTCTCTTCCTTTTCTTGTCCTCTTGCATTATCATTGTTGCTATCAAGTTTTGTTCTGTTCATTTCTTTCTTTAACTCAGCCCAAGATTCATACGGCTACCATTCCTTTTGTCTCAACTATTTCAAATCAACTAGAATAACTTTCCATTCAGTCAAGGATTCAATGAATTCTTTGTGCTTTCCACACCATACAGTCCATAGAACTCGTAGTTTTATCAAAACTTCTTAAAATAAACCATTGTTGGAAACATTTTTCTTGCCATTACATTCTCCCACAAACTAGCAGACCAAACTATTTCTTGGCCTTTGAAGGCCTTATTTATGACTTCCACACCACCTTCACCTTCCTTCCAATCCTTACTTCCTTATTATCCTCTCCTCTTCTTATAGTAACTTCTCTTAAATGAAGTCCTCCCTCACTGTTTCTCTTCTCTTTATTCTTCATTCTTTCTTCTTTCCCTTGAATGAGAGGAATTTTCCTCTCTATCCTTCTTCTCTTCTACGCCCCTCTCATCCTCTCTCCTTAATGAATTCTATCTTTTTCTCTCTTTTAAAGAATCTCCCTTCTAACTTCTATGCCCAAATTGGGCTTAGGCAAAACCAAATGTTGTTTGTAAGTTTTAACAATATACTAAGGTTGAAAATAGTTTCAACCATTTCCCCCTGATTTCCTCAATAGCCTAACCATAATTTTTCACCTTTTCACTTCTCACTTTTGATAATTACATTTTACTTTCAAGATAAAATTTTGAAATCTAACCCAATTTGGGGGGAAAACCAAAATGTGAAATTTCAAACTAGAATTTGAAACTATTGTAGATGCTCCTGCATCAAGGAGAAATGCTTTCTTTTAGATTAAGTTTTAACAAATGAATAAAATTGAGGTGTGTGTGTAATATATGAATTAAATCTAAACATAACATATGGATGTTTTGGAGGCCTTTAAGCTGATGACACCACAAAAATTGATTATTCTGAGACATGATGGAAGATGAAACTATAAATAATATACCTCGATCTATTATTACTATTTTTATGATTATCCATCTACATATAAATAAACTAAGAAAATCAAATGTAATCCCAAATAGATGTGATGGACTATATAATAATATTTAATGTTTACTAAATTCATGGTTTTTATATCATTACATTCAAAGATAAAAGGAAAAACAAATTCTTCAAAAGTGTAAATAAGGCAATCAAACATAGTCCCAATGTAAACTAAGACCACATAATGAAATTTTATTCTTTGAAGTTAATGACACCTCTATCAATCTATCCATCACACAATTTTGAATATTTTGCATATATACTAATAATGACATGTTCTCATGCTGTAACACAAACCTTGTTTCAATTAAATTAAGTAGACCATATTATTTTCCTTGTCCTAATCCCTCTCTTATAGTTTCACACTCTTTATTGTCTCTTTTGTTAGCTTCATCTACCTCCTTATGTCTATATTTATCATTTTCCCTATATCATCACTCATAGGTACCTTGCCCTTAATATAACATCTCAATCCATCCCATATTACCTCTTTTAAATCTTCATAATATAAATGTTACACATTGTAGATGACATATATGAATTATATATCACCTTAGTAATGTACACTTGGTAAACTCATACCTTGGTTATTCATCTCAGCTCTAGACCTTTCCTACTTATGCAAGTCTCAAATTTTATCTCTTATGCCCTTTGGCCTATCTCTTAGTCTGATTAGTCTTATTTTGATGATCTAGGCCTTATATCTTTCCCATATTGTTGTAAAACTTGTTTATCTTCCACCTCTCCAAGTTCTAGAATTGCACCTATTTTCTTATTACCTAAACACTTATGTCTTATTCAGATGCCTACATTGACAAAAGTGTCCTATCTTAATGCAAGTGTCAAGTGCCCTAAATCCATCCAATTTACAAATGAAATGTATCCTAAAAGTTGGCCTAAGTGTTATTATGTAATATATTCTCTTGATAGGAGTGGTTATAATACATGATCACTCCTCATTCTAAACTTGCCTAACATAGACCTAACATTCATAACAAAGATCATTAAACTGATAAAAGCTTTCTTATTTTATCATATTGTTGTATCACTAATAGGAACAAAACACCTATTAGTTTGAAGTACTGAAGGAGTAACCTCTTGATTTTCTAAGTTATAAGCTAGGTAATTATTGTACTTGCTTTCCACATATAACACCCTTGTACACAAACAAGCCAACACATTAAGGGAGAACTACAACAGTCTAAGGACCTCTTTAGTGTAGTGGATATGTAGGAAAAACCCAATGACATAAGGGTCTTTGAGGTTATCTTCACACCATGATCCCTCTGACATATTTTTACCAAGGTCACTATGAAGATGAAGAACTAGGGTTTGTTCATTTGATAAGGCACAATGGTCCATGACCTAGATATGACTGCACTAAATCAAAGGTGATGATGAACCCATAGGTGTCTAGGTGGTCACATCTAGTATCAGTAGGTATTTCATACTAGACATCTGATCTAGATAATAACATCAATACAACCATCCAAGGTTGATGTAAGTGTCCACAACTACAGAGGCACTTAATCCGAAATTCGGTGACTATTATAGAATATTATTATAGTCTACTTCTTACCTATTCTAAACCCAAAGCTAAATTATAATTATAACTAGTTAAGTATATTGTTTCTTTATCATTGTAATATCTAGAGTTATTGTACTTTCTATTTTAAGCATATCTTAACATAATAAATCCATTATATATTTTATCTAAGTTTTGTAATTAATTAGCTTTCTATAGATATGTTTATCACCCCTGTGCTAATTCATTTATATATTATTAACCAAATATACCCCATATTAGGATCCATATCCAATTTAGGGATAAACATTTAGTGAACCTGATCTTTGAACTCAAAACCCTAGTTGACTTAGGGTTTTATATTTTATAAAAACATTTTTGATTTCTAATTTTCCAAAAAGAAAATTTAGAATTTACAAAGAATCCAATTTTATTTTCATAAAATTATGTTTATTATGTATATATATATTAATAATTCATATTTTAATACCTTATGGTGCTTGTTATTTGTTATGCCTCATGTATTATTAAATAAATTCAATATATAAGGGGTTCTAAATCTACTTATTATAAATCCACTACATTTTTGCATACCCCTTCTTGGTATAATGTTTATAATGAGCTTTTACATGTGTTAGTAGAAAGTGCTAAAGGGAGTACATGAAATAACCATTCTCCCCATGCCATGTTACTACCCAATCTAAAGATATTACTACTAAAACTTTACTCTTGGACTTGATACACTATTCATCACATTACAATGATGTTCTTTTGGATGCATTGTGTATGGCCATACTACCTTGTAAAATGAAACCACCATATGTGGCTTATGTTTTAAATTACATCAAATGGATAGAGCATAATACATCATTTTGAAAGGAAAATTTACAACCTGAACATATTATAAATAGTTGTTTTCCACTCTACATCCAAGTGCATGTTTGTAATAAAATAGTAAAATGAGTTCTTGTGGACAATGGCTCAAGGCTCAAAATTTGTAGCATATCTTTTCCCTCCTTAGTTAGAATTGGACCTTTAGATTTAGAACCATCTAATATGACCATAAATGGGTTTAATAATATTTGATGACAAGTTTTGGGATAAATTACATTGAATATTACCATGGGTCCCTATACATTACCTACTTTGTGTTAAGTTATGCCAAATGATTTGAACTACAACACTATTTTGGGATGGCCTTGGATACATGATATGTATGTAGTTACATATAATTCACATGCATGATTAAAATTTAGTCATCAGGGATTATTTAAACCTATATAATGGATGTTAATCCCTTTAAACATTGTGTAATGGTCTAATAAATAGATAATCCTGCATTATAATCTTACAATCCTGATTTCAGCTCTCAATATTTGCTCTAATATGGGTATAAAGGACAAGGGTTGGGTAAAAATGAGAAATTAATATCTTAGTCTATCTCTCCTAAAAATAATACTAACCATCAAGGCTTGGCTTTTTAATAGAAATATGTAAGTCACAAGCATAATTCTCATAATACAACTTGTTTTTGAAAGCCCAAAATAGAAGGTATGCATAAAATTGAGATCAAATTAATCAACATTCCTATAATAGATGAGATTTTTTCCCCAAAAAATTTGACATTAGATGAGTTATCTAATGATGAATCATTACTAGAGTACTTGGGGGAATATGAGGATCTCCCTTCCTTCCATCACAAGAATAGGTTTCCTCATGCCACATTTGATCATGCTTACTTTGGTGAGAATGATGATACCAATATCCAAAATGATGCATTGAAAACTATTCCTACTACACTATTTATCATAAAGAGATAATTATCTAAATGAAGAAATAATCAAATATAACTATGAAATAAATAAAGATGCTCAATTAGTTATACTTACTATAATGATGCAAGATGATGAAGAAAAATCCTATTAGCAAGTCCTTCATGATTTTCCTAAAAAATTTTCTTGGGATTATTTAAATATACCTAGGATTAACACATCAGTGACAATGCACAATATATTTTGTACCCAAATGCAAAGCTAAATAAATAAAATATTCCTAAGGTGCATCCTAAAGTGGCATTATTTATAATAGATGAAATTTAAAATCTCTTAGACATGGGATTTATAAGATCTAATACACATTATGATTAGGTGTCAAACATTGTACTTATTATAAAACCTAATGGTGATATTCATTATCACACTGATTACCATGATTTAAACATGGCTTGTCCAAAAGATTATTTTTTGTTACCTAATATCAACATGATTTTTTATTCTATAGTTGGATATGAGACATATTCATTTATGGATGGCTTTGCTAGGTATAACCAAATTAAAATTAACCCCACAAATCAAGAAAAGACAACATTTACTACACCATGGGGTATATTTTGTTATACAACCATGCCTTTTGGACTAAAAAATGTAGGATCCACATACTAAAGGGACACAACTCATATATTTCATTATTTTATTTAAAAAACTATTGAGGACTATATCAATGATTTAAATGTAAAATATAAACATCACCAAGACCATGATACTGATTTATGACAAATATTTGAATGATTGTGAAAGTTATTTCAGAGTATTTTTTAGAAAGATCTTTAGGGTACATTATTTCTTAGCAAGTCACCAAGGTTGATCCAAAAAAGGTAATATACATTGTTGAAAAGCCACCACCAACCAATCTAATGTAGTAACAATGTTTATAGGGAATAATTAATGTTATTCAATGTTTCATTATATAGTTAGCTAATAAAATAATTACTTTCAAGTGTTTCCTAAAAATGGATACAAAATTTATATAAGATGATGTTTGTCAACAAAGTTTTAATAAAATAAAATAATATATATCAAACCCACTACTATTCATTCCACCTATTCTAGATAGACCATCAATTATTTATATGTCAGCCACCCATGAAGCCCTTTGGGACCTATTAGCATAATATGATGATTATCACAAAGAGTCTTCAATCAATTACATCAGTCATCAATTGGTAAATTATAAACTCAAATATTTAGTAATGGAAAAAAAATTAGCTTTGGTTTTTACTACCCAAAAGCTATGACATTATTTGCTCAATAATGAGGCTCATATCATAATTAAAGAAGATTCATTAAAGTTACTTATGAAAAAACACACTTAACTAATTGCATTCAAAAATGGGTAATGCAACTTATAGAGTTTGATCTAAAATTTGTATCCCATAAATTAGTAAAAGGTAAAGATATAGCCAACCAATTAGTTACATCTCCCTTACTAGATCCTTTTTACTTAATGAAGCTTATCATGTTAAGTTCGAGGTATATAATATATCTTCCAGTCCATGGACAATGGTATTCAATGGATCCATATGTAGAATAGGGTTAGGTGTTGGCATTGTATTTCTCACCCTTGAGGGTGAATACATGCCTTTATCCTACAAATTATCATTTTATTACACCAAAAATAGAGCTGAATATGAGGCCTTGATAATAAGGTTATCCATAGAACATAAGATTCATATTAAGGACATTAAAGTTTTTGGTGATTTTAAATTAATTATTAATAAAGTTAATAATCATTAAAAAACCAAATAATAACATAATATACCATATAAATAAATGGTGGATAAACTCATAGAGATGTTTGATACATTTTTATTGATAATATTCCCCATAAATATAACCACCATGCAAATGCCATGGTATGTGTGGAATCCTTGATGCGTTTTGATATTAATGATGATCATATAGAATTTTCCATATGATAATTATATGATCCTTTCATTTATTATGATAAAATGGATGCCTTAGCCATTCTTGTTATTACCCAAAATTCTAAAAACATAGAATGGTACAGTGATATTTGTAATTTCCTCTATCAAGATTACATACTATACCACTTTATGTGAAATGATAAGTTTAAATTATAAAATGAAGAAATTTTCATGTTATTATTGTAAACGATTTGTTAAAATTAGGTTTTGAAAAACAATTTCTTTGATGTTTTAACAAAGATGAATCCCACACTACACTCTTAAAAATGCATGACAATGAGTTTTGTGGGAATTTCACCAAACATGCCATATCCCAAAAAATATTATTCCAAGGTCATTATTGGCCTACCATGGAAAAATAATGTATTGAACATGAAAAAAATTATTTACAATGCCAAAAATATAACAATTTGAGTCATGAACCATCAAATGAGTTACAACCAATTATTTCACCATGACATTTTTCATTATGGGTTTTTGAATTTATTAGAAAGACAAATCCAATATAAATTGGTGGACACAAGTTCATAATAATAAATACATACTATTTTATAAAATGGGTGGAAGCAATTCCACTTGAGTTTACCATAGGGGATGATATATGTAGGTTTTTTATGACCAATATTATTTACCATTTTGGAATACTTTAAACTATTATTTTTGATAATGGATCATCATTTAAAAACAATAAGATAAAACACTTTTACAGTAAATACAAAATTAAACATACCTTTTCTACACTTTATTATCCATAAGGTAATGGATAGGAAAAGTCAACCAATTAGACTATTGTCAAGATACTTGGTAAAATAGTTGAATAATATAGTACTGATTGGCACCAATAAATGGTGTATGAGTTATGGGAATATTGTACTAGTGTTCACAAACCCACCCAAGCTACACCTTATTATTTGTTATATGGTACAAAGGTAGTTTTATGAATTTAACTTGAGATACCTTACATGTTTCTCTCAAAGACATCATCAAATATAATGAATACCATGAAAAGAGATTATATCAATTAGAATATTTAAGTGAAAACACACACATGCTACTGGACACTTACGAGCTTATCAAGATCACATTAAGTGAGCATATAATTAAAAGGCTCAACCATGTGAATTTGTTGTGGGTGGCTTGATACTAAAAAACCAAAATAATACCAATGTAGATAAAGACAAGAAAGGAAAGTTCAAACCAAATTGGTTGGGACCATTTATAATTATAGAAATATTGGGAAAAGGCATATAATGCCTTACTAAACTTGAAGGAAAACTTTTAAAAATCCCAATGAACATTATGCACTTGCATAAATATATTATGTAAGACTCTTACAATATTACAAAAATACCCAAAATAAAAATAAAAAATAAAAAATACTCAAATATTTTTGGTATCTACATATTCTATTATCTCTTTGGCATCTATGTTGTTAGTTCCATGTTGATAGATAAAATATCAATTATTTATACATACACATGTGTTTCATGAATATCTTTGAGTGTGATACAAGCATACACTGATAATGATCTATGCACTTATAGATGTTGGGCCTTCCCTCTTCTCACATTACCAAAATGTTAGGGCATCCACCTTCTTTAATCTTGATACTTATAGATTATATCATTCTATGGTCACTTTACATTATCATGTTTGAGTTAATATGTACTTATACCTACCTTTATTTATGTTTATATATTATAAAATGTAATTGATATGCTATGTACTTAACATTTTTTGATAACACATCTGATCCATGGGTTATTATGATATGTCTATGTTGGTTGCTTATGCTTTCATTTATGTGCTTCCTTTAGTGTTTTGTGATGTTATTTTGTTGTTTGTTGAGCTTTTGAATATACTCCATTATTTGATCCCTCATGAATTTTTTTGCTTATTTGACATTTGATATGTCATTACTTGTTATATGGACATTTGAATATGTCATTATTATTTTTATGGACATTTGACTAAGTCGTGTCCATTTAATTATGCATAATTTGAACATGTCCCTTGTTTGTAGTCTCCTTGGACCATGATTTTTTGATTTACTTTTGAGTGATATTATGTGTCTGATCCATTAATTTTTGAGCTTGCACTATTAATATATATACATTACCATGATATTTATCATGAATCTTAGGCCTTGATGTGATCACATTCTATCTGCTTCAATTATGTATTTATCTAGATAGGTTCTCATATATGCTACATGGTTCATTCATAGTTATATGGTTATCTTATCCTTTTTAGGTGTGGTAATTACCAATTTCTATTCTTCCCTCACATAAAATGGGGGTGGGGGTATATCATTGGGGGCATGTCATAGAGGCATGACTTCCACACATTCATAGTTTTAGATTTAGTGGGGTTGTGTCATATAGGTAGGGATTCCACATGTTCATAGTCTCAAATTTAATAGGGGAAAGTTTTTGAAACATATTCTCCACACTTACACAATATAAAACATACCTAGATTAAATTAGGAGTATGTTTTGGAAATATATCTTCCACATTAGTACTTATATAAATTTTCATATTTTTGCATATATACTAGGGACATTTAATGGTAACATACAACCTAAACTTTTTCAAATTTTTGAATTAGCCAAACCACATAGTTATATGATTTAGATACACATTTTTCAAATAATTTTATACATTGGTACCATTATTATACATATATTCATCATGAAACATATATAAGGTGAAAATTCTATGCAATGTGTACCTAATATTGTAAAATCCAAATTCGTTTCAAATTTAAAATACTTCTATGGACTATCATCACCCTCCAGGTTAAGATTTTATAGACTATGTTGAGATAATCTACTATAGTATTTGGTTTACCTTTTTATGTGGTTGAGATGATTAAATAACTTGATCTTACCAATTTTATAGGTTGGAATTGATTTTATCATCCAAACTCACCAATTTTATAATTTGAGTTGACTTGGTTCACTCACACTCACCAGGTTATAAGTATGATTGGATTACATGGTTGAGCTAGTCTCAACTACCAGGTGGAAATCCATCATTATCCAAGGTTAGGGGTATTTTTCATCCTATATATCTCTCTCTCTATCCCTTTATCTCTATATATTTAGATATATGCAATTTCTAGATTTATATCTATCCTAATCTCAATTTTAGTGATTTATAATGATACATATTTCAAATGAAATTGATAAAAGGTAAGATGGTTGCATCAATACATGTGTACTCCTAAAGTTTGCTTTATTTCAATTTCAATCATTTAAATAGTTTTAATATTAGATTATATGCACTAATTACATATCTTAACATGATCTTGGTTGTAGGTCATTCTCCAACAAAACACTTAAGTTTGGTTGACATAAATGCAAGTGTGTTATACACACCTAGGTACACATTATTTTCCATTAAAATAATAATTTAATTATTGTATTAAAGGGGGAAGGGGAATGTAGATGATATTTGTGGATTATATAGCACCCCAGTCTTGTACACTTGGAAAACATAGATCTTGGTTGTTCATCTCAGTTCTAGACCTTTCCTACTTCTTCAAGTCTCACATTTGCTCTCTCTTATTCCCCTTGGCCTATATCTTAGTCTGACTAGTCTTATGTTGATGACCTAGGCCTTATATCTTACCCAGAATGATATAAAACTTGATTATCTTATGCATCTACAAGTTCTAGATTTGCACCTATTTTCTAACTTCTTGGGCACTTGCATTTTAGTTAGATGCCTATGTCGATTCAAGTGTCCTATCTAAATATAAGTGTCTAGTGCCTTAAAGTCCTCCAATTTACAAATGAAACATATCCTAAAGGTTAGCCTAAGTTTTATTATGTGAGATATTATCTTGATATGAGTGGTATATATGCATTATCACTATTTATTCTAAACTCACCTAACAAAAAATTAACATTCATACCAAAGAGCATTCATAGAGCATTCAATTAAGCAAAGCTTTTCTATTTTTTCCTATTCTTATATCAATAATAGAAACAACACACTTGTAGGTATGAAGTACTAAAGGATCAACCCAAAAGCTAAATCTGGAAAGTTATAAGTTAGGTCACTATTGTATTTACTTTCCACATATTTTACCCTTGTGCACACACAAGCCAACACATTAGGGGAGAACTACATCAGTATGAGGCCCTATTCAAAGTAGTATTTATGTAGGAAACACTGAGTAATAGAAGGGTATTTGGGGTTAGATCAACACTGTGAGCCCACTAATCTATTTTTACAAAGGATAATATGAAGATGAATAACTAATTTTTGATCATTTAACAAAGATAAATAGTTTATGACCCAAATCTAAATACACTAGAGTAAAGGCAAAAATGAAACTAGGAGCATCTAGTTGGTTCCATCTAGTTTTAGTAAGTATAATGTAATAGACACCTACATTTAATCTAGATAGTAGTGTTAATGTAACCATCCCAAGATGACACAAGTGCCCATAATTAAACAGGCACTAATCCAAAATTTAATGACTATTTCAAATTATTATTCTAGTCTATTTCTAGCCTATTCTAGATCCAGATCTATATTGAAATTAGAACCAACTAAGTATCTTATTTTTTATCATTGTAATATCTATCATAGATTTAATTTTAATATTTATCATATCTCAACATAATAAATTTAATATATGTTCTATTTAAGTTTCATAATTAATTGGCTTGCTATAGATTTATTTATCACCCTTATGCTTATTCATTTTTATATTCTTAACCCTATCTACCCAATATTAGGATACATATCCAATTTAGGGTTAAACACACATCAAGGGTTAAGTCAGCTTATGTAAGGAATGAATATGGGGTCACACACTAGGGCAATGGAAAGTACATGTCATGCACCACTAAAACAACAAACTAGGAGATGAACCAACAAACAAACACCTACCAGTATTTTTAGCATATTGAAGTCTCTACTAAGGGATTTTATAGATCAATTTTTTTTTTAGTTTAGAATGCCCCACATCAATTTTTGAGCTCCAAAACATAATAGTATAAGTTACAACAAATATACAAAGTGTGAAAACAACCCTGATAGTGGACACAAGGCATGAGGCCCAGGTTACACATCTCTTTCAAAGCAAAATTTTCACTAAATACTACACTTAATACTAGACATAACAAATTGGTAATTTAAAAAAAAAAAAAAATCTTAAATCAATATATATGTCAAATTTGCATTCAACAAAGGACACTACCCACTTATAATGGAATAACAAGTTGAAAGGTGTCTAAATGAGAAATGTGCATTAAAACTTATAAAAAATAGTTTCATCCCAAATGAAAAACTAGTGAAATACACTTAACAAGAATTCAACATCAATGAACATAGACATCCCCTTCCCTTTATTAGGGTGAGTAGTACAAACCTTTTAAAGCAAGCTTGCTCTATAATACCAAAACCATTTGGATAGATGATACAAGCATATGATGCCCCTAATTTAGTGATAGGGTGGGGTATTTTGGTAAAAAACATAGTTGTACCCATAAAATTTGAATAACACACCCAACATGATACCTCCTCAAACTATCAAGGCAATAGGAGTGGTAGGGGAACAACTAAATTTTTTTAATGTAAAGTAATACTAAATAACATTGAGACATCAACTTTCCAAGGATAAATAAATGGTGGAAAAGAAGATAAATAAGAAACAAAAAACACTAAATAAACAATAATGTAATAATAATATTACCACTATTATGAAAAAAATAAATTATGAAATCAAGATAAAGTTATATCCCAAACATGAGTCGATAAGACAAGAGGGGATAAACCAAAAGCTAAACAAGGAAGAACATGTGCACCATAACCAAAAGACCACAAAGGAGGTCCATGTCGGAGATGTATCAACAAATGAAGATACCATAGGGAAAATACTAGATGGTGGAGAAATATATATCTCTACATCACCACCACTTATTTAATCAATATAACTCTATGTAATAGAGTTATTGAACATCAAAGATAAGGTAGAGGACCTAAAAGTAAGGGAAAAAATACATGAAACTAATTTTTTTGAAATGGTATAAGTAAAAAAAATACTAGAAATACAATGAGATTATTATAGATAAAGTGAACAAATTACCAAAAATAATGGAAATTAGGCAACAAGAATTACACATGTAAAATAAAAACACGTCATAAATAATCACAAAGAAAGTCATAATAGATATCACACAATACATGAACACAACACAAAAAAAATATATGCAAATAGTGATATAAAACATATAGGTAAAGGATAATGACATAATAATTCCACTTAAGGAATCCTATACATAATCAAGAGTAGTCAAGGAACCATAAAAAAAATACAATCAACATATACAAAAATAGGTCAAACTACACCTGATGGAAGAGAAGGAGAGAAGTAATAGGTCAACCAATATAATTATTAAGGAAGTAAGAGAATATGGATAAAATTAAGACACCAACAACCTAAAAAGAGGATTTATTAAGTATAAAATTCTATGAAAGGGAAAAATATTCCAAGCTCTTAGGTTAGGAAAGGTAAAGGAAGGAGGAAGAGATATAAATATTTACGTTGCATTGAAAGGCAAAAATGATAAAATATAATTTCTAATAAATAGAGGGATAATGAATGTATAAAACATATATTTATATGAGGATTTGATAATAATGTAATAGAAAGATAAAATGATGAAATGGGGGAAAAATTAAAAATAACTAGGTCAGAAGGAAAATGGACATGGTTGAAAAATGGAAAAATATGCTTTGAAATTCATATGCCATGTCACAAATAGAGAGACAATGCCCACCAAGAGTACTTAAAAATGGTAATTTGGAATTTTATAGGTTTCTCTTGGATTAAATTTCTCATTTTATGGTCCATATCTGAAATAAAAGACATAATTTTCCTTATAAAGACACACAAACATGATGGATGCAAAACCCCAGACTTTTTAGGATTAAAAAAAACATCAATATGGAATGAAATACAAAAAAGGGGGAGGGGACATGGGGGGTGAACCTAATAATAAAATAAATATAATTTATATCTATACAAAACATTAAAAAAAATCCACAAAATCAATACATTTAAATTCACATTACAGAAAATGAAAGTATAATCCACATAACAACATGATACTTTGTCCTAGTATTGTATATGAAAATGAATCTAAATTTTGAAAACCCATATTCAACCTAAATAAAGGACATTTCATCCTATAATAAAATCATAGAGGTAATAATAATTTTCAATTTTAATGTTAGGTCAACAAACAAACAATATATTACCCTAAGGGATAGTGGATACATAAATTCACATCCCATTATGGTTAAAAGAAGAGAAAATCAATAGGTGGGAAAAGGAATCAATAGATGAGGAAAATAACATAATGTGGTTTGGGGAATAATTTTTAGGGTCATGCATAATACACTACCTTATTTTATGTAACAACATGGTGACATGGCCAAAATCAGGGGGTACACTTACACAACTTACAATGGGAATAACATGGTAGATTACATCATTTTCTCTCACTATTTGACTTAGAATATTGAAAGGATTAAAATTGGGGAATCACATATTAATTTTAATTCATATTACAAGTTTATATAGTTGAAATTAAACATGCCAATATCTAAACATCTCCACAAATATATCTAAGATAATTATAATGGAAAATAAGTAAAAGGAAGCGTAAGCATAACATAAGAAAGCAAGGAAATTTTTATAAAAAATTTGAAAGTTAGCATAAAAAGAGTATAAAATATAAAAAATAGGTCACAT
Organism: Torreya grandis; assembly: GCA_037957365.1. NCBI lineage: Eukaryota > Viridiplantae > Streptophyta > Pinopsida > Cupressales > Taxaceae > Torreya > Torreya grandis. Next base: position 1,350,682 of record JARHVA010004628.1, on the reverse strand, counting down.
AGGAGTCACATCAACAATATCAAGTTAATGGAAATAATCTAAGAAGCACTAAACAATTTTAATTATCTAAACCTAGGAAGGAGAGAAATTGAAATTGGTTCGACAAAGAATGTGAGGTAACAAAGAAGAATCTCAAGGAACTAGGGGGAGGCCAAAAGAAATGTCAATACAATTGTTAAAAAAAAGGTAAAATATATGAAAATAAGGCAATAAGGGTTGATATGGCTTGGAAAATGTGACCCTAAACATTTTTGGAAAGATCTACAAGAAATTAAAAAGAAAGTAATGTAAAATATCACACTAGTGCAATGGATAGAGTTGTCACTTGAAATTTCACACATTGAGGAGAGGACAAGTCCATCCTCATTCAAGTGTCACAATGGAACCACTTCAGGGATGTGGGTGTTCCAAATTTGAGGTGGATGTCTAGATGAGGGACTAGTTCCCCTTGATGCATTACTATAGCTCAAATTTATTACTAGCTTTTGGGGTGAAAAGGGAGAGGGTTAACTAAAACAAATATAATATAATAGAGGTGATACACTAGATGTGTTGGTATCATCCAACCATATGTATCTCACACTTTAAATTAAAAGATAACTAAAATATACACTATCCAATCAATGACTCCTTACATCAATGTTACATTATGGGGTTATAGATGAATGTACAAAGTTAGGACACTAAAAAAAGTCCTATCAAATCACTAATGGAAATAATATCACTTAAACATTGACATCTCTTGTAACACACCACATGCCCTGTAAGAAGGAGATGCAAATAGGTGAAACAAATGAGCAACGTGCTAAGGAATCCTTAGTCTTCACTTATGCAAGCTCACACATTTAGGTAAAAATAGTAGGTATAGTCATGTAATAGCTAAAAATTGTCATTTTATTGATTAAAAAAGGTGTATGATTGAGTATTGATTCACCATACTCAGGCGGAGCATGCATATAATGCCAAAAAGGCCAATATTTATACTAATTGAGAGGAGAGAGAGAAGGGAGCTCAAGGGTCATTAAGACACTTGTAAATCAAGGATAAGGAGTTAAATTAGCATGGAATATACTATGAGATAGGTCCTAAAAGATAATAAAAGACAAATTTCTCTCAAACTTGTTTAACTCCTCCACACTTGGCATATATTTCCTTGTGCTTGCTTAAAAAAATGCCCTCATCATTTTCCTTCAAAAAAATACTTCATATCTATGTATGGTCAGGTATGATAATGTATCTAAGTGGGAGGGATTAAAAATAATCCCTCACATGAATTGAATCAGTTTCTAATCATCCATCTTCTTCTAGTCATGCATAATCATCCTTGATAGTTGTAAATGACTCATTTCCATGCAACTCTCACACTTGACACCCAAAAACCTTTCAATTCTACAATTTTATCCATGAAAAAGGAGATATGACACTTTTCAAGAGTTTCCAAGTCATTAGTCTCATCAAATAATCTTTAAAAGGCTTCCTAAATGGAGTTTCACCCTTTTTCTCAAACTATTCACTATCTGCCCACTTGACTAGCTCAGATGGAGAAGATAAAAAACACACTTAGGAGTTTATATACCTTATCAAATGGCCATGAAAACTTTAAAAAGTATAAAAATATCTCCCAAAATTTATTTTATCTTTTGAAACCATTTCACACCTATAAAACACACAAATTATACAAAAAGAGTCTTATTTTAAACCTTTGTACAAGTGTAGTACACCTTAATTACTTGTGTTATACCCCTATAGAGTCCTATGCATCTTCAAGTTGGTTTCATGGCCTTTCTAGTGCATCTAGATGCTGTAGTTATCGCATTTTCCTAATCATGTCCTTAGAGAGGGTTTACAAGGGTCTTGGAGTGGTTTCAGGTCTTAACATTTATTCATAAAGAAAAGACATTAGAACTCTAATAAAAATCCACTAAGGGCTTCTTGATGACCCTATTCATCCTTCCCAAACAACTAAAGGTCCCATGTAAAGTGTTATGAGATATATAAGCATCTCAAGTTGATCCTTTGAACTCTTTTCCTCCATTATGTGAGGGTCTGAGTATATTCAAGACAATAAATGGATTTATAATGATTATCTTGCATAATAAAATTTAATACACATGTATTTTACCTCAGTTTATATTATCCAATAATTATAATAACTCATCAAGATTTATAAATGAGAATGACCACCCTTTACAAACTAGGCCTAAACCTTATCTAAAGGGTCTGCCTGCACCTTGGTGGTTGAAACCTCTTATTGTCCCTCTAAACCTTTGAGATATATTAAACACATCATATCAACCTCCATGAATATGATCCAAATAATTATAATTCTTGGAAAAGGTTTATAATGGAAAAGACCCCTCATGATTGCTTAGGCTTATACCTTGCCTATCTACCTTACCTACAAACCTTGTTACATAGACCACAATATATAAATTCCAACACTATATAAAGGTTTAACATGTTTTAATATATGTGTTTCAGCTTCTCAAACCACCTTGAGTTGTCTCTAAGGCTTTTGGTCCATGTTTCATCACATTTCCCTCAAAATTACCTGTTCATGTAAGGAGAAAATACCCTACCTCTAAGATAAAATAGAGGCATGCTATCTTATTCTCTTCTAAAAAAATTATTGGAGGTTGTTATAAAGTTTATTTGGGTACTCTTTACCAAATTTTATCTTTCAAATCCAAGTATAGACCCTATAAAAACCTCTAAAACCAAGACTAAGTTTTTAAAGTAGGCTGCCTATAGGGTTTTAGTGTTAAATATGTTTTTATCTTGTTTAGAATATTTTGAGTTTGTGAATATGATCATTTTAAAGTGAATTAAAAGTTATATCATCATTTTTTATGTGTTTAGGAATCATTCATCACTTTATCTTACTATATATCCTCTCCTTTACAGTTTCAAGTTGTAAGAAGGAACCTTCCTGCCTAATTGACTGTGACAACTCTCTAGGGTCTGCTATAGGTATTATATGTAAGTAAATTAGGAATTTGTAATATTTAATTATCTCCCTTTTTATGTCTCATATCATATCATCATGTGTAAATCTTCCTTACATTTCCTAGTTACCATGACCTTCAAGACTGAGTTTCTTTAGGTGTTGACTTTATATTCTACTTTTACCCCTATTGTAGGTGTCAATTACATGTTTTGAAACCTGTAAATGATGTTATAATACCAAATTTTAATAAATAATATAATTATTAATTATTTATACTTGGTTCTCATAAGTAAACCATGTTGATCACATAAAAGCATCATTCCTCATACTTCACTGTTTGATTGGGACACTATACTGCTAGTGACCCGTGTAGGTGATCAAGTGTAACATTAGGTTTAAAGGGAAAATAAAATGCATTATTTATGATTTTTAGGTCTCTTAACCATCATATGTGTCACCTTTACTTGTCTAAAACTCCACCAATATAGTCTCTTTTAGCACCAAGAAAACCTTACTCTTAACTTACTGCTTGAGATTTAGACAAGCTAGTCTATAGGTCCATCTCTAAGCCTTGGTTGATGTTTGGTGATGGTGTTAGATAAATTTAATTCAATTTTTATCACAAATTTTACAAATTATCCTAAATTTATTTTTAGGATCTCAAAACATAAAAAATCATCAAGCCTAGGACTAAGACAACATTCCTTATACTAAGCATGTAGGGTATTTTTTAGTTTTGAACAAGCTTGGTTATGATGCCTAAAAGAATTCCATGAAACATGAATTCCATTTATAATCATATGGAGTCTCCTTTAAAAACTAATATGATATCTTATTATGTGCAAGTCACTTCATGATTGCGTTAGGAACCAATTTCTATTGTAGGTGACTATATTCTACCTTTGTACGAATTGAGGGTGAGCTTAGGGAGTCAAAAAGTGTTTAATTCTCTTTATAGGGTCATTAGAAGATGTAAAATCATTGGAAAAATTGTGAAACATTTCCATTCATTGTAAATATATCCTTTGTAATCCTAAGTGGAGGAGAAGATACTTTTATGTTTAGACCTGTAGACAGCACTAAATGAACTTAGTGATTTCATTGGCAACTTTGAGGATCTAAATGACTACCTTCCTCTCAACATCTTGACCTCAAAATTGATGGAGGTCTTATCCAAGGTATATGATACTAAATGGATGCACCAAATTCCATACACAATAAGTCTTTCATCTTTATTTGAATCCCATAAAAGTGCCTAGTGCACTAATCTACCATTTTGGCAAAAAAGATCTCAAACTCATAAATATTTGTTGGGATGTTTCTCCAATACCTAGTGGCCACAAAAGGATCTCAAACAAGTTCATAAATTAACATGTAACCTCACAAACTTCATGGGGATTCAAACATGATAATTACCTCTGTAAAAAACTTCTGAAAGCTCCTATCTGAGACAATTGTAAGTAAGTAATCACAGGTATGGATAGTAAGGAAGAATTGAAGCTACATATGTATTGGAAAAATATTTTAAAGTAATCCAAAATTACTATGACACTTCTAAATGCATGTTAGACACCAAAAAAACCTGAAATAGGATTCAAAACCTCTTCTTCAACAAAAAATCCTTTATGAACATAAAAACTACATTTGAAAGTATAACAAGACTAAAAGAGGCTTCTTGACCATTTGAGAGCTCAAAATCCAAAATAATGATTGATAACCTGTGTACATGTATTATAAAACATGTATAAACACTTGAAATCAACCAACTTGTCAAAACCAAAGAAGATTTAGAAACTAGCTCAAAAAGTAGACCCTTCATGAATGAAAGTGCATAAAAAGCTGCCTAGAGTCTTAGTGATGGTTCATAAAGGATAACTCATGGAACTAAGAAATATTTCCATGAAAATGAATTTAACTTAGATTAATTTCAACCCCCAAAATCATTCCTCTCAACTCTAACTATATGGCCCACACCAAGAATTTGAAATTGACCTTTCTTGGCTTGTAAGGACATGAAAGAAGAAATATAAGAAAATAATGAGATTTTTTACCTTTACTTAGAATACCAGGCATGGAGATGACTTTGGGGAGGTGAAGAGGAACATTATCACTTTTTTTATAAAGGAGGACTTCCCAAGTTTGTATAAGTGCCATTAATTACCTATTTTCAAGGGAAAACTACCTTCTTCTACATATAACTACTTCTTGGACTAACCTCTAACTAATCCCTGACATATCTTGACCTCCTCCATGTTTAAATTCACCTTTGTGATAAATATACTTCCATTAAATTTTGATACTTTTTGCACATAAGACATGGTAAAGGATAAAAACAATATTTACAAACACCTTAAAACATAAAAATGACCACATTAGGACATTTTAAAGATAATTTGAGCCTTTGACATGTTTGACTAGGGTTGAATTTGGTTGACTAGACTAACACAAGGAAGAGAGGCTTAAACCAAGGCTAGAGCAGGGGTATGTAATGTATTTAGACTAACATGAGACCCCTATAGGACATTTAAATACCTCTAAATTTTTTATAAATGTAGGGGTTGACCTAAATTTTACTAAAAGTCAAATTTGGTCAACAATTTTGGTAATTCCTATGGGTCAAATACTTGCCTATGTTAAAGACCAGTAGCCTTATCCCATCCATTAGGAAAAGGGAGTCAAATGCGCTTTGAAACAATAGGAGCAGACCTTGATTTGACCAATAAGACAACTGATTAACTCTTCCACACAAAATAAAGACACACACAATCAAGGAAAATAAACACACGCATGTGCCCTAAGCACTTAAAAAACATAATAAGATAAGAAACAAACTACTTATGTACATTTACCCTAATATGTTCTTCTCCCTCCTAGATCAAAGGGGAAGTTTTTTAGGTCTCTTCCATGACAAAAAACCATATGGGTCCAAATAAGTTGCTTGTTGGAGTGAATACTTGGTGAACCAGCCATTTTGCTTACCACTTGGCTTGAATAAGTTCTAAATAGATTAGCATCAAACAAGTTTTTAATATACACATACTCATTCTCATCTTCAAGACATATCTCTTACTGGTATCCAATGCTAGTGTAGTCTCCCAAGGTGTTCATGATTATCAATTCATTCTTGGAAGGCTAATTTGGCTCATGTCCTACTTGGTATGTGTCTTGAGCCAACTCATCTTTATCTATCTCTTCAAGGAGATTGACAAACTGATTTCTAGCCTCTTCACTACTCTCATGAGGAAGGGAAGTTGGTTTGATGTCAAAATTACTACAATAGTCTTCAAGTTAATCCCAAAAGGGATCACTTCCTTATTCAATATTCTCATAGTCTCCTTCTTTAATATCAAATTAATACCAATCTAATTGTTCTTACTCTTTATCGAGGACCAATACATCATCTTGCTCATGGGAATCTTCTTGGAACTCTCCATCATCACATCCCATAATTTGTTCACCATCTTCATCAAAATAGAATGGGAATCCATCAAGTAAAGATAGTGATAGCTCATCAAACTTACATGTTTCCATACCTATTGCCTCTCCTACTTGGATTTGAAGAGTGTTGTCAATATCAATCTCCTCATTAGGCACATTTGGAAAAGCCTCCTCTATAGATATAATGTCCTCAAGAGTTATTTTCCCTTCATCTTCATATTCTTGGAGCATTTACATGTAAGTGTGCCCCATGTCCTCTTATTGAAACATGCCATCATTTGTAGTCATCTCCAAAGGATTTTTAGGTTTCTTGATGCTCTCAAATTCATTTCATATGTCTTCAAATTTTTTCCACAAATTTTTTTTGTCATGCTCATCTTCAAGAGTTGACTCTTCTACCTTAGTTTCATGAAACTCTACTAAGACTGCCATTTCTTGAGAGTTAGCTCGAAAATGTTCTTCATACTTGAAAGTATGTTTTATTTCATGGTCATGATGCTCATTTTAACATTTGTATCAGATATATAGTTATCTTCAATATCCCATACCTCCTTCTCCCTCAAGGTAACACATATACTAGGCATTTTGAAATCATGTTCTCTAACCCAACTAGGCTGCCAAGGTGGTAGGTTTTGTTCAAGCAAGATATCATTTTATTTATCATATAGCTAGTCCTCATTATAATACCATACCATAGGTACATTATGCTAATGTGTGATGGTGTGTGGGCAATATGAACTAGTTGGTGGGGGTGGCACATAGCGTTCAAAATTAGATTGAGGGTGAAGTGTAGGAGATTGTTCATGGACACACATCCCTTCAAACCTAGAAACATTAGCTATTAATCTATCCTTTTTCTCATAAAGGGGAGTTCCTATGGTGATTTAATCCTCATAATCATTCATGAGAGTCTCTTGATCAGCCATGAATTGGATTGCTCCTCTTTACTTACCTCTCTCAAAATAGGTTCATCCTTGAAAAGGGGTAAAGTGGAAAAATGATGAGTAGGCTCATAGATTTGAGGTGGATGAGGTTGAGTATGAGATGTAGTGTAAGGAAAAAGGATTGGAGATGGAGTTTTGAATGAAGGAGAAGGCTTATGAGTAGATTTGGAAAAGAGGAAAGTACTAGTGAGATCATATGGAAGTGAAACATAGGCATGAGTAGGAACTACACTTTGTCCATAACATCTTGGGGTATAATCCATGAGAACATATAATCTCATGTGACAAGGATAATAATAATATTCTCAAAGATAATAAGCATCAAATCATGAAGGGTAGGACTCATATTGAGGCTGATAAGAATGTGTTTCTTGATATTCATTTTTATAGGATTGCCCATCAACATATTGCCCATATGAAGAGGGGAATGAAGGAATATATATATGATATGGCTCAAAGATATAATGTCTATTTTTTTAGGGCTGATAAGGATTACATTAGAGCTAATGAAGGTCATATGGAGGTTGATAGAGATCATGGTAAGGTTGGCCAAGTACTTGTTCATATTGAAGAGGAATAGGTAAAGAAGGATATGTCTCCCCAATTTATATTAGGACAAACTCAACATCATAGTAATCCATGAAACCTTCATGATAAGTTAAAAGAACAAGAAAAAAAAATTAAATAAGACACCTAGACTACTTAACTAGTAGATTTATGCTTAGAGTCACCATTGGTGCTTAGTGAAATTACCTCTAAAGGCTGGTATTTTGAGAGAACACCAAAACTCCTTAAGTAAAGGACCTTTTATCCCACTGGGAATTCCAAAAGTTATTTTCACTTGAACTTACACCCATTGAGGAGAGTACAAGTCCCTCCTCATTCAAGTGGCACAATGGAACCACCTCAGGGTTGTGGGTGTCCCAAATTTGAGGTAGATCTCTAGATAATGAGAACTATCCCCTCATTTAGAGATCCAACTCAAATTTGGGACACCCACAACCCTGTGGTGGTTCCATTGTGTCACATGAATGAGGAGGTACTTGTCCTCTCAATGGGTGCAAGTTCAAGTGACAAAAATTAGCATAGAGGGAAAATTATTTACCACAAAATAGGTTTTATAAGGAATTTATAGGCTATTAAGTGATAAGGCATGATATATTAATGGGTTATAAGTGGTTAGGATTGATATTTTGACAAGGTTTGATATTTTGACACCCCACATAAGAGACATCTTCAAAAACATTTATTGATAAGGTTTCTCCACAAAGTAGACCACTAGCCTAGTCATATTTCTCTTCAAAAGCAGAGAGGTCAACAACCTATCTAACTAAAAAACTATTATGGTCAATCCTCTCATGGAAAAAATATTTAGAATCATGGTTAAAAATAAAATAAATGAGTGTGAATAAAAATAATAAAAAGGAGAAAATGGGAAATTAAGATTCAAACAAAAGTAGTCAACAATAAATCATTGCATCACTCTCAAGGATTTAATTAAAAAATATGGGATGACAAAGGAGAATAAATCCCATGTTACTTTGTTAATTTCAGGAAATCCTCTGACACATTTCTTAGAGACATGTATGGGTTAGGATGGAGGAACTTTGAGTTTCAAAAGAATATAGGGTAGCATTTCATCATCTATACAAGAAATTTATAGCCAAAATTATAATACATATAAGATTATAAAAAAGTTTTAGTAGTGACATGGGGGTTAAATAAGGATGTCCAATATCACCCACTTTATTTGTTCTCTATACTAAAAAATTAAAAGAGTAGATAGATATATTAGTGGGAGGTAAAGTGCAAATAATATTATTTTTAATGCACTAATAACCCAAAGCCTAAAATATCATTTGAAAGACTTAAAATTCTTGTACAAAGAAGTCAAGATGCAAGTCAGCACTATAAAAAATAATATTATGATATTCTCATGCTAAAAATAAATTAAGCATATCAGCTTCATATTTGAGGGAAACCCACTCCAAATAGCCTTATAATAAAAATACTTAGGGCTTGATTGCAATAACAATCTTAATTGGGAAACATGCATAGTGAAGATAATTAAAGAAGAGTGAAAATCACTACACTCTCTTCAAAATAGCCATAAATATGTTGATTTATGGGATTGAAATACCACTAGGGTCTTTTTGGGCTACTAGTAACTCCAATGGTACTATAAAAATATGAATTTTAGGCTAATGGTAAGTTGTGTCTAAAGTGGAGACAATTTGAGAGAATTCAAAAATGTTTAATCACAAGTACCTTCACAATCCTAGTATAAACAATCATATTTATAATATAAGCAACAAATATGATACATATATTAGGCTACATAAATAATATAGTGGGTATGAAGGAGGATAGGTACTCAAAGGTAATAATAAAAGAAGAGTTGAATAAAATAAATATGATGTGGATGAAACAAAACAAACTATGGATTAATAAGTGAGATATTAACATACAATGCATACCATCAATATAAAGATTATGAAAATTTTGTTGGAAAATATTATAATAATCATGTGGATAAATAAATTTGGGAGGAGAAAATAATACTACATGACTAAGTTAAACCCCATTTATGAACATGACCAAAAAACCTAGATAGTGGAAAAAATAAAATGGAGAATGAAGATGCTCATAATTCAATTGATAACTATACCACATCAACTCTGATATTAGATGGGTAGATGGAATATACAAAAATAAAAGTGGGAAGAAAGGATATGTGTTTCTGGCACATTAGGGATATTTGAGATGTAATGGCATTATATCATGCAGTGATTTAAAAATTATGGCATTCAAACTAGATACTTGGATATCCTAAATGAGGTGTTTGCCCAATATTTGAAGGAGAAAACATTGAAAAAAGTGGGGAATTTTTTTGTAAAAATACATAATAAAAAAATGAACCCTCAAAGGTATAATAATGATAGGATTTTTAATTAAGGTCCAATTTCTTAAGTATTCTCTTTTTGTGGTGGCTTATTCATTCTCTTGGTTATGCTTTTTGTTCTTGGGGTTCCATAGAATGTTTTGGTCTCATGGAAATTACTAAATTTTATATTTTTTATTTTAAAAATTTGAAAATATAAATATAAAAAATATTATAATTTTTAAATAAAATATAATTTTTAAACCATTTTAATATATACATATATATGTATGTATGTTTTATCAAATTTGAGGAACTAGGAGATAGATCACACTAATAAGATAAACTATTGTGAAAAATGTGAATGCCAAAAATATGAAATAAATGACACACCTAATTTATAAAATTTATAAATTTTAAAACTTACTAAATATATAAAGTTTAAGAGAGAAATATAAAACTTAGTTATAAAACCAAGATGTGGGATATTTCAAGATCTAAAACCAAGAGGCTGATTGTGTTGACTATGTGTGAATTAGAAACATGAACTAGTAGATTCCATGAGAAAAAGTGTTATAAATAGATATGGTAGGGGTTAAATATAGTACTTATGGAGTTTTATTGTCTAAAATTTATAATATTTATGGTTTTGTGTGCATTAGTATACTTATTCTACAGACTATGTAGGATATTTCAATTCACTTCTCTGACCACTATATAACTAATTTTCTACTCAAAACCCTAATTTTAAAAAGGGGATAGTGGATTAATTTGGGAATGAAATCAACACCCCATATGTTTAGTGCTACTTACCTACTAATACTTTAAATGGGCATCAAACTTCATGTAGTTATCCCATGTTATGGTGGTGTGTGTGAAACTAGTGCAATATACTAGATGCTGGTGCAATTCTGGTATGATTAGTTGCTTCAACCATGACTTGATTAATTATGACCTTATAATATATATATATATATATATATATATATATATATATATATATATATATATATATATATATATATATATATATATATATATATATATTAATACTTTATATTAGGGATACTAGGGTTTCATGTAATCATAATTGAGAGAAATAAGAAATTTTCCATCAATGTGCAATTCAAATTCTCCTATTTTTCTATATGGAAGCCTCTTATGTGCAAAATGACTTGAAATGTGTTTATATAGTGGTATTTAAATAATTCCTTTAGGTAAAAATTATTAAAACTCATTGGTTAATGTTGGTATGAGGATAACTTCTAGGGTGGTGGATAAAAATGGAGTGCATTGTAGTCTAAATGGGGTACTCATGTCCAAAAGGTGGAAATAACTAAGCCAAGGGCATGAAATAATTAGAGTATGGGCCTAAAATACTAATAAATTTGGATATATGTGTCCTAGTGTGACTTGAGGTATTTTAAAGGGTGGATCACCACACAGAATGTGAAGGAAAATGGTCAAATGAACTTAGGATATTCGTGAAGTGTGTCAAAATGATGATCACAAGTGCACAATTTTAACTTGCATGTTAATGTATGTGACTAAAATATATTTTAAAATAAATTATAGATATATATTATTATTATAATAATTATGATGATGATAATAATAATTAGATAAAATATATTAATTTGACATAAATAGTCTCAATGAATTGAGAATTTCATTGTTCATAAGATTACAGGAATATTTTTATAAGATTTTGGGTAATATTGTAATAAAATATTTTTTATCATTATTTCTTACTATGTAACCATCATCATAATAATTAATAAAATTAAAAATATTATCCTTGTATAAATAAACCTAAAATTATAAAATAAAAAAGATATAAGAATATCTGATAATAGGTCTCATGGAAAAACTAAGGTTCACAAGAATGCATAATGGTCTCCTCCCCTAGGATAGACTATTAAGCTAATTTTTTATGGTATGGCAAAATGAAATAAATCTTGGTTAGGGGATAAGGGAATATTTTAAAATGACATAGGTTCCACAATTATTGGGTTTTGTGAAATATTTGTTAATTTTTCCAATAACTTTATTGAGGCTCAAACATTATGGAGATACCTGAAGATTACACTTGAAAAAATTGGACTAGTTTGTAAATTTAAGGGGAATCTAGTAATTTTATGATCCTTAAGTAAATATCACATAAATCATTGGTATCTCTCCTTAATAATTTAGTATTATAATCAATTACTCTCATGCTTCTCAATTTTCACAATTACTCAATCAGACGAAGAGGAAATTAGGTAGTGGATCACCTTGCCAAAATTAGAGTGGGTCTTAATTCAAAAATGCACTCACTAGAATTGGTGACTCTCTATCCAAAATTGAAAAGATAAAAATATTTTTGGAAAAATAACATACTCACCCCACTTAGTTCATGTTCATCATAAAATTACTTAGGGCACTAGGGTAATAATATTTGGGTTTTAAAGACCAAAATCCTCTCCAAAATATTGTCAGAGGTAGATGTGAATGCAATGGGGTAGTTGGAATGTGTGGTAAGATTTACATCTTATCCACCAATATTTGGTTCTTCCATATTTATAAATAATTTTATGGTGTATTAAGTTCCAAAGTCTTCTCATTTATTTTCCTTTGGCCTTTTTGTTTGGTTTTTGTTCTTATGCTTGTTTTATTTGGTTTGCATGTATACTCAATCATGGTTTTTTGGATTTTAAATTCACTTTAACATACTTTAATTTTTTTAATTTATTTTACATTAGACTTGTTTTTTATTGGTCATGAAGGCTTAATTATACCTTGTCTCAAAGGCTTATGAGATAGGGTTATTTTTCTATATTACAAGGAACTCCTCATTTGATTATGGGTACTCTTTGTTGAGCCATATGTGGTATGGTTTCCATTTATGAATTTTTAAAATGTTAGAGAATTTATGGGCTTGAGATATTTTTTTGTGGATATCTCCATATTGCAACCCCTTACTTTTGTATTCACATATTTTTTTTGACACTTACCTAGCAAGTGCATATTGGGTTTTTGTTTGCATGTCTCAATTTCCATACCTTATGGCACATTTTTTAATTTTAACATTCAAAATCGTATACTTATAAGATTTTTTTATTGGCTACATTTTTAGATCATTTAAATATCCAATCATGGTAGCTAATTATTCAAGTGACAAAAGTGCTAGGCATTGGATGAGGACATAATAAAACCTAAGAAAAACTGCCTCCATAAATATTATAAAGTAAATGAATAGGGAAATGATCCTTAACTACTCTTTATATGATGTGCATAACTAATTTTTTGATTTGGTTAATGTTGACACATAAATATGGTATTATACACTTAATAATGTCAATTTTGTCCAAACCTTAGTATACATGACTTTCACATAAACATACGACTCTTGCTCACACTTTATCCTAATTTTTCATTTTTCACAAATAGGATTTACCTTAACTCTAAATAATTATATAATAATCTTAGACATAATGTCAACTAATCTCATATCATTATTTCCTATCTCCTAGACACATCCAACCATAATCAGATGGATCTAGAAGGATATAGAATTAATCCCTATTTAAATAAGGGCCACCCCATCCCATAGTCCCAGATCCATCTACCTTAGCTGAACCCATATGCATGCTCTCTAAAAACCATTTTCCCAAATTAAAACTCTTCTTCTAGATCGGCCCATGTGTTTTGCATGTTAATTCAGAGGGAAATTATGTAAAGATTTAACTATATAAATATATCAAGCCTAAGCCTATTCCTATCTATCACTTATATAGAAAGCATATATTAAACTGAGGGATACGCCCATATAACCTTGAGGTACTACCCTAAATCATCCAATTATGAAAACCCTTAAAATAATAACCATCAAACCAAGTCTAAATATCATTGCAAGGTTACAATTGTAGTTGTCTAAGTCTTGAAATCCACATAAGATTGCACTACATACTATTCTATCACTAATTGATAACACAAATAATTAGGTGGGATAACTACATGTCATTTGATCCCTTTTTAGATTATTGAAACATAGTTATTTCTTATTCCCATAGTTTGGGGGTGTGGTTGAGGTCATCTCAACCCATCCTTTCTAACCCTTTTTTACAAATTAACCAAGTGTCGAAGGTGGAACTAGGATTTCAAGGTTAAGGAAGATGAATATAAACCTATACATAGGACTAAACATATGATATTTGTGTAAAATACTTATCTACATGTAGGCATAATGATATTTGACTATACATTTTAACACTTATACAATAGTGGATTTTTTGGTGTTGCCTCTATATTAATGTTCTCTATCCTTTTTTGCACTATTTCTTGATAGATTTGAATTAATTCAACCTTCATAGAGTCCACTAATTCCATATAGCCTGGGTACTCTATGATATTATGGTTGTGAAATTAATCCTTTTTAGACTTATATGTAGGTTTGTTTATTCAAAAATTTATGCTCCTTTCAGGTATCCTTTTAGATCCATGTTTCCTCCCCTTTAAATGTCTATATAACTAATTACACTATTTTGAATCCTATTGTAAGACTTCATAATGAACCCATTTTACTTCCAATCATATCAATGCTTTTATACATTCTCATGGATGCTTGTGTCATCATCAACTTGGGGATTATGTTTATTTACATGAGGTATATCTTATATTTTCCCATGACACAAAAATACTATTAATTTTTGTAGGGATTTGGGCACTGATGGGTTTTCATCCTTAAAGAATTTTTTTTAATAAAATCCTATTAAATTTAAGGCCATGTCATAGTTTCTTATCTTTAATATTTATGTATATACCAAGCCTTGGAAATAGGGGCTAAATTTTATTGAAAAATGTGCACTTAGTACTTAGGATATATATTTTAATTTCCACACTTGACAAAATAATGAAGATGCATCTTAGTACATTATCCTACCTACAATTGGGGTATCTTTTAAAAAAGACAAGGTGCAATATGGAATCTCACATGCAACATATCTCATGCATCTTCCCAACTAAGATCATTATTTCTAAAAATGACTTACCAACTATCTCTAACTACCTTTATCACATAATTGAGTGAATTTACCTTAATTTCCATGAGAGGAACATGATCCTACAAATTGTGAATAAACTATGTTGTATTTTCAATACTAGAGTACTAAGGAATATGCCTATCAAATTTGAACACCATCCACATGGATCTAACTTCATGATTTCATTCAAACAATTCAACATATTAGTATTTAAATCCCCACTAATATATGAATTTGATCCCCATGGTACTGTACCTTCCCCTTTAGGCTTAACATAATATTTATCTATCACACACAATTGATAGATATTATCAATCTTTGATAATGTGGGTGATCACATAAAATATGATTTACACCTATCTTTTAGAACTAAAGGAGTGCCTAATATATTTGAGCTACTTGACTCCATGGAAAATATATTCTTTGAAATAATAGAGCTTCTTATGTAGGATACAATATATAAGGAAAGGTTTTGTCTTGCATTGATTTTTTTAGGCTTTGTGTTAACTTTAAACTAATCAACTGCCATATGCACATATAGATAAAAAGGATCTTTTGGTATCATATATGATTTTCACTCAGACATGTTCAAATCATTAAAATAATAACATCACCATGTTGTGTTTCAAATTGGTTTTCCACTGTATTGATGGTCATGTGATCATTACAGGTCACTTTCTTCCCAACTAGAGTAAGGTAGTGAGTTTCCTTTATCTTCATGTCTATCATCTTAAAGTAGCCACACAAACTCATGTTGGTTACCTTTATTAATAAATATTCGATCCTTCTAATAGGTTTGTCATGACCATACAAGCTTGATATCTATCCTTGTGTCCACATCCCATGTTTTCTTAGTCTTTAAATATTAAACCATATGTTCTACACTTTATTTCTCTTTATTCACACATTCTAGTAAATTATAGAATAAATTTATGATATTTTAAGAAATATATTCACTACCCAAGGTGATTACTAGTTTTGGGATGTATGTCAGAGTCGTGAATAGTCCTTGTTTCAATATTTTCACTATTTTCCCATACATTTGGGCCTTAGTAGTCTCAATAAATCCTTCATTATTATTTTTATTTTGGATTGAACATAAAAATTGAGTTGTTTCATTCATCAAGACCTTCTCCCTTATAGGATCTACTATATATTTATCATCATGCTCTTTTAGGATTTAAATTTCTATATACATCTTTGGAGGAAGAAAAAACTATTCATTATGTTGGTTCCATGTGATAATCTAGATGATTAATTACTTATTTAGGTGAGTGATTACTATATTCACTTTGTGCATCATCTTATCCTTTCTCTACTTTTCTAGCACTAGACAATCCTTCATATTATGTTGTCTTAAGACTCCAAAAATGGCATAATAATTTTTTTTCTAAGGATTGCATTGCTAGTTATCTATGATGTTTAGTCCATTTCTTACACCTTGGTAGCCACCCTAATAACCTCTCTATATTTGGGGTGATCCCCATTGATTATAATACCCTCCATACTATCTCTTGGGAGATAAAGGTGTGCTATTATCTTGATATTACTACATAAGGGGTGCCAAATTGAGTTTCTATTGAAGTGATGTCAAATCCAATCCTTATTGATACTAAGGTAATGGTGGCACCCATCTAGACTGATACTATGGAAAGGGATGGGTCCATCTTGATGAAAGTTTTGATCATAGGGAATCCCATCCACCTTGTTGTGCCATCTTGATGTTTGAACTACTGCACTTGGTTTTAACATAGGAGGTTGTTTCACAGTGACCATAAAGAAATTTTTAGTAATATCATCCTTCAATTTTTATATATCCCTACATTTTTGTCATCATGATTATTATATTTGTAGAAACTATAGTATACACTTCTGGTTGTATTTTTATACACCCAACTTTGGTGAAATCATATCCTTTATGTCATCTATTCTAACTTTATATGCACGGGCTAGTAAAAATAAATGAGGTATCTATTGACACATTTCACATGGGTATTTTTTTTGGTGTGTGAGTTTGTCTATTGGTTATCCATCTTTCCATTTTTTAATGGTGATCAACAAATTTTGTCCTTTGTCCTTTGGATAAGTCTGAGATATCTAGATAGGATCAACCTATAACCTTATCCATGAAGCATAAACTTGTATAGGCATAATTTTCATAAATTATTTTAAGTATCATTTCATTTCATTTCTATTTTTGTTCATAGGGTCTTATCTTGGGTCATTTTTTGCATGCCACTAGGTTCCAAATTCAAAATTAAAACATATATAAATACAAGGCTTCTCTAATGCATTAAGCATATTTATCCTAATTCTCACAAATTATTCAAAGATTTTCATAATCTATTTATAAATTTTTAAGGCTATATCCAAGATTATCAAGGGATGAATTCACATTTTCATACTTTTACCAAGGGTATAGTAGGATAATAAAATCTATAATTTCATTCACATTTCACACATACATGTAAGTGAGATAAATAAATTTGAGTTTAAGCCCTCTTCAGAGTATTGGAATGTAGTGCAGTGCTTGGTAATTTAATAAGGATTGGCCATGTTTAGTTTGACTCAGTATATTTCCATTGATTCCCCACTATTTGATATCAATCTAGTTTGTGTGAAAGAAATAAGGGTTTTGTCACAACAAGTATCTCATGTGATATTCAATATATAAAAGTGGATTGATAACACTAATTTAGACAAGCATAGGTAATAAAATGATCAAATTTTTGTAATAGTCAATTGGGATAAGTCTAAAATTAATAGAATCAAATGACCTATGCTTCCATACACTTACAATGGTTACATATAGGAATATTTTTTACTTCTACCTCTGATCTTTCACAATCAAGATTATGTTTTCTCTATCCTCAACTATTAAACATTAATCATAGTCAACTAGGATAACAAAAATTATGTGATTTTCATGATAACACAAATTGTGAGGATTATCCCTTCTCACCTAAGTAACTAGAATCCAATAAAGATCAATATGATGTTTATACTCCCATATAAATTAAAAATGTTAAGAAAGACAATGATTATCAAGTTTGTAATGATTTTTTTATAAAATTTAACTCAAATCCATGAAATGAGACCTATTATTATCTTCTCATAACAATTTTTAAAATATATCACCAATTATAACCCATGAATGATCCTTTTAAACTACTACTATTTTTACTACTCATATTGTATCCATGATGCATGTTTTTGGAGACCTATAAAAGATAATTCTTGATCTCACTCTATAGACTTTAGACACCTAAATTTGACCACTAATGGCTTATTATCTAACTTTAGACCAATTCTTACCAAACATTAACCATTTAGCCTAATTTTTTTGAAATGTCTCAAATTTGGCTTTATAATCATGCAATAAATCAATTTGGCCTATTAATAAATTAAATTGAATAAATTCGCCATCAATTAATTCAAAATCATTCAAAAATGTTCAAAAGTCTAAAAATGATTAATTCTATGTTAAAGAAATTCAAATCCTATCAAGTCCTAATTGAATTAATCCATGAGTAATTAAATCAATTATCAAAAAGGAAAATTCAAATATCAAGAGCATCTTAAAATCTAATCATTACCTTTTGTGAGTTTTCACTTTTGGAAAATATCTTTTTGAAGATCCATGCATTTTTATTGAAAATCATGAGTGCTTGACAACTCATAACTCTACTAAAGTTAATTTAAGCTAAACAAGGTAAGGACTTAACCCATTCCAAGTTGATTTCAAAATCTATAAATATAATCCTAGAGATCTTCATTTAGGGAGATTGAAGCATAGTAGAGTTATAATGATGGAGTTGATCCATAAAGAAAATTCATAGTGTTATAATGCCAAAATCAAGCCAAGCTAAGCCAAGCATGGTGCCAAGAGGATATGAAGATATTCAAGCCCCATTGATGAATACCTTTTGAGCACAATCTTAGCAAGCCAATGAAGAAATAATTTGGAGCTCTCAACGAAGGTAAAGATTATTGTTCTTTGCATTTTAGTTAGGTTTTAAATTATTGTTTGTTCACTAAGCTCCCCCTAAGATATAGATTTAGAGATGTCAGTATGTTAGTGTGTTGATTTCATGGTTTTATTGACTAACACTTGATATAACCTCCTCTCTTTGTCAAATTCATATGATTACACAAATTAGATCATGTTGTGAGAATACCAAAGATAATGTTATTTTAGGATAACCCATTACATAAATTGTATATGAGCATCCATATACAAAGGATTTTGTTATGCCTACATTACCCTTATTTGATGGTTGTGGGGATCCTTGCACTCATTTAGCTCAATATATAATTTCTTATAAAGAATGGGGTAATGGTGGGTATATTATACTAGAATATCTCCTTATAAGTCTCATAAGATATTATTTACATTTTTTTTATAGCTTACCTAGTGTCTTGTTAACCAACTTGAAAAGTTAGAAGATGAATTATTATAAAATTATCACAAACATGTGGTACCTAAGTTAACATTGAAACATTTTCAAGGTTTGAAGCAAGGTCATGATGAACTTATTGAAGAGTACATATTACAATTCAAAAATACTTTACACTTTCTAACTTATCAACCCTCAAATTTGGAAAAGTAATTTATCTTTAGTTAGGGTCTTCTATCTCCAATCAAATAAATAACCATGCATTAACTTTAAATATCTTTTTATAAATTATACATGTATGTGTTTAAATATTCATGTGACTTAAATTATGAAACACCAAAGGCTAATGAGTTAGGGTCATCTTCACCCAATCAAGATGTTGTAAATAAAAAATTTAATTTAGTTTCCAAATAAAAAATAAATTATCCAATTAAAAGTCATTCATAAGATAGAGGAGTCAATGTAAACAAATACACTCAATAAATAAAAATTTAAGGTACTAAATAAAGGGATAAAACTAGTTCATAAAGAACCACATAAAGTAAATAAATCCACTTTCAATAAAAATCCATCACTCAAGTTTGATAGATTTAGAGATTGAACACATGATATCCTACATGCATTATTAGAAAAAAAACTAATCACTCTTACTCTAAAATGTTATCCTCATCCTCATCATTATATATAAATGGAAAACCATTTTACACCTATCATCATATAAATAGACACAAGGATAATGATTACTATGCATTGTGTGAAAAGAAATCACAATTAAAAGATAAAGAGTTTATCACATTTAAAAAATTGGATAATAGGGTAAAATAATAAACTTATAAAAAGATAGAGGTATCTCAAGAAGAGCCAATGATTATTCAAGCATTTATAAATAACACACATAAATAATATTTTGTTGTTGATAACATGAAACAACATAATACATATACATTGAATTTTTTTCAAACAAAGCATGGGATATAATGATAAATATTTATAGTATACATAGGGTTAAAACATAATACATATTATTTTACCAATAATTTTGGGAATCAATATATTTAACACATTATTGGTTGTAAAAACACACCATTGCAAAAGGCAATGCAATTTTGGGACAACCTAGCTTATAAAAAATGAATGCAATAGTGAATAAAGATAATACCAATTTAACCTTTACTTTCAATGGTGGTTTGTTAACATTAAATCATAATAAAGAAAATATTAAGGGAAAAAAGGCACATGATAACAATACATCTCAAATTACACAAATATGGATACCAAAAAAAGGGCATCAAATTACAGATCAAAGATATGAATAGATAATGCATACATCAATGATACCAATAGAAAAAATACCAAAAAACTAATATAGATGAATATATATATATATATATATATATATATATATATATATATATATATATATATATGCATCAAAGTTTATATATATTAAAAATATTATATATGATACATGTATAACATGATATACTATCATTCTATAATAGACTCATCATCCTATGCCTCTCCACCTTCCTCTACTAATAATGGACCATGATAAGATAAAGATCCACTAGAAGTTGGTTGTGATCATGAGTGAGATTGAATCCTCTCATGATATTCATACATAACTACTTGTGCCTATAAAGATCCATGCTCACACTATAATTGCACATACTCATGAAACACATTTTGGCCTAGATCTACAAATGGAGTAGGAGGGGTAATTTTTTATCTATTAAGATCCATTCTCATTTGGTCACATTTAATGATAAATTCATCTCTCTCAAGTGTCATGCCATCATGCCCTATTATCTCTACAATGTAGGCTATAATAACTATAACTACATAACAAAATATGGGAGCATACTCACCTAGAATCTCAATATCATGCTTGAATAGACCAATAGGGACCACCTTACTAGGCACATTTCCTGAAGGGATGTGTCTATGATGATCATCCAATACTCACCATGACCTAAACAATAAATAATATGTGATCTCTATGATCAAGGAATTTGACTCAAGAGAGGAGGTTAGTATAGTGTTAGTCCTAAAAATAATGAAATCAACACACTAACAAACTAACATATCTAGACCTAGATCATGGGGCTAGATTAGTGAACAAACCAATTGAAGACACACCTAAAATGAAAATAAATAACAAATTTCGTACCTTCCTTGATTTCTCTAAGATATTCCTTCATTGGCTTTCTTGAATTCTACTCAAAAGGTCTTTATCAATGGGGATTAGTTATCTCTATCTCCTCTTAATACCATGTTTGGCCTAGCTTTAGCTTGATGATTTCTCAAAAGCTTTATGGTTTGGATTATTATTTACAATTTTGGAATTATAGCATTATGTTTGAATTCATGTTATAAAACCAACATTATAACTTTACTTATGTCGAAGCTCTAAGATAATTTGTGCATGATAACTTTGCACCAAAATAGCTTATTAATTCAATAGGTAATGTATGGTATTTCTAATTTTTAAAATTAACCTATAATGAGTTAAATCCTAACCATGGTTTGTTTATTTAACCCCAATAGGTTTAAGAGGTGTCCAAAATCTCATAATTAGCATGGAATAGGTGTAGTTTGAGATATTTTACATTTTGACAACTCACAAAAGGGTAATGATTCATTCCTAAAATATTTATTGATATTTGAATTTTCCTTTTTGATAATTGATTTATTTGATCATGTATGAATTCACTAAGGAATTTATTAGGATTTTAATGTTAATTAATCCTTTAAGAATTTGGACATTTCCAAGATTTGATTTAATTAATTTTGGAATTTGATTTATTTAACTAATTTTTAGGAAAAATTGATTTTATTTGTATGTTTTAGATTAAGGTAAAAATAGGTTTTGAAGGGGCCCCGAAACCCTATACAGATCAAGAAAGATAAAACATTACAATCCACCCATGAAGGCAAACCCACTAAAAAATAGTAACAAAACTAGGTTTTACAAGGACCTAAAACCTTAACAAAACTAGGGTTAACAACCTGAAATCATGCTCAAAATATATATCAATAGCAACAAGCATAAATCATGACAAAAAAACCATAGAATACCTTAGGTTTCTTTGTCACCAAGAAAGAAGAAAACACCGTTAGATCCAACATTAATGATGGCCAAATCCAGGTTCGATCCATCAAACCCTAAAAATGTGCTGCCCATAAAAATAGTAGCATAAACCAAAAAATAAGCCCCAAAACTAGCACCACCTATGCTCAATCCATCCACCTAATCAACTACCCAAACTCCCCCTCAATAGAGGTAATGCTGCCATGGCAATCAAATTATTGAAGAAAACCCCAACATCTAGAAGCACCTCAAAATGAGCAACGACCCCAGTAGACAAGATATGAAAGTGAATAAGGTGGCCGCATTGGTTTGGGCTTGGATCAGTACAACAAGCATGAAATATCACTTTGTGTAGCTCTCCCATAGGGGCTTCCCCCCACAAAACCACCCCCTGGACCCATCACCACCACTACCCAACCCTTCAACCCTGAAGTCTGCAAAGATTATCCCCTTCACCTAGAGGAATTGCTGCCATGGCATACAAAATCTCTCTACAAAAACATCGATCCACTCAAAATAGGGTAAAGGTCAACACAACAGCCGCAAGATGGATATCTGAGGTAAAAAAATAAAACCATGCAATAAAAATAGGACTTTTAGCACCGCACCCCATCACCATGGATCCCACCAAACCTTTATAAATTATTAGGCTAGATGTTCAATGGTTGGTATGAATTATTCTAAAGTCTAGTATGTGGCCAATTTTAGGTGTCTAGAGTTTGCCACTATCTGAAAATGTGTTGCAAGCTTTAAGCATAGTAACATCTTCTCAAAGAATAAAATTTTTATGTGTGCTTATGAATTTAAACGAAATGGATGAATTATGGGGTGCCTCCTCAAGGGAATGGTTGGAAAAATGGTTAGAAAATGGTCCATCAAAATAAATAAATGATGGGACTAAAAAAAGGAAAATGATGGGGTGACAATGCAATGATTTTACCAAAAATTGTCAAGATTATTGAGAATGCAAGTGGGATGGTGTACAATGGTTTACCCAAAGGCATTTATAAGCATTGTACCATAATAGTGGTAACATGGTATGATAACATAATGATTTTACCAAAGGAAGCTATAATCATTAAGAAGATGGAGTACCCTAGTTAGGATAGACAAACAAGATAAAAACATGCCCCAAGTGGGATAAAGATGGTGATAATATAATGATTTATCCAAAGGTGGTTAGAATCATTGAAAATGTAGGTGGGATGGTGTGTAATGATTTTACCATAGGTAGTTATAATCATTGGACCTTGATTATCAAAAACATGATATGAATTGATGATATCAAATATGATGAGGGTATATTGATACAAAGGATAAAGATGAATTGGTCAAACTATTAGTAGGGATATGTTTGTCTGCACTAATAAAGGTTGAAATTATTTCATTGTTTAAATACTCTATTTGGGATATGATTTAGTTTGGATTAGAATTGTTTCTGGTGCTAGTGTAAAGGAGATGTTAATGCTACATTAATGGGGTAGACTTATTGAAGTTGATTTTTGTTGTAGCACTTGACAGTAGGCATCATGATAAAACACCATGAAGACTTAACCAAAATATGCATAATTATTGACTCTGTATCCAATAAATAATTAGAAACAATGTACCAATTATAAAAACCATGATGATAATGTCGATATATGAATATGGATAGACTCAAAAATAATGCATAAGGAATCACCTAATGAATGCATATAAACTGAGTTGAGGTAACATTTATAAAAACAAAAAAAGGCAAGAAAATAAACAAATAAAAAATAAACAAATAGAAAATAAATAAATAGAAAGCCTAAACATAAAAGCAATAGAAAGCATCCTAATAGTGGATTTTCCTTGGTAGGGTGGATCAAGGATAAATGAATAGGCTTAGATAGGATAATTTTTTTTGGATTTTTAAATGTTATGAATGTTTTTGGAATTTTCTAGGTATCTCAACTCAGTCGATAATGATGAGACACTAAACAGTCCAAGCTCACAAAATGAGGAGATCATAGAAACTTTAATGTTACTCATAAAATGGTGGGAGTGTAATGGCAAGGGGGACTGAGTTGACCTCAACATGAAATGAGAATGACTCACATAGTCCCAAAATGGTCCTAGGTCATAGTAGTTCCACATTATAATGGGGGAATATAACTAGAGTAGTAGCCGATTCAAATAAAATAGGCACAATTGGTATGATGGCATAGTATGGCATATGAATGGTTAGTTGGTATGCCAATGCACAATAAACAAATATTTCCCCTAATTTACCCATAGGATATTATAACTAAGATACAACTGATTAGATCAATGATACTAATTTTCCCAGAGGCAATTATAATTAGTAGCAATATCGTTGAAACACTGATTTGACCATAGTCAGTTATAATCAAGCCCACATAAATAAACATGATTAGAAGGGATCAAGAAACAAAAAATTTAACTACCAAAACTTCTATCATAATACTCTAAAATACTGCCTCTATCTGTATTCTTGAAATAAATACTAAAATTGATTTTATTCTTCATGTTAAAAATGTGAAACCAATGGATGAACCAAGGTGAAACAAGCTAGATAGGATAGGTTAAAACATGATTTAGTTGATAGAATGGATATGGTAGAATGGATAAGTGATAGGCTGGTAGAATGGTAGGATGATATGATGGTAGAATGATAAAATGTTATGATATAAAGAAGAATAATGATAATATGGTACAACTTGAAATGGTCTTCATAGATAATGCATCGAGTCATTTAAGCATAATACCACTTGAGGTATATAGTATTCATAGGCTAATCAATTTCATCCCCATTTGGTGTGGCAAGTTTGTATGCTCTTGCACCATAATTGGAAACAATGATAAAATGACCTACCTAGTTGAGTTTGAACTTGCCTTTATGTTTATTTTCTTCCATGGTATTCTTTTAGTTTTATTTGAGAACAAGATCACTAAGTTCAAATTGTCTATGTTTCACACACTAATTATACTGGCCACAAAGTTAGTTATGATAGGCCTAAATATTGTTGACTGTGTCCATGCATTTCTCATCAAGTAACTCTAACTCTTATAGGCAAGATACTCGATAGTCATTGTCATCTAGGAAATGCTTTAAGGAGATACATAATTAAGGTAACTCAACTTCAATGTGAATAATGTCTTCAATATCATTAATAAGTGAATATGAAGTGGCTCTATTAGAGTTTGGTGATTGGTATAGTATTCTCAAAGGTCATGGAATATTTGAAGGTGCCAATCATGATTGACATCATTGACAATATTTTTAAGGATGTTGACAATGGTTTTGTTTGATGCTTTAGCTCAACCATTACCTTGAGGGTAATATGTTATGGAAAAATGTTGAGTAATCTTGTACTCAACATACATATTTTTGAGATCCTTGTTCTTGAATGATCCTTCATTATTAGATATAATCTCAGAAGGGATATCATAGTGGAAGATGAGATGGTTGAAAATGAATTTAGAAATTTTCTTTCTAGTCATGTAAGTGAGGGGTATAGCTTCAAACCACTTAGTGAAATATTTTATAGTGGTAAGGATATGTTTATGGCCATATGATGAGGTAGGGTTTACCTTCCTAATGAGATCGAGTCCCCATGTAGCAAATGGCCATGGTGTTAACATTGGTTTCAAAGTCTTGGTTGGGGCATGAATTAGATTGTCATGCCATTGGAATTTTTCACATATGTATCTACATCTACATCACTCTTTGGCTAATGATAACAAGTATGCAAGATTTTTAGATAGGACTA
Source organism: Torreya grandis (assembly GCA_037957365.1). Lineage (NCBI taxonomy): Eukaryota > Viridiplantae > Streptophyta > Pinopsida > Cupressales > Taxaceae > Torreya > Torreya grandis. The sequence goes on along the minus strand of JARHVA010004628.1, from coordinate 1,324,205 downwards.
TCCCACTGGTGTGGTTTTCACATACTCCTTTGTTAACTTCCCATAATGTGAGTATAGATTCTACTAAAGTTAAACAATGAAGTAGAGGTCCATCAAAACTACGGTGGTATAGGGTTGTTCTGAGTAAGGTATAACATTGCGTATTGTGGAAGAAATATTTAGTTTTATTTTGGGATAAGTCTGGTGGTAAAACTTGGTCATGTAAATAGTCATATAGGTCTTAATACCAAGTAGAGATGGGACCAACAATAGCGCATATCATTGTGATAGTTGATGGTTTATAAATTGGGGTTGTTAGATTTTTAATGAGAAATTGGTAGTCTTTTATCATGTGTATATATAGAATGAGTGACCTAAAGGTATCCATGACATCTATTATTCTATTACTTGTCTTAGGTATATGTTCAAACTAGATTTCAATAATTTGTTGCTTTAGAGTGTCAACCATAGCCTTATAGGAAACCAATTTGTCGTCTTTGATCTGAAAGTGGTCTGTAACCTAATTTATGATTAACTATGAATCAACATAAACTTTTAGATGATGTATGTCCCATTATACTACTTTTTGAAGCCCTATCATGAGTGTTTCATATTCAGCCATATTATTGGTATAAATAAAACTGATTCTAAATGACTTAGGGATTAGATCCCCCCATGGTTTGATAAATAAAAGGTCTGACCCTAATCCATGTGCTATGAATGATCCATCAAAATAAAGCTTCTAATGCTGATCCTTGAGAGGTATTTCAATGATGGTCATTATGGATTCATCAAGAAATTGGAATGTCAATGACTCTATGTTTGTAAGGGGTGCTTTAACAAGCTAATTTACTAGAAATTTCCCCTTAATGGATTTTTGGTTCACATATTCGATCTCAAACTCACTAAAAAGCATGATCCATTTGGCTATATAGCCTTATAGTGTTGTTTTGGATAGTAGATACTTGAATGGATCTACTTTTGAAATGACAATGGTCTTACTATTCAACATGTAATGTCATAGTTTCTAAGTTATAAATCCCATGGATAAATAATATTTTTTGATGGGTGTATAATTATGTTCATATGTTATCAATGTATGGATTATATAGTACACTGCATTCCCTTTTCCATTGTCATCATATTAAGATATAAGTGCTCCTAGGGCATTGTTGGTCATTGATAGATACAAAAGGAATGGTTTCCTTATTATAAGAAGTAATAAGATTGATGGATTCATTAGATAGTCCTTTAGATATTGAAAATATTTTTGACAATCATCATCCTAAATAAATGTCACACATTTCCTCAATAGGTGTGTAAATGGGTGGCACTTGTTAGCCAATTGAGATATTAAATATCAAATAGACTATATCTTACCCTACAAACTATGGAGCTTCAAATTGGTTATTGGTGGCATTTCTATTATGGCTTGTACTTTGGTTAGATAAAAATTAATGCCCTAATGAAATATAATAAAGCCAAGAAATTTACCTAAATTAATTCCAAAAACACATTTCTTGGGGTTGAGTCTAACTTTATATTCACATAGCCACTCAAATATCCTCCTTAATGTTGTTGGATGATCGACCTTGGTCTTTGATTTGCCTAGTATGTCATCAACATAGTATTTGACAATGCCATGCATCATATCATGAAATATGATGGTCATGGATCTTTTATAGGTGGCCCATATGTTCTTAAGACCAAATGGCTTAACCTAATAATAGAATGTTCCCCATGGAGTGGTGAATATTAGTTTGTATTGGTATTTTAGTTTTATTTGGATCTAATTATAATGTAAGAAACCATCCATCAGTGAAAGAATCTCATAAATTGCTATGGAGTTGATAATCATGTCAATGGAAATTCATCCTTAGGGTAAGCTTTGTTAATGTCCCTAAAAATTGTGTAGATTTTGATTCTTTTTGGATTTTTATTGACTAGAAATACATTAGAAATCCATTAGAATAATTAATTGGCTAGATACATCTTGCTTCCAAGAATTTTTCAAAATATTTATTTACCAATATAGTAATATAAAGATTCATTTTTTGTATTATTTTCTTCATTTGTTTGGCATCATGATGTACCACAAGGTGGTGAATAACTAAGGTGGGGTCCAAACTAGGCATGTCAGAATATGCCCATGCAAATATATCTACAAATTTTCTCAATAGAGATGTAAAGACTTCACACTCTTCTTTAGTGAGGGACACACCTAATTTAATCCACTTTGGGTTCATCTAGAGACACTATGTTTACATTTGTTATGTCTTCTACTAGAAGGGTCAAACCATCTTCAAGAATAGTGGGCAAAGATTTAAACTAGTTTATAATAGTAGAGTCCTCTATTAGGACTAGTTATATAAGATATCCTAGACATGATGAATCAAAATTGTTCAATGGGAGATATGGCCATGTGATAAAAATAGTTGGAAACTCTTGTATGATTCGATCAAAGGCTTTTGTTTCTTCAAGACTAAATTCTGAAACATAGACAATTTTGTCATTGTTCATTCCCTAAATGATTTGATCAAAATCATATTACTCTTCAAGACTAAACTCATACCCATATAATATTTTGTCATTGGTGGTATCCTAGTATAAATTTGAAGAAGGTTGTACACCCCCATCTAGTGGTGCTTGAAATAGGTTTTCACCACTAGACTAGCCTTTTTATTTACTTTTTCCCTGATCAAAAAGTGCCTTAAAAAGGTTTTCACTTTGGGACCTCAATGTTTTATTAATTTATTTTTGACTAAGTGTGCTTACCCACTCTCCAAAATAGGCTTTAGGATTTAATTTGATTGAGAATCCTGATTTATGATCTCCCAATGGAACATTGTCCCTAAGGCTTAGAAAATCATATAAAGCTTCATCATTTTAAAACTCATCTATTGACATGGTGGATTCATGTTAGCCCCAATATATCAGTTGGGGATAATATAATGGTAGTGGATTATGACAAATAATTGGTCAAAGGGTACAAATGGTATTATTGACAAACAAGTTGGTTTGGGCTAAGTCATCAAATTAGCTATGATGTAACTTTGCTTCACTATCAACAACATCATCACTAGTCATTGGTGATAGAACTTGAATAAGATACATGAGGTCACCCCCAAGAGGTTTAAATCCAATTCCATAGGTTCCTTTTTAATTAGTCATAGAAATTGGCTCAATTGTTCCCTATTGATTTGGCCTGAGGCCTCTTCTTTCATAATCTTGATTCTTTATGATCCTATTAGGAATAAGATACTTGGATTTATTGTAACAATTAGCCAATTTGTCATTATCAAATAGACTATATCTTACCCTACAAACTATGGAGCTTCAAATTGGTTATTGGTGGCATTTCTATTATGGCTTGTACTTTGGTTAGATAAAAATTAATGCCCTAATGAAATATAATAAAGCCAAGAAATTTACCTAAATTAATTCCAAAAACACATTTCTTGGGGTTGAGTCTAACTTTATATTCACATAGCCACTCAAATATCCTCCTTAATGTTGTTGGATGATCGACCTTGGTCTTTGATTTGCCTAGTATGTCATCAACATAGTATTTGACAATGCCATGCATCATATCATGAAATATGATGGTCATGGATCTTTTATAGGTGGCCCATATGTTCTTAAGACCAAATGGCTTAACCTAATAATAGAATGTTCCCCATGGAGTGGTGAATATTAGTTTGTATTGGTATTTTAGTTTTATTTGGATCTAATTATAATGTAAGAAACCATCCATCAGTGAAAGAATCTCATAAATTGCTATGGAGTTGATAATCATGTCAATGGAAATTCATCCTTAGGGTAAGCTTTGTTAATGTCCCTAAAAATTGTGTAGATTTTGATTCTTTTTGGATTTTTATTGACTAGAAATACATTAGAAATCCATTAGAATAATTAATTGGCTAGATACATCTTGCTTCCAAGAATTTTTCAAAATATTTATTTACCAATATAGTAATATAAAGATTCATTTTTTGTATTATTTTCTTCATTTGTTTGGCATCATGATGTACCACAAGGTGGTGAATAACTAAGGTGGGGTCCAAACTAGGCATGTCAGAATATGCCCATGCAAATATATCTACAAATTTTCTCAATAGAGATGTAAAGACTTCACACTCTTCTTTAGTGAGGGACACACCTAATTTAATCCACTTTGGGTTCATCTAGAGACACTATGTTTACATTTGTTATGTCTTCTACTAGAAGGGTCAAACCATCTTCAAGAATAGTGGGCAAAGATTTAAACTAGTTTATAATAGTAGAGTCCTCTATTAGGACTAGTTATATAAGATATCCTAGACATGATGAATCAAAATTGTTCAATGGGAGATATGGCCATGTGATAAAAATAGTTGGAAACTCTTGTATGATTCGATCAAAGGCTTTTGTTTCTTCAAGACTAAATTCTGAAACATAGACAATTTTGTCATTGTTCATTCCCTAAATGATTTGATCAAAATCATATTACTCTTCAAGACTAAACTCATACCCATATAATATTTTGTCATTGGTGGTATCCTAGTATAAATTTGAAGAAGGTTGTACACCCCCATCTAGTGGTGCTTGAAATAGGTTTTCACCACTAGACTAGCCTTTTTATTTACTTTTTCCCTGATCAAAAAGTGCCTTAAAAAGGTTTTCACTTTGGGACCTCAATGTTTTATTAATTTATTTTTGACTAAGTGTGCTTACCCACTCTCCAAAATAGGCTTTAGGATTTAATTTGATTGAGAATCCTGATTTATGATCTCCCAATGGAACATTGTCCCTAAGGCTTAGAAAATCATATAAAGCTTCATCATTTTAAAACTCATCTATTGACATGGTGGATTCATGTTAGCCCCAATATATCAGTTGGGGATAATATAATGGTAGTGGATTATGACAAATAATTGGTCAAAGGGTACAAATGGTATTATTGACAAACAAGTTGGTTTGGGCTAAGTCATCAAATTAGCTATGATGTAACTTTGCTTCACTATCAACAACATCATCACTAGTCATTGGTGATAGAACTTGAATAAGATACATGAGGTCACCCCCAAGAGGTTTAAATCCAATTCCATAGGTTCCTTTTTAATTAGTCATAGAAATTGGCTCAATTGTTCCCTATTGATTTGGCCTGAGGCCTCTTCTTTCATAATCTTGATTCTTTATGATCCTATTAGGAATAAGATACTTGGATTTATTGTAACAATTAGCCAATTTGTCATTATACAACCATGATTCATCTCCTTTAAGAGGGTCTTATTCTTGTCTAGGGGCCAGTATAAATGTGATAGGTCCTGGACTATGCATTTTACCTTTGCCTTTTATTTTCCATTACACATGAAGTGGTTTAGATTTTGGTCTTCCAAAGTATTTTGGTTTATGTGGAAGATTTACATTGTGAAAGGCATCATGGGGTAAGTACTCTCTTGGGTCATTAGTGAAGATGGTATAGTGATTAGATATTTTAGGAGGTAGCATATAGGAAAGAAAATCAAGGATACCAAGGTTAATGAAGTTGGCCTCTAGTAAATCAATAAGTATGAATTTCTTTTTGTCTTGCTTGGTGAATGGATTCATGCCAAAATGGTAATTGTATCTCTTGAACTCAACCTCTATATGTTTGTAATGTTCATTTGGATGAAAATGTATTATAATAATAACCTCCATCCTTGGATGGGAGAACTTGATACACTAGTGAAACATCGATGGGACTATATGAATCTTGTGTAAACAAGGTCTATCCAAAAACATATTATATTAAAAATAGAGATTTAGAGCATAGCAAAGTGTATCATGGTTTAAGGGCCTAATGATAACTATCAAGCTAATAGTTCCTTGTGATTCTCATTCTTTATTGTCGTAGGCTTTGATGGAAATTGTTTCTACATAGATATATATTAAGGTGTAATTTAGAAGCTTGATGAGCTTTAGAGACACAATATTTAGACCCGATCCATTGTCTATGAGGACACATTTCACTTTGTACCTCTTTATATAAACTTTGATGTACAATAAAATATTGTGAAGTGGGCCAAGGGATGAATTATCACTTTGGTTGAAGGCTACTTATTGGGATGGAGTTAGGTGTCCAACCAAATCTTGAAATTTGTTAGGGGATATGTCATTTGAAACTATGTATTGACCAAGGAACTCTGTCAAGATGTTTTTATGAATTATAGATGTACACAATAAATCTAAAATGGAGACTTGTGATAGCATATTTTTTAATTGTTCCACAATGTCAAACATATTTTATTTTTTAGTGGTAAATGGCTTGTTCCAAGGAAAAATGACTAGTTGGATGATAGGTGAAGTGGTAGATGGTTTTGGGCCCGGTATGGTAATACTTGACCATCAAGTTGTGATTGCACAATCAGGATTAGGTACAAGACCATTATTATTAGTAAATAATGGTGAAGGGGGTCTAGGTAGGATAAGTCTCGATTATTGATGCACTTGTGCATGGTTATGGGATAATGATGAGTTATCAATATAAAGTCCTAATATGGGAATCCTTGTTTACTAATTTACCTATGTGTGGTCCTAGGTCAATGAATGATTACCATAAGGGTTTGATTTATTTGGTATGATTAGAAATGGTCTTTTTTATTGATACTTGGTCTTGGATTTATTGAAATGGTATTAACATGACCTCCTACAATATGGCCTACAACTAAGTTATAGCTATGTGCAACTATATGGTAGGTCTATTGGTTGTCACCATTTTAACCTTGGTTTTGTCCATTATTTTGATGTTGTTGGTTCTACTGTTGATTTTTTTAGTTTGGCCTTGGTTATTAATACTATTATTTTTGATGTTGTATTAGACACTATTATTATTTTTATGGTTGTTGTTATTGGTTATGTTGGGGAAAAAGATTATGATAAATGCCAATGATTTTATTGGAGGTGGAAGATCCATAATCTAATGTGATCTCTCCATTTTAAAACATATTTTGAATTACATGTCTAATTTAAACACAATGACACAAATTATGGCCATTAACTCTATTAAAATCATATAATTGTTATGTATTATACTAGCATGATATGTCATCACCATCATGAATTTGCTCTTTCTAAATAGGTCATTTAATTAGGTTAGTTATTGTAAGATTATTAAAGATTTATTTTTATGGACTATCCAAGGTCAATAAAATCATGATGAGTACACATGTTTCTCCTTAGAGGAGGGTTATAAAAAGGCATTAGTTAATTTTTTTATTACATTTACTATGCTGATCTAAGTTATTTTGCTTGTTGTGCATGTTATGGTTGCTGAAAAGGTTGTTGGTTAGGAGTAGATGGAAAGGCAATGTAGGTTGAGCATATGATGATTACACCATTTGGAAATGTCTACAATCTAGGTCTACAATGTTTATGTAAGTAGGTCTACAATCTAATTTTCTTGACCTATCAACTCAAATAAGACTCCTATTGAAGAGAGTGATTGACTAAGAAATACACTTGACATGGTCATATTCCTAAAGTTATGCACTAAGTTATAATATAACTGGTATGCTATCTACATTTAAATTAATTGGTCTTCCATGAGGCTTCTTTGTGTGACAAACATACACAGATCTAAATATGGCATTGGTACTATGGAATTAGGGTTGATAGAAGAGGCTTGATCATTGTTTGGATTGTAAAACATATTATAAGGCCCTCTTAATAGATTTGGAAAATTTTCATATCCTACCTTTGTGGATTTTTTAGGATCATAGGTTGATGGCATGGTCATGTATTAGGCTTAATTTTGGAATTTCTTACAACTGAAGGTATGTTAGCCAAATATTGGGCCATCTAATCTTGATATTGCTCCATGTAAGGAGGCATGATAAATAAATAATTGGACAAAGTATCTTGAATATTTTCCCCTATTTGACTGTTGTATGGTGGATAAGAATCTATCTCCCAAGCAACATTGTCTCCATAAGGGTCTTGAACAAAGTCTTCCTATGTGCTACCATTTCCATATCCTAGATTGTATATAGTTACACTATGTGTTAGTGAGCCATTATCAAATCAAATGGAAAATGTTTCATAACAAGAAAGGTTTAGAGTTATATAAACTTTGAAAAACTATGTCTAAAAAGATAAAGGTTTCAAATGTAATCTAGCTTGGTTGAGGGTGGAGTTGAATCTCTAAATATTTTGATGCAAGGATTTGGTAAAAATAGTATAACATCAAATGTCTATCATTAAATGTTTTACACAAATAATCTCAAGTAAATTAACCTAAAAACAAGATGCCAAAATATAATGTCTAAACATGTTCCAAATAGGTATAAAATAAGAAAGGGAAATGTTGCTAGGTCTTTTTTACAAACATAGAGTCAAAATCTAGGATCAAACAAGATATTCTAGGACTTTTGGCCAAACAGTGTCAAAATCTAGGCTTGAAACAAAGGATGATGATGATTAATCTAAAAAACTTGGAATAGTTTGGCAAAGGCTAGGCACTTGATTTTAGACATAAACATGATCTAATTGGTATAAAAACTAAAAAAAAAAACACTTTCAAGATGGACTGATTCAATAAAACAAAGGCACAAACAATAAAGTTTTCAAACTTGAGTAATCAATTAAAAGTTACATAACCCAAAAGAGAAAGATTTATGTATCAGCCCCTACATGTCAAGGCCTAAATAAAAGCCATTCAATGTTTGAATTTGAACTTGTAAAAGTTATTCAAATACTCAACTAAGGTAAACTATGATTTTTATGACCAACAAGCTAGGTGAATTTGAACATCATGATTGTGCTAAACAAAGATCCAACAAGGCATAAATGATTTGTTACAAATAATGAAAATTGAGACACAATACAAGAAAAGTCTTTTTAAATAATTTGGGTAGTGTAATGGTGCTATCTCTCCCCAACAGATGTGACAATGTTTATGTTTTAAATATTTCAAAGGCTCAAGACTTTAAATGATTCAGGTAGCATAAATTTACCCATGTCATTCAAGTGCCTATACATAATGTTTTGACACAAGTTTTATAATTTAAATCAAGGTGTCAAATAGATAGTATAATTCCTCCTCAAACAATGGAGTAGTGCTAGACATAAGACACATTCATTACATGGTCTAAACAACAAGATTTTTAGTTCTAACATACCAAGTAATAAATAATAAATGACAAAAATACAACTAAGTATATCATCCTATATCCTATCAAGGTGTGGAAAAGTGGGGTTAACTAAAACCTACAAGTTATGATTGTTTATATTTATCCCATGTGTATAAACTTTCATGTTTTTACACAAGATAAGTAACATATCAATTGAGTCTGTGTTGATTGGATCATTATGAAAAGGTCTTATCCTTTTCACAACCATTACATTCTTCAATTTCTCAGTGTAGTATGATTTCTAGATCAATCATACACCCTAGGCTATCTTACCACTACCAGAGATGGTTTAACCGCTCAAACCATCATCCCATTAGGTAAATCCCAATTTGTATACCCCATCATGGAGAGGGGTTGAAACACTACTAAGAGATGAATCCTCAAGTCAATGTTGTCCTAAAAGACTTGTGAGAGGTAATGACATCCCCTTCACAAGCTAAGATGCATGAAAATAAAAGACATGTAAAAAGACTTTAGGGTTGATTTTAAATCACCCAATACCATGCAAGTTTGTGGAAGAGCCTAGGTAACTTTATTTCTATGCCTTTTAATATGCACCAAATGTAATGGAAAGGCACTTTTGATCCCCACAATTTCTCTATATGGGATGGGGGGAGAGCATACATGTGTTATCCCTTTTTTGAAAATAATAAATAATTTGTAAATAATTTTCAAGTGATGTTTTATTTTAATCACTAATTTAAATGTGACATTATTAATTACTAAGCCCCTTTGCTTCAGTGTGAAAATGGAAATAATTGCACAAAACCAAATTAAGCAAAAAAACATCTATGTTTTTTTTAGGCCCAAAGTTCAAGTGTTAAATATTTGTCTTAAGTTCATTTAAAAGCACCAATTGGAAATTTTCATGACTTAGGATTCATTTTAAGCACTAAAAATGAAATTTTTTTAAGAAGTAACCAATCCTATATTCTTTTTAAGCACCAATATCCAAATGTGTGAGAATTGACATGTTTATTTTAGGACCCAAATTGAAATGCTTGATTTGAATAAGTTCTTTTAAAATCCCAAAATGAAATGTTAGGTTAGTCAAAATAATAAAATTTGGTGTTTAAATTGATCTTTCAATTTTCAAATGTTAGATAATAACCCCCTGATTTGAAGCACTTTACTAATTGGGAAAATGATGTTTAAATTCTAGCTCTCAAGTTTTGATTTTATTTCACATAGTGGTTGTTAGTGGTCACAAGTGATCATCCATGGTTTCCAGGAAATCATCACCAGTTGATTTTAATATAACAATTATTGATCATGAGAATTGATGCCATTTTGCTAAGACCATCATTGACCATTTTTTAATCCAAAGACAAAATCATAAAAGATAAACATGTTAGGTTAGGGGTTAGTTAGAAAAAATCCAAGAAAATCTACAAGGTAAACTTAAGTTGAGAGATTTAGATGTCTTTAAAATTGAGAAATCAATGGATTAATTTAAAAAAATAATCAAAATTCAATTTTTAAACATGTTTTTCCCTTAAAATTGAACTATCAATAGTTGTACAAGATCAGGCATGGTTGGGAAAAAGCATCATTGGTTTAGGCAAAACCATCGGTAGTTGAACCTAACTATTACCAGTCTCTGTTGAAACCTAAGAATTTAACCAAAATAAAATCTAGCAAAAACAAGGTTAAAAAATCAATTTTAGAGAGCTTCAAGCATCCAAATGAAGCTTTAAAAGCTACATATTGATGTACTTGGTATGTGGGATGCATTGGGTCCCACTAGGCATGTTATTTATGATCAAGGAATTTGAATTAAGAGAGGAGGTTAGTATAGTGTTAGTTCCAAAAATAATGAAATCAACACACTAATAGGCTAACATTTATAGGCCTAGATCATGGGTGGAACTTAGTGAACAAACCAATTAAAGACACAACTAAAATTCAAAGAAATGATAAATTCCTTACCTTTTTTTATTGTTCCAAGAATTTTGTTTGTTGGCTTACTCATATTTTGCTCAAAAGGTCTTCATCAATGGGGCTTGAGTATCTCCATCTTCTTTTAGCACCATGTTTGGCTTGGATTTAGCTTTATGTTTACTCAAAATATTGATGGATTGGATTATGATTTATAATTTTGGCATTCTAAGACTATGTTTTCATTCATGTCATAAAACCAAAATTATAACCTTACCTATGTCCAAGCTCTAAGATCATTTTTGCATGATAACTTTGCACCAAAATAGCTTGTTAATTAAATAAGTAAGGCATGGTATTTATAGGTTTTGAAATTAACTTGGAATGATTCAAATGCTAACCTAGGTTTTCTTTAGGTTTTCTTAGTTAACCCCATTAGGGTTAAGAGGTGTCCAAAATATCATGATTATCATATAATAGGTTTGATTTGAGATATTTTTCATTTAGACAACTCACAAAATGGTAATGATTCATTCCTAGGATATTTATTGATATTTAATTTTTCTTTTTTGATAGTTGAATTATTTTCTCATGGATGAATTCAATTAGGACTTGATAAGTATTTGAAATTTAACTAACCCTTTGTAGGATTTTATACATTTCTAAGATTTGATTTAACTGATTTCAGCATTTGTTGTATTTAATTGATTTTTAGGCCAAATTGATTTATTTTAATGTTATGAAGCCAATTTTGAGACATTTAAAAATTCTTAGACTATATGTTCAATGGTTGGTAAGAATTATTCTAAAGTATAGTATAAAACCATTGGTGATCAATTTTAGGTGTCTACAATCTCAATATAAAAGTCACCAAAATAAATAAAACTATGCATAAACAATAAATACTCATATACATACTCATCAGAGGCACCTGAGGACCAACTGCTTCCACACCTCCTACATATAATCCACCTTGTGCCTCAAGTGGATCTTACACTATAATTGGAAATGAAATAGGGAACCTTTGGGCCAAACACCATCATGTATAAGATTTTGTAAAACCAACATCATCTATAGATGGTGTCTAGATCATGAAATCCACATATCCCAATGGGATGGGAGCCAAATTTGTAGCACTAGGTAGCAAATATCCCTCTCCCATAGTAGATCTCCTTTTGATCATATACACACATATGCTATTAGGGGTACATCATAAAAGATTCCAAACTATATCATGATACAATCAAACTATAAGCATTATTAAAGATAAGGACATCAATCATGAATCCAATAGCTCACCTGAATGTGCCTAAGTTTTACCCTATCCTTTGGCCACCATCCATAACCCATATAATTCCATGACATAATATTTACAATATATAAATGATCTAAAATATAATTACACTCCATCATCCCACATACCATAATGTGAGTTGTACTCACCCATCTCTCAACATAGATATGTGGATGAGTCCATCGACCATAAGGCATTCCCAAAAGTTGAATCATTATAATGTGCTCATAGGACATACACCATAAACTATGGCCAGGCCTAAAATTATTCCAAATACCTCTTGGGTAAACCTAATTAAGTACTTGTAAAAGTTGGACACTATGGTGTGACCCCAAGAATACCTCATGTCATGATCCTCAATATCATGAATAACTTAGTGTATCTCACCACCACCATCAACCATAATAAATGAATCTAATAGTGCACAAAATGAATTTTTGTAAACATGGAACATTAAATAGAATAATCATTTATAATAATATGGAATAATCATAACAAATTAGCCTAATAAATATGGGTTGTCATAACACTCTATAAATTCACCCATCTCCCAACAATAGGAAATTTCATAATCCTCCAAACATGCTCTAAATTCACTATCATCTCCCCTGTCATGATCTAGAAAGTAAAATTAAATGAGTCCCAATACTTATCCAAAACATTCATTATATACATGTCATAAGGTATCATTTATATCCACCCAAACATGCCCAAGACTAGTTGCATCTAATGTAATTGTCTCATCATCATTTAGTGGAAGAAAATGGATAGTCTCCATCATATGGCCACATCAAAACTCTTTGGATCACATATCATCCTAAAATAATAAGTTTAAAAAAATAAAATTATAAATATCATAAATAAATTCAATAAAGAAAACTTCAAATATAACATCTACTAAAATATTAATTTTCCTTAGACAAGACCATGGTCAGGGAAATATCTCCAAATACAAGTCCAATGTAAACTAGATAGGTCACTGGCTATGCAGATAGGTCCACACTCAATCAAGTAAACATTGACAAGTTTTGGATAGGTGTTAAACCTTAAAATTAATTGTATGTAGGATAGGGTCAAGAATATAGAAATAGTTCAAGTACAAGGGCAATAAACTAATATATAACAGGTCAATTAATTATAAAATCAAATAAATGATTATTTTTTATTATAATACCAAGATATGTTAAATATAATAAATAATAAATTTGAAAGATGTTTAATTAATTGAAATACCAAATAAAAATGATACTTAGTTGGGTTTAATGTGCACAAGTAGATCTGGGCTAGAAAGAGGTAAAAATTATGTAGGATTAGTATTTTGGACCAATCATTAGATTTTATAAATATACTTTTGTAGTTGTGGACATTACCATCAATGTTATTGTCTAACTATGATGTAGATGTCTATTAAAAAGTAATGATGGGATCTCAATGTGATCAACTTCACTATTATATGTTTTCTATCACCTCTATTGATATATTCATATTTGGGATATAGACTATCATTCTTTCTTAATTGATTAAACCCTAGCTCTTCACACTTATTCACCTTTAAAATGAATTCACTAAAAATGGTCTAGTGGGATCATGATGTAAAGCTGACCTCAATGACCCCTATATCATTGAGTGTTTCCTATATAATTAATAATCTAAGGAGGACCTAAAACTTATGTAGTTCTCCCCTATGTGTGTGAGTGTGTCTGCATAAGAATGCAATATACTACATAAATATGCATGTAATGATATTACTTATAACTTGACAAATATTTCTCATGGGATTCTCTTTGATTTATTCATACATTTTGTATGACTTCTTGTATGATTGATAAATAAATAGGGATGAATATGGAAGAATAACTCAATTATGTGATTGATTGAATGAGCTTTGGCAGGTTTTTTTTTAGTATTTTCTAGATGATGAATGAGAAATCTTAGACTTATATTTATAGAATGCCTTTTGAAAATATATAATAGTAGGTTTTAATAAGAAAAATAAGTTGACCCATAGGTTTCAAAACATTTTTAATTTGGATTAATATTGACAATTGGACACTAAATAAATATGTAGACACTACCATTAATGGTAGTGTCCCTCTATGTTCGGTAGTGTCTAGAGGGATAAAAAATAGGTATGCATCCAAAAATAAAAATGAAGAATATTTATTAAATTTTAATATTTATGTGTAGTTTAATAGACCTAGGTCATCATGATATGGATCAAACTGAGAAATAATTATTTAGGCACAGTGAGATGGTGAATATGAGATTTTTGGCAGTAGGGAGGTATAGAAATAAAGGGTAACATGTTGATTGATATTTATAAAATTTAAAATATTGAGATGATATAAATATTTTGTTTAAGAATATACATTAACCCTTTTAATCTAGTAATGCATAAAGATGAAATTACTAGTTTGATGGAAATAAATGTGTACTTGGGTGTGTAAAATACACCTTGCCTTTATTTGGGTCCACTTTGAGTGATTTGATAGTAATGACCTATAACCAAAAGCATGTTATAACATAAATCAGCTCCTATAATCTAAAATTTGGAATAATTAAAATGATTGAAAAGAAAGAGAGCAAGGAAGGATTACATCTATTTGTCGATGCATTTGTGTTACCTCTTGATGTTTTGAATTGGTAAAGATGATTAGTAATGAAGCATTAGAGATAGAATATGTTTAAACCTAAATGTCGGATAATTGAATAGGGAAATTGGAAGGTAATATTCCCTTAATCTAGTATGAGGATGAGTTGTGAAATGGCAATTCAAATCACTATATCTCAATCACACAACTCAAGTGTGAATATGTAATCTAGTGAGGGTAATTAATTTAATCAACTAATCTTATAAAATTGGTTATATTGGATTAGTTAATAAATATAACCTAAAAATATGTTTATTTTTAATTCTTTAATCACTTCAACCTATAAAATGAACAAACTTTTATAGTAGAAAATGTTCATTAATAGTACATCTTGATATAATTGATGCATCCTAGTGAATAGTGTAATTGGTAAATTTTGTAAATTTTGGTGCTATAGTATATAATTTTCACCTATAATATGTATTATCTATAGTATATGTGTCATAAATATTAAAAAATACATTTAAAATCTATATAAAATTGATGCAATGTATAAGATTATGACCCAAGTGTATATCTAAATCATGAAATTTAACTATAGGTTGTGAAAGTGTGGAGGTCATGTATTTGTGACATGCCCCCACTAAAATATATAAAATATGAAAAATGTGGAGGTCATAATTTTATGACATGCCCCCTTTTGAGATGAGAAAAATATAATCAAGAAATTACCTTACCTCAAAAGGATAAGGTAGATATATAGCCTTTATATGAATCATGTAACATATAGGGATAACATGTGTGTGTGTGTGTGTGTGTGTGTGTGTGTGTGTGTGTGTGTGTGTGTGTGTGTGTGTGTGTGTGTGTGTGTTTGTGTACACACACACACACACACACACACACACACACACACACACACACACACACACACACACACACACACACAACAATGAGTATTATAGTATGTGATTACATCAATTCCTAAGATGCATGTTATGGATCATGGTAATGTCTAGAGAGTAGCAATACAAGGTCAACAAACAATCAAGAACACACACAAGAGAACTCAATGTAATAAAAAATAATGGTACAAATAGAACACATACAAGGGTCATGCTAAAATGCCACATAATTTAAATGGAGGAAATATTTAAATTCCCAACCAACATACAATGGAACATAAGCCCATAAGTAAGGAACACAATAAAATGTTTCACAAGAAAGATAATAGCAAGAAATGAAGTACACTGAATGAAGTGACAATATAAATAGTGAAGAATAAGAAAACAACATAAGCACATCATACTTATCCCTACATATATATATATATATATATATATATATATATATATATACATATATGTTATCAAAAAAAATAATGTAACATAGCAAATCAAGTACACTATAAAAGATATGAGCATGGATAAAGACATGTGTAAGCATTAGTTTATAAGCTCAAATATGATAATGTAAAAATGATCACAAAGGATATGTAACCTACATAAATCATGATCAAATAAGTAGATGTCCCCAACATATTATATAATGTGGGTAGAGGAGAGGTCCAACATCTATAATTACATATATCATGTGTTTGGGTATGCTTGTATCAGACTCAAATATGTGTGAAACATATGTGTATATAGAAATGAAATAATATGTTATATACTAACATAAAGCAAAAAACATAGATGCTAAGGAGCTAGTAAAACATGGTAATACTAAATATTTTTATATTTTTAAGTAATTTGAATGTTTTTATATTTTCTAGAATATTTTATTTTTTATATTTATGGAATATTTGAAAGAAAAGTCAATCCTATGATCCCATCCAAGGGATGATCATAGGAAGTTCCAAACTCAAAATATGGTATGTCAAACTAGTGGTAGTGCCAAGGATCATGCATAGGTTTCATATATAAATTTTTATGATATATGTTACTATACATATGTATAATAAGACTATGTGATCATGAGTAAATAATAAAAGGAGTAGGGGTTCATGAACCTATCATTTAATATTCTATAGTTTCTTTGAAGCAGAATTAGTTTGAGCATGTTTAGTTTCTTTATGTAATAAAATATGTTATGTAGGAGTAGATGAGAACTATGGGGAATCCATTATATATATCTTGTGTAAAGGCTTCATAGGTATGGGCCACCTAGGAAAGGGGATTACCAGTTTCTTACCCTTTCATGGATGATTAACCTTAGTAGGTTTGATAATTAGTTGTCTCAAAAAATCCTATATTATTTAAGTGGATGTTCATATTGAAATTATATAAACTATGATATAGAACCTCTGAACTATAAGAGATATTATGCACTAAAGTGTGCCAATAGTTCTATCTAATGGGTGCCTATAATATTGTGGTGTATGTGCATTATATGCCATTTGAATTTTTGGAGTTTGCTTAGAGTTATCTTGTGATTTATTATTAAGCAAATTTTGAATTTTATGGTCACCTATTTGTGATCTTTAATGCTTTAGAGGATCATAAAAGGGAAGTTACTCCTTATCTATGAGATTTTGTATCTTGTGTTTCAGAGTATAACATCTATGTGTAGAATTCGTAGGGCCTTGGTGATAGTCACAATATGCATTAACATCATATCTTTCTGGTAAGGTCAACTAATATAAACCTCTATAGGAAGAGGGAGAGATATGAGATGAAATTCCACAAACTTATTAAGTATCAAAACTAGAGACTCAAGTAATCATGTAAATTGTCTCTTTAGTGTATTGGATAAGATTATCAAATTAGATTAGTGTGACATTATATTTACTAGTGTTCTAGATTCTATTTTAATCTTTGTATCCATGTTTGAATAATCAAATATTTGAATAAATAAATGAAATCCATGTTCATTGGTATGTTGGTATGGTAAATCCTTCTTTTTAAGGGAAACATTATGCTTAGTCCATTTGATAGATTTAAACATAAAGGACACATATGGTGGATCCACAGTACTTGACAACTTTGTCATATGCAATGTGTTTAAAATGATATCCCTGTATTGGGGTGACTTGTGTAAAAAATCAAAAATTAAAATTTTATAAATAATTTCATTAGAGTGATTTATACTATTATATTCCAATTAGACATGTTGCATGCATTCCCCTTGGTTTCTTTATTGTGAATATTAGTTTGTATTGATAAAGGAAAGTCTTGATCAATGATATCCTTTGAGGGAAATATTTATAATCAAAGGTGATGAGATTTTCATTGTATATTATATATTTCATAATATCCACAAAAGAAGATAATGTTATGTGATTTGGTACCTAGGGTTTGCATAATGATTCATAGAATATATACTTATAAATAATTGATTATTTCACAAGGTACAAAATTGAGATCTTGGTATGTGTATTAATTGATTTCTCAAGAAGATAATATCCCTTAGATTTTATTACAATTTTATGAATAGGAGGAACTTTTTAACAAGAATTTTAAAAAGAGGTTTTATTTTAATCTTGTTTTAAAGCACTCTATTTTGCTATAGTACTGATTGATTTAGCCATGTATGAAATATGACAAGCAATGACTATAATTTTATATTACATAATGAATTATCTAGTAATTTCATCTATAATTAACACAAATAACTCTTTTTGAATAAATGTAAATCTATTTTTTATGATATTGATAGTTTATAAATCAATAAATCCTAAATTAGACTAGGGTTTGCACAAGGTGACACGAATGTTGGGTTCCAAAAATGTTTAACCCTAAATTTTATGCTATGTGAGATAGGTTTAAGAATATATAAATATTTCAAACAAAAGTGTGATAAATTAAACTATAGTAGGATAATTAATTGTAAAATCAAATAAATGAATATTATAAATTAGAATATTGAGATGTGATAAATATATAAAATAATAAATTCAAAAGATGTTTATTTGATTGCAATACCAAAGTGAAATGATAATTATCTAGGTTTATTATGCACAAACATATATAGACTCAAAACAAGTGGAAATTATGTAGGATAAATATTCTAGACCAGTCATAAGGTTCTAGAAATTATACTTATGTAGATACATACACTACTGTCAGATCTAAACACTATCATTGACACTAATGCCTAAATGTGATGTATGTGTCTAGTATAAAATAATGACTAGATCTCTATGTAACTAACTTCATTTTTTTTAGGTTTTCTATTTCCTTTATACTGATATATTTAGATCTATGATACATATTATTGCTCTTTATTAATTAATCAAACCCTAGCTCTTCACCCTTTTTCACCCTTAAAATGATTTTACTAAAAATAGGTTAGTGGGATCATGGTGTGGATCTGACCTCAATGACTCCTCTATCATTAAGCACTGCCTACATAACCAATACTCCAAGGAGGGCCTCAAACATATGTATTTATCCCCTATGTGTGGGAGTGTGTGTGCATAAGGGTTAAATATACTATATAAAAATGCATGAAATGATATAACTTATAACTTGAAAAATATTTCTCATGGGTTACTCTTTAAATGCTTAAAACCTTTTGTATGTCTACTCCTATGATAGATAAATAAATATGGATGAATAGGGTAGAATAACTCAATTTGTGATTAATTAAATGAACTTTGGTAGGTACTTGCTTAGTATTTTCTAAATGAGGTATGAGAAGGCTTAAACTTTTATTTATAATACACCTTTTGAAAAGATCTCATGGTAGGGTTCAATAAGAAAAATAGGCTAACCCATAGGTTCTGAAATAATTAAATTTTGGATGAATTTTGACAATTACACATTAGATAAGGATATAGAAACTACCATCGATGATAGTATCCCTTTGTAGGTGGTAGTGTGCAGAGGGATAGAAAATAAGTATGACTCTAAACCTAATAATGAAGAATATTTATCAAGTCTTAAAACCTTTTTTGTAGTGAAGGAGACCTAAGTCATCATATTGATATGGATTGAACTAAGAGATAAGTATTTAGGCACATTGAGATGGAAATTGTGATCTTTTGCCAACAGGGAGGTATAAAACTAAAGGGTACAGCCCTAATTGATATTTATCAAATGTATAAGACCGAAATTCTATAAATATTCATTTTTAGTATCTATAATAGGATGGTGTCAAGTGTACATGATTTAAGAAGCATGAAATCACATGAAAAATACTAAAAAATGAACAAAACTTGAAAATTTACATATGCCAAAATTTGAGTTATTTTGACTTACCAAGGGTAACACATCTTTAGACTACAAGCTAGCCTCAAACTGCTTGAATCATGTCAAACAAAAAAATCTCTTTTATGGCATATTCTCTCTCTTATATCTCAAATACTGTAAAATATCAATATCTAAATGAATTATTTTTTATTTTTCAACCAACCTATTATATGGGTTGACTTTCTCTTCTTAAAAAATTCCAAAATATTTACAAATAACTCCTATCAAACTTGTGAACATGATATCTCAAGTGATAAATATCAAAATCATTCTCATAAAGTTGAAATATAACACATGAAATATAATTTTACACATGGAAATATTTTTATTTCATCAATCAACCCTTTCAAAAATGAAAAATTTAATGCTTACTTACATATGCATGGAATTCCCTACCTATTCTTTACTATCTTCACATACATTCACTCTAATTATTACCTTTATAAATATTCATTTAAAAAGGCTCATCATAATAAAATAATTCTCTTATAAATGGTCAATATCATAATATGTCAAAAAATAAAAAAATCAACAATTATTTAATCAGATAAACTATAATTTACTCAATCATAGTGTAAAATGTACATCTTATTATTTTGATACAATGCATTAGATAATCTCACACCTTGCATCAAAATGAGGTCATACATTGGGATTGTTACAAAATACATTTTATCACATCATGTATAATTCATAATGGCTCAAAATAGTCACATACTACAAAATACACAATAATGTGAATATTGGGGGCACATGACATATAGTTACACCCAAATCAAAAAAAATGCATAATAAAAAAGATTAAAAATAACATAAAATAAGATTATATGATATATTATAGGTTTTTAGGTATTCAAAATAATTTAAAAGTCAATAAAAATAAATAAAAAATTTAGAAGTTAAACACATGACAAATATTGGTACACTGATGTAGATTTTTGGGGAATGTGACATACACATGCACTTAATTTTTATAGAAAAAACATAGGTTTATACACACTTGAATTCATGTATATGGGCATATTTAAAACATGTCAAAGATCAAAGTTACATGTTATAAATAAATTTATAATTGAGTATATAGGTATATAGAATTCTATATCATTTGGCATATATTTAGGGGGCATGATGTTTGTTTATACTTACATGCAAAAATTCGACATTTAAAATTTAAAAGTTTAAAATCCCAAAGTTTAAAATTTCAAAGTATCAAAATGTAAATCCTCAAATTTAAAAAATTCAAAGTTTGAATTTATAATTTTAAAAAGCAAAATCTTCATTGTAATCTATGAACAATGCCTTCATGATGGAGGCATGAATATTATTCACTATCTTTAGATCATGAAAAAAGATTATAGATATATATGTAGTTGTGTGATTCAAATCTATTATGCATAGTTTATGTTGAGTTTCAACAATTCTTAACATCTATGGTATTACTTTTGGCAAACTCATTGCATGGTTTCATCTTTTATTGTGGGTGATGTACATTCAAGTCTAGTTAAACTCAATGACCTTGGTATCACTTATATAAAACTTATCATGGGGTAATTATCCTCAATAATAAGATTCAAAATGATTCATATTTTAAAATAATGGGCTTGATTAGTTAAATTAAAAATTTGAGACTTGACCACTCTTAATTTGCTGAAAATTCAACATAAGCAACTATTCACCCCAAAGTGCTTTAGTAATGGGACATGTTCTCTCCAATATCTTATATCAAGATATAAGATTAAAGATATATTATTTACTATATTCAATATTTTAATGATTATAGTGACACCTGATGACCTATGGCTCTTCCTTTATCACTTTACAAATTGTTCATTTATTTGGCTAGGACAAGAACATGACTAAGAACATCCTCTCTCCGTATAACCTGAGAATTATCTAAAACTAACATAATAATACATTTATAAATGTGTAATATCTCATTAATATTTAAATTTTGTAAATTTCAAGATCTATTATTTTAGATTTTATATATGGACATTAACTACTACATGTGTTATTATAGATTATGTCATGAGGTATCTAGCACAAATAATTTTTTTGATTCATGAGACAAAGTGTGCCTACACACTCATGTTTATTATTTTATTTAATATATAAATTTCATTACTAGAATAAATAGGGGAAAAATGTAGACACCCAAATTTGGTACAAGCCTGTCTTTTATGTCATTTATTGTAATTTTGTACACATATTATTAACAATGAATAAGGTATGTATTAGAAAATTTTACATGGGTCTTTCTTTATTATTGTGCATGATTTTGTATATTTGTTACAAATATTTCCATTTTGTCATGAGGATACCTAATTTTGGTATATTTATCTTCTATACAAGTCCATGATATCTATATAGGACCAAACTATGACCATGATCGTGAAGTGCAAACTTATAGAGGTGTAATTTTCAAAACTTATTTTGAGTCATGTTTCATTTTATAATTAATTTTGTATGATGGGTCTTATCTTGGGTCAGTTTTTTCATGCCAATAGGTCCCAAATTAAAAATCAAAAAATTTATAAATACAAGGCATCTCAAAGGCATTAATCATGGTTGTCCTAACTCTAAAAATGTATTCATATATTTTTCATGTTATATATGTATATTTATGAAGATATATTAAAGATTAACAAAGGTTGAATTCACATCTTCATACTTATCATAATCATAATATAGGATAAATATCATCTAGACTTGAATTCACAATTTCACACATACATGTAAGTGGGAAAAATACATTTGAGTTTGATCCCTCTTCAAAGTATTAGAAATGTTTGGTTATTCAATGGGGATTGGAAAAGGTCAATTCAACTCAATCCCTTTCACCCGATTCCCACCTTGCATTTGATATAAATTTTGTTTTTTTGTAGGAATGTAGTGTTTTGTTATTGTATATATCATACCTAACAATAAAAATTTTAAAGTGCATGAACATCCAAAATTTCGATAGGCACATGTAGTATATCGATAATAATTTTATTGATAACATGTAGTATAGTTGACTTATTTGAAAGTGAAACTAGATGAAGAAATCAAGGTCTTGTTGTTACTATTTTCCCTACTTGAATCTTGGAATAATCTTGTGATGGTTATGAGTAAATGGCAAAGAATTTTGAAATCGGTATGAGCGGGAAAAGAATTGGGGAGAATCTGGCAGGAGGAACAGATCCAGGTGGAATAGTAGAGGAAGGAGGAAAATGTGGAGGGTCAGGATTCCTAACTGATGCAGACACAAAAAGGCCTTTAGCAGTTTTTGAGCTCTATAGTGGGGCCAGAGATTCTCCATCGAAAAAAGCAGTAGAACAATCCATGGAGATAGCGAAAGACAAAACTATTTTTAACACAGAAAAGAACCTTGAAAGGCAGAAAGGGGCCCTCGAACAAAGGACCTGGTCATCATTGTTTGGGAAAAAATTGACATGGAAATCCATCTTCCCCCCGGTGACATCTAAATCTTGCTGAGAGAAAGGTGAGTTTCAAATATTCATCCCAGATCCCTTACTTGATTTTTTGGTTTCTTCAATGGATCTCACCCTAGTAGGAAAATTTCAAAGAGCAAGACCAAATATAGATTCACTCAGGTCTATGATCAAAAAGAGATGGGCCATATGTGGAGAAGTTGACATTGGACCTATGGTGAATGGTTTTTTCTCTTTCATCTTTAACTGCAAAGAAGATCTGAATATGATCCTGAGTGAAGGACCTTAGTCTTTTGGAAGAAGCACCCTAACTATCAAGAAATGGGAACCAGATATGGATTTATCAGATTCATTTTTCTCAACAACTCCTATTTGGGCTAAGCTACTTGGGCTCCCTTTAGAATTCTGGCATGAGGACATCTTCAAAGGAATAGCTAGTTCATTTGGTGAGTTAGTAGCTGTGGATAAAGCCACGACTTTAAGAACTAAAATCCAAAGTGCCAGAATCTATGTTAAAGTGGTAGATCTAAACCTCCTTCCCAAAAAAGTGGATCTTATCTCCAAACTTGGTAAGAAAACCCAAGTGATTGTTTTCAAAGATCTACCAAATTCTTGTTATGTGTGCAAGAAGCAGGGGCATTGGGCTAAGAATTTCCCCAATAGGGGAAGAGCCATTTCAAAAAACTTTCAAGCAGGAAAAAATATTAAGACCCAACAAAAGAAAATTTGGAAGGCTAAAGAAGACTATCGAAAGATAGGGAAGCCTCAAGAGGGCTTAGTTGACCTACACACAGACAAGGTTATTTCTATTGTTTCAGTAGAAGCGGATGACCCTAATATAATAGGAAAAATAGACCCCCTTTTAAAGACTTCTAATGTCCTAACGGAAGAAAAGGGGAAGGGAATAGAGGACAAAGTATTAGATCTTCTATCTGAAGAAGAGGTTATTGTTTCTACTCAGAACTCTCAAAGCTTAGAAATTCAAGTTTCAAAGATGCATAATAATGAAGAATTAGAGGAAGGAGAAGTAGATCCTAAAAGAAGAAACAATATAGAAGAAGTAGAGGTTGAATGAGTGAAGATCAGCTAGGGGAAAAGTAGGAGGAACCAAAGGTTAAAATTACTACTCCAGCTAAAGAGGTCCTCAAGGCTGAAGAAATGGTTGAAGATGGAAAAAACTCTAAAAACCAAAATATTAAAGGAGTGATAAAGAACAATTCTAACCACATTATGACAAGAAATGGTGGAGCGAAAGCTAATAGCTCTCAAAGGAGTAAAGGAGGAAAAGAATCTGGAAAACAAGCCAAATTAAAACTGGATGTAGGTTCCTCAGAAAAACCTGGGAAAAAATCTGCTAAGAAGAACAAAGAATTGGAAAGCAAGCTCAATATAGCAGATGGAAAGCAAAAAACTATGGGGCAATATATGAACAACAACAAAAAGAAATGAAGATTCTTAGTTGGAATATAAGGGGACTAAATAGCCTTCTTAAAGTAGATCTAGTTAGGAATTTTGTTAGAGAGCAAAATCCAGACCTCCTTCTGCTTCAAGAAACTAAAATGAGTAAGGAGAAAGCTGAACAGATCAAAGACTTTAAAAATTACACCTTTAAAGCAAGTAGCTCTGAAGGCGCTTCAGGAGGTACTGTGATATTATGGAGAAAAAATCTTTTTGCTGGTTCTATTTTGATGGAAAGTAAAAAAAAATTGGCGGTTAAATTAATAAATGTTGACCAAAAGGAAAGTTGGTATGTTGTAAATATTTATGCTCCTAATATCAGGAATGAAAGGAAAAAGGTATGGGAAACTCTCTCAAAGCTCAGAAGGAAAGATCACTGTGGGCATTGGATTATAATGGGAGACTTTAATGTCCCTCTATATGATTATGAGAAAATGGGTGGTAACACAATTCAAATGGAAGGGAGAATTGACCTCATGGAGTTTATAAGCAAAGAAGGTTTAATGGATGTGGAGCTGCAAGGAATTTAGTACACCTGGAGCAATAAGAGACTGAACAAGGAATGCATACAGGCCAAGCTTGATAGGGCTCTCATCTCCCCAAACTGGATAAAAGACTATAATTGCAAGTTGGAAGCACACCATAGAATAGGCTCTGATCATTTCCCTCTAATATTCTTAGTGGATAAACTAAACCAAAAAAAATCATCCATTTAGATTTGAAAAGATGTGGCTGCAGCATCCACAGTTTGAAGACAAAATAAAAGAGTGGTGGAATATCTCTATAGAGGGATCAACTCTCTTCCAAGTTGTCTCCAAACTCAAAAATGTTAAAAAGAAAGTTAAGGAATGGAATAAGGACTGTTTTAGAAATATTTTTGTGGAAAAGAAGATCATCAAGGAGAATATCAGAAGAATACAGGATAAAATCCAGCAATATGGATATACTTCTGAATCCCAAAGAGAAGAAAGCAAACAATTGGTACAATACCAAGACATAATAACTAAGGAGGAAATTTATTGGAGACAAAGATCAAGGGTGCAATGGTTGAAAGAAGGAGATAAAAATACTAAGTTTTTCCACCTTTCCACTTTGAAACACAGAGTGAAAACACATATCCATCATTTGAAAAAAGGAGTTCAGAAGATAACAGAGGAAAAGGAAATTAAGGAGGAAATGATTTCATTTTTCTCCTCCCTGATGAAGGCAGATAGTAACATCGACTTGAAAAGTCAGGCTGATATTCTACGAGTGATTCCCCCATTGATCACGAAGGAGTAGAATAATATGTTATGTTCTATACCTAAGGAGGAGGAAATCTTTAAAGCTATAAGATCTCTTGGAGGAGAAAAAGCTCCTGGACCAGATGGTTTCCCCATGTTCTTTTTTCAAAAGCTCTGGAAATTTATAGGAAAGGATGTCAGTAACACGGTGAAGGAGTTTTTTGGAGCTAAACAGATGCTGAAGGAAATTAATGCCACTTTTCTGTGCCTTATTCTGAAGAAAGTAGGTGCGGATAGCCCTGATCAGTTCAGGCTGATAAGTTTGTGCAACTCTTTCTATAAGATAATCTCCAAAGTACTTACGACCAGACTAATCCTTGTGATCCCCTCGATAATTGCTGATTAGCAAAATGGATTCATTCCTAGCAGACAAATCCTCAACTCAGTTATAACGGCGCATGAGAATATTCATTCACTTTTCAAATCCAACACTGAGGGGTTTTTAATGAAAGTGGATATAGTTAAAGCATACGACAGGGTGGATTGGCATTTCCTTTCTAAAAGCCTTATTGCCTTTGGCTTTGAACAAAGAGTGGTTGATATTATCAAATAGTTGATATCTACTACATCTATAGCTGTGTTGGTAAATGGGACCTCGTCTCATTTTTTCAATCCGTCTAGGGGATTAAGACAAGGGGATCCTATATCCCCTATTCTGTTTATTATCATGGCAGATAGTATGGGACGATACCTTGGGGACTTGGTTCATAGAAGCTAGTATAAAGGTCTGAGACCCTCTTCGCATCCTTTAACTTGCTCCCATGGTCAATTTGTGGATGATACTATTTTCATGGGATAGTCTAAAGTTACTGAAGCAAGAACTCTTAAGGAAGCAATTAATCTGTACACCTCTGCCTCTGGACAACTGATAAATTGGAATAAAAGTGCAGTTTTCTTCACTAATACCCCTATTTATAGACAGAACAAAATTGCTAGAATTCTTGATTGCTCTATAGGCTCTTTCCCTTCCATATACCTTGGTCTCCCTTTTAGATTGAAAGCCCCTGAAGCTTTTTGGGAAGGTCTTATTAATAAATTTAGTAAGAAGTTAGCGGGATGGAAAGGCTGTCTTCTTAGCCAAGGAGGAAAGTTAACTCTCCTTAAAGCTAGTCTTCAAAGTATACCTACGTATGCTTTGAGTCTTTTCAAAATCCCCTCTAAATTTGCTGAGGCAATTGAAAAAATCCAAAGAAACTTTCTTTGGTCAGGTTCTAAGGAGAAAAGGAGAATGCCTCTTATTGCATGGGATAACATTTGCAAACCGGTTAAGGATGGTGGACTTGGTATAAGGAAAATAAGAAGTATGAACACTGCCCTTTTAGCTAAATAGGGATGGAGGGTCTATCAGGAAAATAAAGAATGGAGTAAAATATGGAAGCATAAGTATTTATTTAAGGCACAGTCACTTCATGACTTCTTTACTACTCTAGATATTTCTCATCTGTCTGCTATTTGGGGGGCAGTCCAGGGAACAAAACATGTTCTTGAAGAAGGAAGTTCATGGAAAGTAGGTAATGGTAAAAAGGTGAAATTCTGGGAAGATATTTGGGTAAGAGGTAAACCCTTACAGGAAGAAATCCAAGATAAAGATGTTATAGAAAGATGTAAACAAAGAGTGGGCATAATGGTTAATCAATACTGGCAGAACAACACTTGGGTAAACCTCACTGACTATGATCAAGATCTCAAGGATATTCAATTATCCCTAAATGCCATATCCCTATATCCTAATCAAGAAGATAAAATTGTTTGGTATCAGGAGCCAAGTGGACAGTTTAAAGTCTCTTCCATCTTCATCTCGAAGGGAAATGGCAGAAAACCATTATGGACAAGAACTTGGATTAAGGGGCTCATTCCTAAAATCAAGTTCTTTTTCTAGACCCTTCTCCAAAATAAAATTTTGACTCTGGATAATTTATAGAAACACAGAATCAATATTGTTAATAGGTGTATTCTGTGTAAGAGAGACCTTGAAGATAGAGATCATCTGTTTGTGAACTGTTCCTTCACTCAGCTTGTTTGGAAGGAGGTTCTCAATCTGTGGGGCATTACATGGATTCACCAAAAAAATGTTGAACTTTCTCTCAAAAGCTGGTATTGCCCTTCAAAGAATCCTGAAGTTCTCTTCTTATGGAAAATTACTCTTCCCCATATCTGGTGGGGAATATGGAAGGAAAGAAATAACCAAATATTCAGAAACAAAGAGCTCCTTGGATGGGTGCTTGGCCAGAACATCATTAGAACTCTAAAGGAAAATTTTTATTCTCAAAAAAATCTAAGCTCTAATCTCAATGTGGATAATCCCCTGAGGAAGGATTTTATTCTCGGTAAACCTGATAACCCCAGATCAGGTGTTACTTGGATTAGTCCACCTCAAGATTGGATTAAAGGTAACTTTGATGGTGCAGCAAAAGGGAACCCGGGGAATGTTGGTTGTGGTGGTGTTCTAAGAAACCATGTGGGAATGGTTATTTATGCTATTATAATTCCCATTGGTATATCTAACTGCCACATTGCTGAAGCTACAGCTGCCCTCCAGACCCTTAAATTAGCTGTGGACTCAGGATATTCCAAATTGTGGCTTGAAGGGGACTCTTTGAATGTTATAAATATCCTTAATAATAAGAATATTGCATCTTGGACCATAGAGGATAAGGTAAAGGAGATGAAAACTCTTTTGAATAAATTTGAAGAAATAAAAATCACCCATACCTACCGTGAAGCCAATGGTGTTGCAGATTGGCTTGCTAATTGTGCTGTTCGGGAGGGGCAAAAAGCAAGGTGGGATGAAACCTTAGTAAGGAATGTGGATTTAAGGGTGATCATTCTTCTCAATGCCACACATGCAAAATAATGTAGGATTGGAGTGTAATAAAATCTTAATGAGTAGGAGGAGTGGCAGCACGGGGAAAGGAACCCAATTATTAGAGAGTAAGGCCCTCAAGAGGGAGAAGCGGATCCTGAAAAGCCATAAACAAAGTCGATGTCCCAATCAACTTGACAACAGGAGGATCCAGGGTAATATCCATAGTAATTGGGATTCAAAGAAAATGAGTATGGCGCGTGAAAGGAAGGGAGAACCCCATAAACAGGAGCCCAAGAGCTGTGCAGAATGGAGAGAGAAACATCAAGTCTAGAGAATTTTGTAGAAAGGAAATGTTATGAACTACATGGAAAGACTCCATGGCTCTAAACCGCATATCACGACAACCTTCTTCAAAAATTGGTCTGACGACAGGGTCACCTTGCATGGTATAACTGTAAATTTAACTGAGGATTTTCTTGCTGAGGTTACAGGGTTGGCAATGGAAGGACTCAAATTTTCAAAGCAGAGCAGCATTTCGAACGAGGCATTTTGTAAGTTCCCCAAAACGGATGAGGAGGAGCAGAAGTTGGTCAAAAATGGGGATTTTTATGAGCTAGACCAGATTAAAGGGATTTGGAGGGACGTCCTAAGCTGTATAAGGGAGTACTTCATCCTGGACGAAAGAAGCAAACGAGTGCATAAGTTCCATTTTGTCTTCCTCAACCACTTCAGGCATAAGGTTAGCTTGTCTTTTCCTTTGTATCTTTGCTACTCCCTGATTCAAAGCCTTTATGCTCATAGGAAAAAGGATTTGCGCCCTATTCTTCACAAAGGCCTTATTCTGCTTATTGAAGGCTATTGCAAGAATAGGGCACTGGTTAAGTATCCCAAACAGGGGAAAAATAAGTTGCCAGGGAATAAAAAGAATGAAAATGTAAGTAGAAGAGGAAAAATTAAGACCCCTAGTCCTAATAAACAGAATGTAGAAGAAGAAAGGGGCCGAGAGAGAATTGAAAAACCTGAGGAGGATAAACTGGAGGAAGAAGATGGAACTGAGAGTTGGGACACCAACTCTAGTAATGATGAAGAAGGATCTGAGGAAATTGAAAAAGGTAAAGTCAATACAGACGAGGATTCTGCTACCAGAACAGAAGAGACAGAGGAAAACTAGAAAGTGGCAGAGGATGACATTGTCCAGGAAGATCCTAGTGAGGACCCAACTTCTAAGAATGAAAAGGAAATCTCTGTCCAGGAAGATATTCAAAACATGGAGATGGAAATTCAAGATGGAATCAATGAGCGGGAACAAAAGAGTCAAGAAGACTTCTTTGAAGAAGCCAGGAATAGCCCTAATAAAAGGTCTGAGGATTGGAGAGGGAAGAATTAGAATGATGAAATACACATTCCTATGACTTGGGTTAACTATAAATTTGAGTCTTCTTCCCAATTAGATTCCTGGTTGTGTAGGGAGATCATTGATCTCAAGAGAAAAGCAGAAACTTTGGAAGACTCTCTAAAAGCTGCTTGGAACAAAGTAAACAACATGGGAAATCAGTTAAGCGAGATCCCTGTCAAGCTCAAAGCTTACGAAAACAACCTCTGGGAACTAATAAAGGACAACAGAAAGAAAATGGAGGAAGTAACATCCAACATTTGTGCAGCTACTATCAATATAGGAAAATGAGCCAATGAGGAGACCAAAGCACTAGAGGGTCCCAGCAAAAGGACAAGGCAAAGTTCCAGAAAGAAAGATACACAAAAAGGAGCTTTGCTGGAGGTTACCACCCAGGAAACTAATTTGAAAGGAAAAGAAGGCATGAACTTGATACTGGAACTTGAAAATAATCTGGTCCTTCTTGTTGGTTAAGAAACTGGTACTGATCTTTGTTCTCCTTTTGTTAGCTTTTGTTTGTTGTACTACTAGACTTTTGTTTCTGGGTTTTGACCGGATGTGTCTCTTATGGTTTCAAGACCATTTAAAACCTATTTTTGCTACCTCACTGTAGTGTTTTTTAGGTGTTGCCTATGGGCTTAGATGTTCTTATTTTTCTCTTTGTTAAAGGGTTTTGGGGCCCCTTCAAAACCTGCTTTTACCTCAATCTAAAACAATTTTATCACAGTCAATTGGGATAAGTCTATAGTCAATGAGATTGAATGAATTGTACTTCCATATATTTATAATGTTCATGTATATTAATATTCTCTACTTCTACCTCTGATATTTCATAGTCATAATTTTTATTTCTATGTCCTCTAATGTCAATATTTAATCATAGTCAACCAAGACATGTTCACATTCAACAAACTCGAATGGCCTATGTTGTTATCCACTTACATCAGACCTATCCATATTTAGTTTAGGATTATATTATTAATTATAATATTAAAAATTCACCTCTCTTACTTATTTACAATTTTAGACACTTAGAATAATAATAAAAAACATATGTGTGAGCTAAGTATATTTGTTCTTAATCGTTTAAAAAACAACAATTATATTTAGAAATTTATTAAAGTTAGAATTGTTAATCATCATACATATTTATAATTATGATATTATATATTATTACACATATATCAATACATTAAACATTTTATATGTTTTATAAAAGATAGGGTAAAATAGTCACACATAATGTTGGATTAAGTGACAATTTAAATCTACATGGTCTCTTGTGAAACATAACTTGCATAACTCTCTTTCTATTATAGGACAATAATTATAATGGTATCCTTCTTGACCAAATTTAATGCACCATATAGGCAACATTAGTTTCTTTCATTATTGAATATCATCCATTTGAAATCATATCACATCTAATTTTACATAAACCTTCAAACTCATAACAAGTTTTTCTCCATAATCCTCTATTTGCTCCACCCTAATCTCAGTTGCTTTAGCCTCATATGTTGTTAGGAATCAAGCTTGAGCTATAAACTAAATATTACTTTTTAGTCCCTTGATAAACCACATAAATTTATCAACATCCTAAAATTGGAAATTTACCTTATTTATGACATCATAGAATTAGTGATCATAGTCCCAAATATATTATCCAAGATTTTGTATATTTTCCTTCATATCTTGAATAGTTTGATTGGTAGATTTATGAAATTTATATTCCCCTATCAATTTTTAAAAAAATACATGATTAATATATTGTCATTATTTTTCTTATATATAAACTCTATAACTCAATCGGTTACTTCTCTTATAATTTCACATCCCTGTCTTCCTAGATTTGTTGTAACACCCTTGGCATACCACTTAATTTCATAGGTCAATGAGTACTATTCAGGGTCGATAGACCCATCATATGGTAACAATGTGACAAAAAATCCCATAGGGAGTGCCATAGTTCCTAAAGGTAGAATACTTACATCTAGTTTTGTGGGTTTTTATATTGGTGTGTTAAACTAGTTATGATTATGATAGGTTTATTAAGTGAAATAGAATCAAGTGTTACACTAGATTCACCATAAATTTATTTATTATGCCTATCTAAAACTTTTTAAATATATTCAAACTAATTTCTAGTTAATTTTAGCTCTTTAAATGATTTCTTTTAATAATCCCTATTATTACAGTACGCATAGGGGATGTGTCCCCATGGAGTGAATGTATTATCCTTGGCATGTCAATAATGACCACCCTTAAACTTGGCCTAGACTTTTTTCCCATTGAAACACATAGAAACACTATCCTTCCCATTTTAAATATAATAACTACTATTAAAACTATCTAATAAACCTACTTTTAAGTTGATCTAATCATTATTCAACATCATCTTCATTGTCTTTTCATTACTATTAGTCTTTCACTTTCATATTAGTCTCAAATTCCTAGTCAGTCTCTTCATTCTCTTTAGTCTCTTCATTCTCTTCATTCCCTTATGGCTCCCTCTGAGAATTGGACTCAGTCACTTCTATTAGAGGTTTGATTCCTCTCATTTCCTATATTAATAATATATTAATACCACTTGCAACTACCTTCAACCTTTCATCTTCTAAAATACTTTTCTTACTCCACCTTTTATGTTTTTCTAGCTCATGTTAAAGCCCTAAAATATTTTTATCACATTTTACCTTTTATTTATTTTCAATTTTCAATTGGTCTAGTGTCCATAATTCATCTATCCTTAATTCATATTCCTCTAGTTCATATCTCAATATTTCCATACTTGACTAATCCATGCTAGATAGAATTCATAGCATGCCATTTTACACATCTATCATTTTCAACAATAGTGAAAGTCACATAGAACATTTACCTCAGATTCCTCCAACAAGCATATTATGCATAAATTTAAATAACTATTTAACCTTAAAATATATTTTTAAGGACTTGTGTTAGCCTTAGATTTCCTTTAAATATGTATATATAAATGACAATGCATAAGGGTGATAATCATATCTACAATATGCTAATTCGGTGATAAACTCATATATAACATATGATGAATTTATAAAACTAAGAATAGGATAAATATAAAAAACATAACTAAGCTATGTATGAAAATGATAAAAAAATAATTTACTTAGCTAGTTCTGAAGCTAACATATTTATGGATCTAAAATAGGCAGAAAGCAGACTAGAGTATGATTATAAAATAATCACCTAATTCTAGAAATTCAACCTCTATACTATGGATAGTTGCATCAGCCTAGGATGGTTGCATTGATGCTTCTATTTAGGTTCAACATAAGTGTCCTATATGGAACACCTATTTTAAAAGGATGTGACCACTTGAATGCTTATAGATTTGTCTTCAACTTTTCTCTAGTGAATTTAGATATAGGTCATGTACTATCACTCATGAAATTTCAAAACCCTAGTTTTTCATCTTCATGGTGATGTTGGGGAATAATGGGTTAGTGGGCACATGGTATCAAGCTAAACTAAAATGCCCCTCAATTAATGAGCACTACCAACATATATAATACTTAAAAGAGGGCCTTAGATTGATGTAGTTTTCCCTTATGTGATGGCTTTTGTGTAAATCATGCAATATGTAGAAATCAAGTAAAATAGTGACCTAGCTTGTAACTTGGAAAATATATCTCTTGGGATAGTCCTTTAGTACTTAACACTTGTATATGTGTTGTCTTTATGAATAATAAGGAAGCAAGAGAAAATAGGGAAGATTATTTCAATTAAATGCTTGATGAATGCTTTTGATAAGTTGCCTTGGTTTGTGTTAGGAAAGAAATGAATGAGGGTTGATATTGTATTTATATCAATCCCTTTGGAAAAGTAACTCACATTAAAATTCTTAGGATAACCATTAGGATATGATTCATTTGTAAATTAGATGAATTTTAGGGCACTTGACACTTGTGTCAAATTAATACACTTGCATCAATGTAAGTGTTTATCCTGTATGTTAGTGTATAATGAGTAAAAAGGTAGGTAAGGCTCAAAACATGGTGAGGTAGAAGATAAGTAAATTTTAAGCACTTTGGGAAAGATAAAAGGCTTGGGTTATCAACATAAGATTGGTCAGACTAAGAGATAGGTTAAGGTATATAAGATAGAGTAGATGCAAGACTTGTAGAAGTGTTAAAAGTCTAAAACTAAGAGGAACAACCAAGGTCCAAGTTTTCCAAGTGTACAATACTATTTTAACTATTTAGGACTTGGTGAATATAAATCTTATGTTGTAAAGGGGATGAGTATAGTAAATTAGGGTATAAATGTGCAATAAATACAAACACTAATTTATGATATTATGGACTTAGTTGGGCCTTTCTAAAAATATAAATAAATAATGTAAATAAGTACTTATCTAGAATGTGACTAAGATGAGAGATCTGGAGGTTATAAATTAGGATAGAGGCTGATTTGAGTGTCACAGATAGGATCTAGGTATCAAAACCCTTCCTAGATAGTAGTACCATAATTAGATAGTAATACCATGTGGTATTAGTGTCCATGTTTTAGAGGTAGTGTCCTCAATGAAAAATTATTCCAAGCTTTTAGGGGCACCTGTGTCTAGGTCTACCAAGCCTATTCCTATGTGCATGAGTTTTATATCTTTTTCGGTGACCTATTTTGATTGATTTTATATGTAAATCCTAAACCTCCATGTTGTTAGGGCATCCAATTGACACAAGTAGTAAAGTGTGTTGTTAGTGGGGTAGGTTGGAAATCCTCAACACCTTGCTATGATGAGAGTTGCCTACGTACTAATACTTTGAATGGGGATTAATCCCAATTTAGTTATCTCCACCTAAGCACTGGTGTAAAGTGAAAATGAAGCTAGTATGAATGTTAGATTGAGTGATTTGAATGTTCTTGAGATTAAAAATTTGAGAAATTTGAGCTTAGGAATGTTGTAGATGGTTTTATGTAGAAGTAAGGTATAATAGGGATTGATAACCTTGATTGTATATAACTTATTATGATTTTATATGTGTAATTTACATTTTATTTTTTTCAAATGGTTAGAGGGATAAAAGTCATGTATATATACTATTTTGGTGCTTGTGTGGGTATTAAAAGAGGTCTAGGCTGACCCTAGGTGGTATTTGATTTAAAAATATATCTATTATTATAAAAAGGAGGGAAAAATACAATAACAATAACACCAAAACTAGGACATTAACGCCATGTGGAGATACTATCCATATTATGGTGCTAGTGTCTGCATGGCAAAACCTGAGGCACTAAGGCCTAGGATGTCAAGATGAGTGTCTAGGAATACTTTAGGGATGTTTAGGGATGTTTGTGGCCCATACAAAGGATGGATAAGTGTCTAAATAGGAATTAATATAGGTTTAAGGCTAAGCTATGGATGTGTGGTCTCAAATAACACTCTTATCACTCAAGTGACATTTTTAGGGTACTATATAATCTATAAATTTCATCTAAAATTTCCCCACCTTTAATCTAATAATGAAATTACTAGTTTTAAAGGAAAGGAATGAATATATGGGTGTGTATAACACAACTTATCTTTGTGTGTGCCTAACTTGAGTGCTTTTTTGGTGACTATTCTATAGCCAAGAGCATGTTATAGTATATAATTAGCTCATATAATATGGAATTGAAAGTATTGAAAACATTGGAATTAAAATAGCAAGGTTTAGGAGTACACTTATATGTTGATGTAACCACCTTGCCTATTGGCAAGCTGATTTTAAAAATATGTATCATTTTAAGACTCTAAAACTGATATTAGGACACACACACACACACACACACACACACACACACACACACACACACACACACACACACACACACACACATATTTTAAAATTGCACATGTCCAAGGAGATATGTGTGTGTGTGTGTGTACACACACACACACACACACACACACACACACACACACACACATTAGGTTACATAATTGAGCTAATCTCAAATATTAGGTGACAACTCACCTTTACTCTAAGGTTGGGGTAATGTGCATTCCAATCTCTCTCTCTCTCTCTCTCTATATATATATATATATATATGTATATATATATATTTACTCTAAGGTTGGGGTAATGTGCATTCCAATCTCTCTCTCTCTCTCTCTCTATATATATATATATATATATTCTCTCTCTCTCTCTCTATATATATATATATAGAGAGAGAGAGAGAGAGATTGGAATGCACATTCCCCCAACCTTGGAGTAAAGGTGAGTTGTCACCTAGTATTTGAGATTAGCTCAACTATGTAACCTAATGATACTTATAAGCTGATAAGGCTAGATGATACAAGCAAGTCCAACCTAATTTTTTTCAAATATTGATTTATTTAATATCCTCAACCATAACAAAAGGTGAACCCAATACTTCAATATATTATCTCAATAAAATCTATCGAAGTCCAAATGAGGTATTAGCATGTAAGAGTCCATGATGTGGTAATAATCCATAAAAGAGTTTTGGAATTTGAAATTGATTTCGATTTTAAAATATTAGGCATAAATTTCATAACATATACACTTTATGTTAGAGAGTTGACAATGATTTTATGGTGATGGCATAAAGGTGTCCTAGTGAGTGGATGAAGTGCTTTGATATCATAAGTAACAATGATCAAGTGTGCAACATGCTTGTCTTAGTATGCTTGAAGGTGGTTTGATTGACCTTCTATTTTAGCATGGTTATAGATGTTTAAAGATGATTATGGTTATTTTAACTTGTTCAAATAATATATTTTATATGATTTGAGTGCTTATGTGCATGAGTGGATTTCATCTAGTTGATCATTGTTTTCATCAAGATAATTTATGTACAATGGTAGAAAATATGAGTAGGTAGTTTGATGACATCATAATTACCACATGTGGATAAGTCAGGGGGATTTGGTCATATGGTCATGATAAAATTAGTCCCTAGTTTCTATGCATAAATTATTAAGTCTAGAGATGAATCACATAATAATATATGCAAGTGCAAATCTGGGATCTCAGTCATTTTGACAGTGTTTTCCCGTACTTAGCCAAATTTGCATAAGGAAATAAAGAATCAAGTAAGCATTCAAATGGTGGAATATCTTGCATGTGTGGAAGTTTCAGGAGAAAGTGATCATATGGGTTTGTTTATTTACATACCTATTTTATTTTCACTAACTTTTAAGTCAAGCACTGAAGCACTATAAAAGATATGCATGTTCAAAGTTGGCCTTCCACATAAGTTTTTAACATAGTTGGCTCTATGACAAAAAGATATGAGGGATCATTTTAATGTAAATATATATCACATGTGTAAGGGTTATAGGATTAGTTTGTAACATTTTTGGATTATCCTATGTGAGTAGATCATATGGTCC
Organism: Torreya grandis; assembly: GCA_037957365.1. NCBI lineage: Eukaryota > Viridiplantae > Streptophyta > Pinopsida > Cupressales > Taxaceae > Torreya > Torreya grandis. The sequence goes on along the minus strand of JARHVA010004628.1, from coordinate 1,286,370 downwards.
AAATTTTAGATCATGTGTCTAAGCGTAGCAAAAGATATGAAGGTGCAAAGTTGACCTTATAAATAGATTGTAAAGGTTCCCATAATCAAATTTTCACAAGGTAAAGTTTGAGAAACATTGATGGAGTGTGTTTACTATAATATTTTAGGATGTTTAGATATGGTTCAAAGTGTTTTATTCTTAATATTTATCAAAGATAAAGATCGAGCTTCTTCTAAGTATCAATAGTTCATGGGAGTTTGTACGTCTAGATATATGGTGCATAGTATGTTAAATGGGTTAAAGTGTTAAATGATTAAATTGAGTGAAGATCAAGTTATTTAAAAAAGGATCAATGAATTTTTTAATTAAAATATGTCTAGAAGAATCAAGATGAAGACAAGTATTTGATGTTTAACGTCAATAAAATATAAAGACCAAGCTATGTAGAGGAGATCAATGGAGTGCATTAAGTCAAATAGGCAAAATGAAGATCCAATGATGAGAAATGAAAGGTAAAGGTAAATTTCCTTAAAATTATATCAATGGTGTGTGATTTATCTTAGCTTCAAGGACACGAGATATGAGCAAAGTGACCGAGGTTTAATAGTGATCATTTGCATTTGAATATTTAAATTTAATAAAGGAAATAACTAGTGCCTTATATTTTGGCCATATCTTTCAATATATGTAGAATTTGATCATGGTGTAAAAGTGAATTTTTAGAGGACTCTAAGGCACATATATAAACATATATTTTATTATCTGAAAGTGTGTATATTCAAAGTTATGAAGGTTTAAATTTGACTGTGTTCATGTTTATTCTGTAAGTGACCCAAGAAGATTGTTCAAGCTTGTTTTGATGTTGTTTCAATATCTCATGATGAATTAAATATTGGGGAGTGTTTTAGAATCTATTAAGATAACCTATGTTAATTATAAAGGTTTGAATAATTTTATCCAATATGAACAAAGGTTTATAAGCTGAATGTGTATTTGTTTATGGTGATTGTGTGCATAGAATGTTGTTTGAGCAAATTGTGCTTCAACAGAAGGGTACTATCATGGTTTTTGGCACTCAAAGAGGACCTATAGATCATGTGTAAAGGTTTCATGCATTTTTAAAGTGTTCTTGTGGTTTTTTTTTGATCTGAGAAGTGTCAAAGAGTTGAATGGGTTTCTATAAAGTGACTTAGGCCTATTTGAAAGTAGATTGTGCTTAAGTGTGACCCATGTTAGATGACTTAAGGGTGAAGGAATGTATTGTGGAAAATAAGGAAAGTTTTTTATCTTGATAATCATGATATATATATATATATATATATATATATATATATATATATATATGGTGAAACCAAATGTGTTGGTTTCTATTGAAGAAAAGAGATACTTATGAGTAGGTGCTCAAAGTGAAGGCTTGGAAGAATATGGAGCCAAGTGAAGGAGAGAACCTTTGAAAGAGAAGGTGAAGGTTAGTGAGGATCAATAGAGAATGAAGAATATTAGACATGATTTTCTAAGAAAGGTGATGAAGATGATCACATAGGTCATTGGACCTAATAATCCTAGAAGAGGAAGAATGAGTAAGTATGCTCAAGAGGCTATATTGAGAGAGTGTGTAAGGTGAGTGAAGGAAATATGAAGGTTGTGTGTGCCCAGTGAATGAGTTGAAGGGAAGATCAAGTTGATGATGGTGTGTATGACTTGTAGGTCATATTTATGATGTCATAATTTTTCTCTTGTAGTTTTGTTGATGGTGTATGAGTAGATAAGTGTGGATTGATCTAAAAGGTGGATTTGGATGAATTATGAGTGTGAGAAGAAGTGAAATGTGAGGTGTTATCAAAGGTCCATCATCAAGTGTAGAATACATAATTTCAAATGTGGAGGTATTTTTTTAAAAGGAGGGTCTAAATTATTTGATCTTCCTTAAGGGTAGTTACTCCTTGTGAAATAGGTGTTTCACTAAAGGCCTTTGGTTAGGAGAATATGATCAAGGCTTGTTGGTCTAAAGGAGTTTATTAGTCTCTTGTTTGTAATTTCTTATAGGACAAGTACTATATGTGTTTTAGGATTGAGATTGGGTTTGATTCCCCATGAGGGTTTCCCATAAGAAATATGTATTATGTATTTGATATCATATATGTATTGAATGAATGAGCTCTCTTGTTAATGTTGCTTGATCAAGTTGACATATGTAGATTATTTAATAGTTTAAAAGGATTGTAATTGAAATTTAAATATTTGGGCTCACTAGTTCACCCCCCTCTTAGTGATTATACCTCTAACACATTAGATATGTCTCATGTTAAAACAATTTATAATAATGATACCAATATATATTATCCTACCATAACTATGAATCTGAATCATATAACTGTGTGCTTTGGTCAATAAAAAATTGTGTAAGTGTGGAGAACATGCTTCCAAAACATGCCCCCAGTATATATGGAGACAAATGAAAATTTATATAAGTACCAATGTGGAGAACATGTTTCCCAAAACATTTCCCCTATAATCAAGAGTTTTTTAATGCTTAATAAGTGTGGAGAACATACTTCCAAATCATGCCCCCACTGAATCTTAAAACTATGCCAAGTGTAGAGAACATACATATATGACATGCCCCACTGATATGTCCCCCTTTTGAGGTGATTAAAATATAGGAACTGGTAGTTACCTCACCTCAAAAGGATAAGAAAATTATATACCCTGTGAATGGAACCATGTAGCATATAAAAGGAACGTGTCTAGGTAGGTATAACACTAAAGTGCATAGAACCAATGTGATCAAATAAAGGCATAATTTTCATGATAAATATCATGGAAATATATAGATAGTAATAGTAAAATATCAATAAGAAAACAAGCACAAACATAATAACACTCAAAATTAATTAAAAAGGTAATGGTCCAAGGAGACAACAAACAAGGGGCATGTTCAAATACCACACAATCAAAGGGAAATGACTTAGTTAAATGTCCATAGATGTAATAGTGGGATATTCAAATGTCCATACAATAAACAATGACATATTAAAATGTCCAAGAAATCATACATAGGCATGGAAGCCAAAAACAAAGAATGATATTCAAATTCTTGAACAATGAATACAGTAGCAAGATAAGACACTCAAGGAAATGCATAAAGTAAAGCATAACAAACCATTATAAACATGTCATAGTATCCCATGAATTAGATGTGTTAGGAAAAAATGTTAAGGTATAAAATATCAAGTACCTTATATAAGATATAATCATAGATAAAGGCATGTGTAAGTACATATGCAATTTCAAACATGATAATAAAATGTGATCATCGAACCATATAACCTATGTGTATCAAGATTAAAGAAGCAGATGCCCCCAATGTCCACATCACATGAGTAGAGGGAAGGACCAAAATTTGACATAGGAATAAACCATGTATTTTTGTATGCTTATATGACACTCAAGTAGGATAATGCCACACATGTGTATGTATAAGTAGCTAAATTTGCCATCCATCAACATGGAACTAACACATAGATGCCAATGATCCAATAAAACATGTAGGTGCCAAAACTATTTTTGTATTATAAAAGTTTTTTTTATTTTTTTGGTATTTTTGAAATATTTTAAGAGACTACTCAATAATATCATTGAATGGATGGTCATAGGTATCTCCCCACTTAGTTCTTAACAACCCTACGTTGGATATTTTGCATTATGTGCATCATGATTGGATAAGTTGAAAAGTTACATAACATGTTCGTCCTCACATTTTGCATGTGTATTAGAAGAAGTAATGTTATCATTTATAATGTATATTAATTTGGATTTATGGAAAAAGAAATAACTTTTTAGTTTTGGTCATTTTTTGCTTCCATTTGGTATAACCAAAGAGTTCCTAGTGTAAATGCATATGAAGATGTGATAGGTATAATCCAAACTCACATTTTCATTACTTTAATACCAAAATAAATTGGTATTATTATGTTTCCCAAGGATTATTTACAATCTATTATCCTTTTTAAGTCTTGTAGAACAAAACCAAGCTACTTAAAATGATTTATATGAAAAGTAGTTTTTATTTGTGTATGATCAATATGTTTATGCCAAAAATAATCACCACCCATGAATAAGGTTATTTTAAAATCCTATTTGTTTGGATGTTGTTTAATTTATATATTCTCATTGTCATGGTGTGTAGTGTGTGCCTATTGTAAAGTTGAATTATTGTTTGAATGATCATGCATATGATTAGTAAGTTTTGTTTGTCTTTGTTGATTACCAGGTTATGAACTTGATTCCTTTTAAGGATCATTAAATATAATAATTTGGTCATCAATAAGATTTTGTATCTTGTGATTTAATATAAATCATACTTTCATAGAATTCCCTAGTCTCTAATTATAGTCACAATACCCATTGACATCATATGATTTGGGTAGAGGTATACTTATATAAAAATCTATAGGATGAGGGAGAGATATAAGCATACACTCATTTATCCATAGGAGTAATGAAGTTGCGGACTCAAGTAAATAAGAGACATGTATCTTTGGTAATTTAAATATAACATTTTGGTTATGTTTTTGTACTAGTGAATCAATTTTGTTCTCATGTTCATATGATTTTAGTGTAGGATTACCCATTTATTGGATCATTGCATAATGATTGAAGGGATTAGGATCTATTAGACATATGTAAATGAATCCTTAATAACTAAATTTTAAGTGAGTGTGCAAATTAAGGGAAACCTAATACATATCATGTATCCAAGGTTGTCCCAAGATAATTTTATAATTTAAATCATTTGGCATAACTTGGCACAAGGTGGATAATGTACATGGACCCAATGTTATATTTAATGTTATTTTTCCCATTATTTGTCATGAAATATTATCTAATACCTTGATGATCACATCAGATGCTTCTATATCTAAAAGTCCAATGCTGATTAAGGAGAGAAAGGATATGTTTCAAATGTTAAGCCTTTAACTATTGTCCATAAGAACTCATTTTATCATGTTATTATAAACACACACCTAAATGATGGTAAAAAACAATCATTTACAAGAGGTTGGGATGGCAGATATTTTTTTCAAAATGATATATTATGTTTGGTATAGTTTATGGAAATTAATATAAGGTCCACACGTGGTGACTTTATATTCCACAACAAGGTTATCATTTAGAATTTTCTTATGAGAATAATCTAACAAGGTGGTGACTTTTCTAAATGGTCTAAAAGTGAAATAACATCATTATGTCTTTGAAATTGATGGAATATGCTCATATTGGTTTTATTAATTAAAATTTGGAGTTTGGGTTGAGGGAGGCAAGTCTTGATAAATCGAGTTCTTTGAATTCACATCTTTACAACTAAAGATAACAATATTTGCATTGTATGTTAGAATTTACATAATATGTATGCAATAAGTGGATGTTATATCACTTGGTACTTGGGTATCGTATAAGGCCTCATATATTATATATTTATAGATAGTGGAGTGATTTAAAAGTTTTACAAATGAAATTTTAGGAAAAATGCTACCTAATTTATCAGACCACCACATATGATGTTAGGTGGAAGAGGCACTAGCTCTAGTGTCTTACAAAAGGAATTTTAGAGAGAGATCAAGTTTTGTTTACACTTTAAAACCCTCTCATTATTAGAACATTTTTTATTAATATATTTTTCAAGAAAACCAACTTTAAAAACCATAGAAACTATGACATTTAAACCTAAAATAGGTTATAAATGCATCTATGTTTCACATAATTTATAACAATTAGGGCTTAATAATACAAAAATTAAAAAACTCTAATTTTCCTAGGGTTTGATGTTCAAATATTAGGTTGACCAAATGTTTAGCCATAAAATGAATGTAAAAGGACTTTATTTTATCATTAGATTACATTTAAAGGGGTATATATAAAGTACAATGCATAAATGTGATAATCAGATCTACAACAGACCAATTGGGTGCTAAACTCAAATATAACATATGTTGAATTTATAAAATTGACAATAGGATAAATATAGAAAGAAAACATAAGCTATGTATGGAAATGATAAAAATAATGTATTTATTTGGTTTTGATGCTAACATAGTTCTAGATTTGAAATAGTTAAAAAGTAGACTAGAACATGATTATGGAACAACCACCTAATTTTAAAAATTTGACCTCTATATCTATGGATAATAATACTAGCCTAGGATGGTTGCATCAACACTACTATTTGGATTAAATATAGGTGTCATGTAAGAATACCTATTAGAAGAAGATGTAACCACCTAGATGATTTTATATGTATCTTCATCTTCACTTTGGTGCTTTCAGATATGGGTTATGGATTATTGCTCCTCTTAAAATGTAAAAACCCTAGTTATTCATCTTCATGGTGACCTTGAAAAACATGGATTAGTTTTCACATGATATTTAGTTGACCCCAAACACCCCTATATTAGTGAGAACTACCTACATGGATAATACTTTGAAGAGGGCCTCAAACTAATGTTGTTCTCCCTTGTGTGTTGGCTTGTGTGTGAATCATGTAATATGTGGAAATCAAGTACAATAATGACCTAAATTTTAACCTATAAAATATATCTCTTAAGATGATCATTTAGTTCTCTAGGACTTTATATGTGTTATCCCTCTGATTGACATGGAAATAGGATTAAATAAATAAGCTTTTCTAAATTGAATTCTCGATAAAATGCTTTTAATAAGATATCTTGGTATGTGTTAGGTGAGGAAAGAATGAGGGTTGATCTTGTATTTATATCAATCCCTTTGGATAATTAAATAACATTAAATCACCTAGGATGACCATTATTAAATGTTTCATTTATAAATTAGATGAATTTTAGGGTAATGGACACTTGCATTAGAGTAGAACACTTACGTCAAACTAGGTGTCTATCCTAGACATTAGTGTCCTAGAGTAAGAAATTAGGTATAGGCTCAAAATTTGTAGAGGTGGAAGATAAGTACATTTTAATTATAGACATCCAATTCCTAGCACCATTTGTGTTTAAATTGTCAATCTTACTCAAATTTCACTCAAATGCCTAATTTAGGTCAAAATCACTAAAAACATGATAAATGGTTTGAGATTGTCGTAAACAAGTACTGATTTAGGCCAATGTATCCCTAAATGGGAAAATGAATTTTATCTAATTATTAACTTTGATCAATTCATTTTGAGTCAAAATAATTATTTCACCTTTTTGTGCTCAGGATCACTCTTTTCTTCTAATTTGTTAAGACACGCAACGTACCTTTGTTATTTTGTGTTGGCAACATCCTAAATGGCAATATGGTTCTAATACATCTAACATCACCTTCCAATTATTCTAGAGTCAAATTAAGACCAAGTAATATGACGTTTTGACCATTTTGATTAATTTAGGGCCAATTTCTAAAGAATTACATAAATATTTATTAATCTTATTTAAAGCTAATTAATTCAAATCAAGAGCTTAAGTGGATTTTATATGGAGGATATTGACTATTATATATTGTAAATTTATCCCCAATATATTAATCACCTAATGAAATCATCTGTAGGGTGGCATCCATAAGCCATAAAAGCATAAAATATCTATATTATGTGTCACGCATGCCTAATTATTGCCCCTTCCTCCTAAATAATTATGAGGCCATTTGTGGATTTAATTCCAAATTTTAGATTAATCCATGGCCACACATCTTAATCTTGAGATGGATGGTCATGGTCGATATTAGACCATTTACATAATCTATAAATAAGAGGGCATAGAACATCATTTATTAATATTTAATTTTGTAGACTTATAATGCTAAAATCTCTCCACAAGTCATTTGTGTTTTGAATATTATGATATTTTCATTTTGGTAAGCTTCATTTCATAGATCAATTTGGATATTTATTCTATTAAGTATAGGTTTTATGTATACACATAATATTTTCAAACTTTTATTAATTATTGACACTTTGTATCTTATAATAACCTATCAAGTCTCAATCTCTCTGAGTGCATGCCTGAAGGGCTACACTGGGAAAGGGGTGGGAAAACCATTAGTGATTCATATGATTGTTATCTTTTGCCACTTTCCATATACACACTCATCTCCTAAAATCATTAACCCTAAGCGTATTCTTCTCAATCCTATCTATTCCAGTCATTTTCCTCTTTCCATCATCCTTTTCTTGCCTTAATTCCCTTTCTAATTGTCAATTTAACTAGGTCGACCATGGCTGACCCTATATAGTTTAGGGGAATCTTTCAATTTTTGGGTTTGTTAGCCTTTCTGCCAACCTAGCTTAGACCTAATGAATTATTCTCAAAAACATTCAGGGTCGACCATGGTTGAACCCATACAACTGACATTTCTAAGAGGATTTATGGCAAGATCTACCTATATATACAAGTTCATTTCCAATAATTTTTAAAATAGAGAAGTGAAGAATAATAATTAAAAAGGAACATATGCTTATTGACCATTATACTTGATGAATAAATCTTAGGGTTCCATACTTCTTTTGGAGATATAGGTCTTTTCTTATGGAGAAGTTTTATTACTGCATAGATAGTTTATGTAACCTAGAGCTAATTTTTCTTTGTTATCCTTACATACCAAAAAAATCTATTAAGAAGCACCTTGGCCAAGGGAAAGATGGAGGATTGATGGGTTCATATTCAAAGGTAAGTATTCCTAAATTTATTTCTTCTTTGTAAGAGTAGATAGATAATGTAGTTGTGATTTTCCTTCCATGCATTAGGATTCCATATACATTGATGTAAGTATATGTCTTCTATACATGTTTATTTTGGTTATTTTTTTTATTTTTAAACCCCACTTTATGCCATAAGATTTGGTGTGCACTAGATTATATTTACTTTTTTTTTGGATAGAATAAGTGAATATCAAACCTCAGGACTCTTTTAGGGTTGTTGCATGATTGTGTTAGATTGTAGGATTTGGAACCCTACATCACATGGTGTATTATGACAAGTGATACCGTAATCAGGTCTAATAGATCCCCATATTGGTCATGATCCCTCTTAACAAATGTATTCCCAATCAAAATTGTAGGTATGCTCTATCTTCTCTAAGGCATGATTGATTTATAGACATGATGTATTTTTGATTGCATACATTATGGTGAACTCGACATGAAACTAACCCTTGAAATATTTAGTTCACTTTATTTCATTCTTTTTAGAATTATTTTTATCATATATTTGTAATAATAAATTGATTCTATTGACCTAGTTATAATCTTTGTGTACACATTTTCAGAAACATGCAACTAGATTAACTTAGATGACCTAGTACATATTTCTAAACTTCTAGTTTAGGCTACTAGGTCTACCCAGTTGACCATTTACACTTTCAAGCATCTATAAAAAATAATAGGTAAATAATGGTCAACCTTGTACTTTTTTAGGCTTCTACAACATGTCTTTGCATAGCTTGATCAACCCAGTCGACCTAGTTAGCAGGGTTTATTAACATTCTTCATGGCTTTTAATTAGTAATCTTCTTACTTTGCATCTCTGATATACCAAGGTTCCTTTATATATATCTTTCTCCTTCTTTTATGTCTTTCCTTACATAAATTTTAGTCTTCAAAAATTCCCCTACACAGTCAACTGGATCGACCCTGTTGACCCAGTTATGTGTTTTGTGTGTTATCTAAAATAACTAGGTCAACCTTGGCTAACCCTGTAAATTTTTAGACCTTACTTCCAAAGTACAAGTTCAACCCTATTGACCCTATTATATATTTTTTAATGAAGTTTCAAGACTATACCTTGTTTCAAATTGGAATTAATCTCTATATGCTAGTAATTAGTTCACACCTTTCTTTTCTTATTGCTTGCATGCTTAGAATAGTTCACATAGGCTAATTAGGGGTTTTTTAATTAACCATTTAGTTTCAATATTTTTATTTTATGAACAGATGGCCAAATAAAAAAATATAAATAGTCATTTTAACATTTTTCTACCCAAGGCCAACCTACTTGGATTTCATCACCAAGGGGAAAGCTAACTTGATACTCTGGTCAAGTATAAAGTAAGGTTAATGGTATATTTTGGCTAAACACCTGACACCCTTATTACTATAGTGTGTGAAGTTAAGGTTTATGCCATAATACAAAGCTTATATCATTGACACTATAGTCCCTTTTAGCCCAAACTACTTGAAACCATCTTTAGATTGCTATCTAGTTCCTTCCTTTACAACCAACTTCCCATCACATTTAAAATTGTTTCTTAATAACGTAATAAAATTTTATAGCCAGTGTTAGTGCAACATTTTGATTTATGTGCCTCAATTGGATTGTCTAGTGTTGATATAATTTATTATTTGTTTCCGTTCAACTCTTTCTTTCCTATATTAGTTGAAAAAAAATTCTTGTTTTAACTCACAACTTGTTATCAAACTTTCTTTTCTTTCTTTTTTGTTGTACTGGGTCAACCCCATCAACCCTACACCTTTTCTAGCCCTTGTACACTATACAAGATTGACCCAATCAACCCTATACTATTTTCAACCCCTTTTACCTCTCTTTAACTATGTCTTTATATACTAAATTGGATTGACCCGATTGACCCTATATAGTTTTATAGTCCCTATATTTGTGCTAGGTTGACCCAATTGACCATATATTGTTTCAGTCACTTCTTGGTTCTTGGTCTCTCATCTCCCTTCCTTTAACTTCATCATGAAATTTTTATTTGATAGTGACACTAAGTTGTAGTAAAAAAACATGATGAATCTTACCAATCCTCATAAGGTCTCCCATAGATAGAGTAGGACTCCTCTCTTGGATGATAGTAATGTTCATATTACCACTCACATAATCAAGTATGGGACCCCTCCTAATACCTCTCCACAACATAATCCCATTTTATCATTATAATATCAACTTGAGTTATAGTATACTCTTGAAATGCTCTTTTTTATCTTTGAATTTCCTCAACATTGAGGAAAGGATATTTTTACCATTTACAATCTTATGATTAGTGGTCAATTTGAAGAGACTCATTGACCTGCTCCTACTTTCTCAATTGGATTTGGGGGTACCACTTTATTTAATTATTAGACTCTTCTTTTAATTATGACCCCTTCTCATACCTTGACTTCTTCTTCTATAACTTCTTTCACCTCCATTCCTAGTATCTCCATTAACATGGCATGTTCTACATCTAGTGAGCCTCTCTTAAGATCCACTATCCTTAATCCATATACTAGTGCTTCATTTTTTACCCAAGGAAATCATGATTTTAATACATCTTCATCTCAACCATTCACTACTCCATCTTTTCTATACAAGCAAATTTTTCCACTAGTGCATCTCATTCTCATAATTCTTGTCAAACTCCTATCAACACTAATAGTGGTACCTAAGCCACAAATACTAACACTAATTACAAACTTAATAGTTATAATAATTATAATCAAACACATCAAATTTTATTGAAAACTCTTAATCAAATGTATACATTTCAAGATCATAATATAAATCAAATGATGTGAATGCAAAACCACCTTTTGCACCTTCAATCTCATCTGCAACCAATAGCTTGCAGTATGCATAACAAAAAAGTTCCCCTCCTCCTTTTTGATATTCTCAAGGAAATATTATTATTTAACATCCTTCAATCAACAAAACCATCAATCATATACAAAATACACCTCTCACTACTTAATATGTTAACATTGACATAGGAGGTATAACTCTTACAATTTCTTATAATGGATCAACCGATCCCACCCTTCATCTTAATACATTTGGAAATATTTATAAGGATTAGGTCAAATTAAAAACCTTTGATAATACCAAGATCCTTTACAAAAATATAATAAGTGATGCCTTGGATTAGTATAATCAACTTACACCACATTATATTACTAGTTTGGAGGATTGCAAGAGTTCTAAACTAGTGATATTCCCAAATACACTTTGGCCCATTTCAAAAATTGAAAAAAAAATGAAAATGGAACTGATCAAGACTTTACTAAAATATGGAAGAACTTGTCAAATAGATGTGAATATAACATGGCTGATGGCAATATTTTCCATCTCTTTACCAATGCCCTCTTTCCTAAATTACAATATCGAGTTCATACTCTCTCTACACATACCTTGGAGGAGGCTATTGACTAAGCTAAATGACAAGATTTCCTTATGTGTCAATTTAACCCATCCCAACCTTTTATGGGTCCTTCTCTCTTAATAGAGAATAAAAATCACAATATTACCAATGATGGTGTTATAGATTCTTATGACACTAGTCACAATGTTCAGGCTATCATTCCTAACCAATCTTTAGAACTAGATCCCCCTTCTCAGTAATATACTAATCCTCATTTCTCTTCACCAAACAACATCAATATTCACAAACCTCTATCCTCAATTGAATTTATTAAGTGTCTATATAGGCCTCTTACATGATAACTTGACCCTACTCATCCTATGAAATCTTGATATGATCCTAATAAGTTTTGTTGGTTTCATGCTAGTTGGGGTCATTATCATGAAACCTATAGATAACTTCATAATTTAGCTTTGGATTTTCTTCTTGGATATAATTTTTGTCATGATTCCATAATTCACAAGTGTCAATAATCTTATGAGATTGATTTCAAGGATTATAAATCACATGACAAAACTCAAGCCTTAAATCAAGCAAATATTCATTTAACTATCTATAAAGATCTTTTCTCTAATCATCAATTGATTCAAGATAACCAAGATAAGCCCAGCCCTTCCATCAATAGTGTAGAAAGTCTTGTTGAACCCACTTTTGAAGAAAATGTGGTTATCATGACTAATATGTGAAGGGTGGTGGATTTCATTGATTCACAACCTATCTACACTTCTCCTTCATATAAAACATATTGTGTTATCTAAAACTCTTGTCTAACTCATTTAAATGAGTTGGTGCAAGATTACGTTATTAATTTTGATGATCTAATTTGTGATTCTCCCTTGGATAACACTTACCATTCTATTTCTACCATTATTCCATCATCTTCTAACACTAATGATAATCAAACTTCTACTAACACTTTTTATTCCAATTATCCAAACCAATTTGAACCAACTACTTCATCATCTCCACATGATTTACAGCCTTGTCCCAAACCTTCTTCTTATCAATAAAAGTTTTAATGTACTTTAGCTCCTCCTTCTGAGGACCTCCTTAACCATTATGCACCTATATCTAATAACCTTCTTATGGGTTATGATGAGTGGGATCCCATAGAAAAATTCACTAATCTCTCATCCCAAATTCTATTCCTTGAGCTTAAGAGGAATTTTCCCCATCATAGAAAGCATCTTATGCAACTATTCCCCTAGTAGGATAGGAGGTAGTATTATCTAGTTCTAAAGATAGTATATTAAAATAATGTGAAGAGATGTCTATCAATGTTGATGAAGCTATAGACACTTCTCTTTACTTAAAATTTCCCATATATTTTATGATTCTTGATGAGATTTTTCTTTATGCAAATGATCTTCCCTTATTCATTAGCATAAAAATAGGTGATATCCAAGTCAAGCATGAATTAAATGATGAGGGTTCTGACATTTTTGTCACTTGTCTTAATTTCATAAAGACTCTTAGATATTTTGAATGCAATCTCAATTCTACATGCAACACCTGCCAAGGATACGATATAAGGCAAGCACTTCCTCTAGGTTGCATGTGGCTTCTCACTACCATCCCACCTATCACCATCCATGTCAAGGTGAGGATTATTAACTTAACCCTTTATTATAACATCTTGATTAGTAGGCCATAGACTCACCACATGAGAGCTATTACTTCTTCGACCTACCAATGCATTAAATTCCCTCATAATGGTGTCATTTATAGGATTCAAGGTGACACTAAACCATCAAATTTCAAATAATTCTAAGATCATGGTGTCTTAAATATTTATATTCTTGAGCCTTTGCCTAACATTCCATTCCCTGAGTCACAACATCTCAACTTTCCTATCAGCTCAAACCAAGGTTATAGTGGGCATCTTGAGCTCATTAGTAACATTCCTCCCAACCTCTTTGAATCTGATGATAATGAGCTTGATGAGATTAATTTAAAGATAAAAACTTCAAATCTCTCACCTCATCTCATCTCGTAGCTTCCTAATTCCTTGTAGCCTCATTCTCACAAGCCTCCTTGTGATGACATTCACATAGTCTTGACCAAGACTAGGCATTCTATTCACCATACTTCATTAGATGACAAGGTTATCCCCACTTTTATCATTGATCTTCAAACCTTGGATTATGATGATGGATATTCCTTAGATGATCCATTATTAGGTGGTCTTGTGTAGGCATGTGATGTTGATATTATCCATTATAATTCTTATTTACTTTGATGGAAATATTGTCTTTGATGTCAAAGTTATAACATTATTGGTGATAAAGTCCTCATTGTATTTAATGGTGTTTTTAATATTCATATCTTGGATAATGTGTGTTAATATTTATTTAATATTACTAAGTATATTTTTTATTGCATATAAGTCACAAGGGGCCCATGGAGAAGTCAAAGAGTCATGAGGTAAAAGATAAAAGAGGAATGGGATGCATTTTCTCATGAAGAGTCATCTTGAGGAATTCCAAGAGTCACCATGTGAAGACAAAAGAGGGTATGGCACATTTTTCCATGAAAGTACACTTTGAGGAATATTAAAAGTCACCAAGATAAAGACAAAAGAGGAAAGGATGCATTTTCTTATGAAAGGTCACCATCTGACTTTTTAAATGCAAGGATATGAAGGGTCATGCAAGTTTGGCACCATTTTCCATGAGGATTGAAGGGTCACAAAGGGTGAATTCCAAAGGTCATTTGGAAAGCTATAAATAAAGGATTGAGAAGCCATTTGTAATATTTAATAGAGTGCATGGTTTGTATTTGTTTTCAAAGAGAGAAAATTAAGAGATATTGTAGAGTTTTATCATTTGTTAAGTAAGCAAAATTGAGAGATAGTTATTTTTTATACAAAAGAGGGGTTGGTGCTCCTATGGTTTGGTACTCACAAATGTTTTCAAGGGGTTGGTGATCTCATGGGTTGGTGCTCACAAATAGTTGTTATGCTAGTGCTCAGCAAAGGGGTTGGTGCTCCTACAAGTTAGTGCTTGTAAACTTTGTAATTTGAGTTGGTGCTCATTCATATACTTGAGATTGTTCTTCATGGTTTTTCCCACTTTGGGTTTCCATGTAAAAATATTCTCTCTCTTTCTCTCTCTCTCTCTCTCTCTCTCTTGTATGGTACATATTATTATTTTAGTTTTATTACATACCTTGAATATGTGATTAATTGGTTAAAGAAAAGAAATAAAATTAAGTAAAAGATATATAATATACTGATTCACACCCCCTCTCAATATATTATGTGCTTAATAATTGGTATCAGAGTAGGTTCTTTTTGAAAAAGTTTTACATCTTGAAGGTAGATCAAGAAAGCATGATGGCTAGATCACATGAAGGTTTTTCTAAAAATAAGGCACCTTTGTTTGATGGGACAAATTATGCTTTTTGGAGCATAAGGATGAAGACTTATTGGATGGCCCTTGGATTCAACATTTGGCAAGTAGTGGTGGAGGAATATGAAGACCTAAAGACAATTGTAACTACTTCAATAAAAAAGAAGGCAAGTGAAAATAATGGTAAAGCTTTAAATGCTATTTTATGTGGTTTATGTGAATCAAAATTTGTTAAAGTTATGTAATGTAAATCTACTCATGAAACTTGAGTAAAACTTGAGAATATTTACAAAGGTGATGGAAATGTTTAGCAAGCTAAGCTTTATAATTTCAAAAGATATTTTGAGAGTTTGAATATGGAAGAGGAAGAAAATATAGCAAGTTATCTTTTATGGGTTGATCAAATAGTTAATCACACTCAAGTTCTTAGATAAAAGTTAGAAGAATCAATTGTGGTTCAAAAAGTTTTGAGATCTCTACCATTGAGATATGATGCAAAAGTTTCAACAATTGAAGAGATAATGAATTTAGCTAAGCTAAAGATGGATGAGCTACATAGTATTCTTACAACATATGAGATGCAGAACAAATAAGAAAAACCATCAAAAAGAGAAGTTGCTTTCAAGACATCAAAGAAAGAGAAGGCTAAGATTCAAGAATCAAGTGATAGTTCTAGTGATGATGAAGATGACAGTGGAGCTCTATTCATTCTCAAGTTGAAAAATGGCACAAGTAAATATCAAGGAAAATTACCTTTTAAATGTTTTAATTATGGAAAGATTAGACATTTTATAGCTAAGTGCCCAGATAAGGGTAATGGTGAAAATAAAGAAGGAAAGTATACATACAAGAAGAATTTCAAAGGAAAATTTAAGGGATTTGAGAAGAATATTTTGTATTCTAAAGATCTTAGCTTAGCCAAAGATAGCAGAGTAAATGATTCAAAAGAAGAAGAGTTTCTATTCATGGCCATACATGAATATGCCTCTGCAAGAAAAAGTATAATTGATCAAGTAGAAGAACATGATGAAGTTGAAGTAAATTTGGAAGGAGAACTCATTTGTTCCTTATAAGAGTTAAAAGCTCTTGAAAAGAAGAATTGAAGATTAAAGCTCTAGATTGAGAAAAATGAAAAGGAGTCAAAGGGAATAATTGACAATCTACAAACACACTTTTAATAAGCTAAGAAGAATGAAGAAGATCTAACAACACAGTTACAAATAGTAAGTAAATAATGTGAAAGGTATGTTATTTAAATTGCTTCTTTAAAATTAGATATTTTGAAAATAAATCAATAAATCAATGATATAGTAGCCAATGCTTTAAAATTTGAGAATAACACTAATATGTTGAATAAGATAATAGAAAATCAAAAATCAATGCTAGATAAGATAGGTATTGGATTTGAAAAAGATAAAGGGGAGGCCACTACTTTCA
Organism: Torreya grandis; assembly: GCA_037957365.1. Lineage (NCBI taxonomy): Eukaryota > Viridiplantae > Streptophyta > Pinopsida > Cupressales > Taxaceae > Torreya > Torreya grandis. The sequence goes on along the minus strand of JARHVA010004628.1, from coordinate 1,269,460 downwards.
TAGACAAGGAAAAAGGGAAGATTTATGTTGAAGCTCTTACAAAAGAGAAAATAAAAAGGGAAGAAGTTAAGAATACAGAGGGCATCTCAAACAAAGAAGGCTAGAGGGTATAGAGCTACAAAATGTAATTAGGTCAAAGATACACAAACATATCCTATTTTTATGGTTACTATTTTTATTATAATGGATATGGTCATAAGAAAATAGAATGTCAAAAAGAGATAACAATTTCAGAAATAAGGAGAAGGAAAGTCATGTAGATTCAAGTAGAATCCATAACTCTTTTATTCCTCTATCAAGCTTTAATGAAGAGGCCATAATATGTTACAAGTGAAACAACGTTAGATACATATGTATAAGCATGTTCAAGTCAATCAAGAAGGACCAGAGTTTTAAGTGTCCATTCATCAAGAATAAAGTTAAGACAGGTTCATGGTATAAGAAACAACTTGAAAAATCTATGTTGGTACAGATAGGTTTGAATGCAAGAAATGAAGAAAAGACATGGTTTATTGATAGTGGATCTTTGAGTCATATGACAGGAGATGAAATCAAGTTCATATCCTTGAAGAAGATCAATGGTGGCAAAGTGAAATTTGGAGATAATAATACTACCAAAAATTCTAGAAAAGGTACACTAAGTTTGGATAATGATAGAACTAAAATTGAAAATGTTTTGTATGTTGGTTTTAAGCATAATATTTTGAGTGTAAATCAAATGTGTGATTAGGAGAAAAAACTAAATTTTTATGCAGAAGGTTGTGAAATTATGAGAAAAGATTCAAATGTGTTGATTGTAGATGCTCAAAGAACATGCAATAATTTGCATATGTTATTAGACATCAAAGGTCAAAGATGTTTTTTGAGTCAGATTGAAGAAAGTTGGCTATGGCACAAGAGATGGGACACATAAATTTTGACAATCTTGTCAATATAAATAAGAAGCAAGTAGTCATAAATCTTCCAAAGATTACAAATCCATCTAACATGATTTGTGAACCTTGTCAGTATGGGAAGAAAGCTAGAAAGTGGTTCAAAACAAAAGAGTATTCAACCACTTAGATGTTAGAGATTTTTCACATTGATCTATGTGGACCTATGATAACTCAAAGTAATCAAGGTGAGAAATATTTCATGTTGCTTGTTGATGATTTTTCATGTATGACCTAGGTAATGTTTTTAAATAAAAAATGAGAAGCTTTCAGACATTTCAAAGCATTCAAAGCATTAGTTGAGAATGAAACTTGTTTGAAGATTAAATGTCTAAGATCAGATTTGTGAGGATAATTCATGTCAGATCAATTTATTGAGTTTTATGAAGACCATGGAATAAAAAAACATTATTTAGTAGCCAGAACTCCATAGCAAAATGGAGTTGTTGAGTAGAGAAATATAATAGTTTAGGAGATGGAGGATAATCCTAAATGAATCCAAGATACCAAATAAATATTGGAGAGAGGAATTTTCTATAGTAGTTCATATTTAGAATAGAGCATTATTGAGAGTCAATAGTGATAAGACTCCTTATGAGCTATGTCAAGATAAACTAGCAACAATTGATTATTTTAGAGTTTTTGGTAGTAGATGCTTCATAAAGAGAACTGACAAAAAACTTGGGATTTTTGAATCTAGAGAAGATGAAGGTATATTTCTTGGTTATTCTTGTAAAATTAAATCTTATAGATGTTATAACAAAAGAACCAAGAAAATTGTTAAAAGTCCAAGAGGATAGAAGAAGATGGAACACAAAGAATTAGTGATCAAGTAGAAATTCTTGAAATAATTAAAGAGGAAGATTTTGAATAATCAGATGAAGTTGAGAAGAAGGAGAAAAAGGACACCAAAACTCCATCCAAATATATTTAGAGAAATAATAATGAAAGTGACATCATCAGGGACATTAATGAAAGAATTCACACTAGAAGAACGATGGAAAGTGAATATGAGCAAGTTAATTTATCTTTGTCATCCAAAATTTAGCCTAGAACATTTTTATAAGCTAGACATGATAAAAAATTGGATTAACGCTATGGATGAAGAATTAAATTAGATAGAAAAGATAGGTACTTGGCAACTAGTGCCTAGACCAAAAGATCACAATGTGATAGGAACAAAATGGGTTTATAAAAATAAGTTAAATTAAAATGGAGAAGTGACCAGGAATAAAGAAAGATTAGTTTGTAAAGGATATGATCAAATTGAGGGAATAGATTTTGAAGAAATTTTTACACCAGTGGCAAGGCTAGAGGCTATTAGAATGTTTCTTGTATATACAGTGTTTAAATTTTTCAAAGTGTTTCAGAGGGATGTCAAATCTACCTTTATAAATGAGAATCTAGAAGAAGAGGTATGCCTTGAGAAGCCTAAGGGATTTATTATCTAAAATATTAGTAGCCATGTATGCATATTTAAGAAAGCATTGTATGGATTGAAACAAGATCCTAGAGATGGGTATGCAAGACTTGATAAGTACTTGTAGGATCAAGGTTTTAAGAGAGGATTTATTGATAGTAATCTCTACATCAAAATAGAAGGTGAACATTAATTAATTATTGTGGTATATGTTGATGACATAATTTTTGGAGGAAACATTGAAAAGATGACAAAATAATTTTCTGATAATATGCAAAAATAATTTGAGATGTCAATGCTTAGAGAATTGTCATTTTTCTTAGGATTGAAAATATTATACTTGGATAAAGGAATTTTCATATCTCAAAGTAAATATGCCAAAGAAATGTTAAAGAAATTTGGTTTTGAGGATTGTGCACTAGTTGGCACACTAATGTGTACATGAAATAAGTTGAGAAAGGATGAAGATTCACCTGTTGTAGATCAATATTTGTATAGATCTATGATTGGTAGTCTTTTATATTTGATAACATGAATGCCAAACATCATGCATGTAGTAGGTATGATTTCAAGATATCAGTTAGCTCCAAAAGATAGTCATGTTTAGTTAGTGAAGAGAATACTTAGATATATCAAGGGGACATTATATTATGGTATCCCATAGGTAGAGATTTCACTTTAGTTGCTTATACAAATTTAGATTGGGTAGGTTGCTTGGATGACGAAAAAATTACAAGTGGAGGAGCTTTCTTCTTTAGTGATAGCTTAGTATCATGGCTAAGCAAAAAGTGGAATTTAGTATCATTTTTTACAGTTGAGGTAGAATATATTGCAACGGTATTGTGTTGTAATCAAGTGCTTTGGATGAATAAAACTTTGGAAGATATCAAGGTAAAATATGATGAATACATTTCTATTTTTTGTGACAACACAAGTGCTATTAATGTTTTAAATAATCTAGTGATGCATTAAGTAAAAAAACACATTCCCATCAAATATCACTTTTTGAGAGAGAGGGTTACAGATCAATAGGTTAAGATGGAATATATCAGTACTACATAGTAGATTGTAGATATTTTCACAAAAGCACTACCAAAAGACACATTTGAGTATCTATGGGAGAAGTTGGGATTAATTTCTTTTACTTCTTCCCATTAAGGTTCAAAATTAGTTAAGAGGGAGCTAAGTGTTAGCTCTAGATAGGCACTTTTCCATTGATGTCAAAGTAGGAGAAGAATAGAAATAGGTACAGGTATAGGTATAAGTGTAGAAATAGGTAAAATTTTCTATAGTAAGGGGGAGTTACTATATATTTTTTAAATGGTACTATGTGCAAGTTTCAGGATGTGGCAATTTCAGTTTGAGATTGTTATGAATGACAAAGGGGGAGATTGTTGGAAATATTGTCATTGATGTCAAAGGTCTAGCATTATTGCTGATAAAGGCCCCATTGTATTTAATGGTGTTTTTAATATTCATATCTTGGCTAATGTGTGTTAATATTTATTTAATATTAATGAATATATTTTTGGTTGCATATAAGTCAAAAGAGGTCCCATGGAGAAGTTAAAGAGTCATGGGGTAAAAAACAAAAGAGAAATGGGATGCATTTTCTCATAAAGAGTCATCTTGGGGAATTCCAAGAGTCACTATGTGAAGACAAAAAAGGTATGGCACATTTTTCCATGAAGGGACACTTTGAGGAATATGAAAAATCACCAAGATAAAGACAAAAGAAAAAAGGATGCATTTTATTATGAATGGTCACCATATGACTTTTAAAATGTAAGGATATAAAGGGTCATGCAAGTTTGGAACCATTTTTCATGAGGATTGAAGGGTCACAAAGGGTGAATGCCAAAGGTAATTTGGAAAGATATAAATAAAGGCTTGAGAAGCCTTTTATAATATGCAAGAGAGTGCATGGTTTGTATTTTTTTTCAAAGAGAGAAAAGCAAGAACTATTGTAGAGTTATATCATTTATTGAGTAAGTAACATTGACAGATAGTTATGATTTATACATAATAGGGGTTAGTGATCCTATGGGTTGGTGCTCATGTGGGCTAGTGCTCACAAATAGCTATTGTGTTGGTGCTTGACAAAGGGGTTGATGCTCCTATAAGTTGGTTCTTGAGAACTTTGTAATTTGAGTTGGTGCTCATTCATATACTTGAGATTGTTCTTCATGGTTTTTCCCACTTTGGGTTTCTAAGTAAAAATTTGCTCTCTCTCTCTCTCTCTCTCTCTCTCTCTCTCTCTCTCTCTCTCTCTCTCTCTCTCTCTCTCTCTCTCTCTCTCTCATGTGGTGCATATTATTGTTTTTGTTTTATTGCATATCTTAAATGTGTGATTAAGTGGTAAAAGAAAATAAATTATATTAAGTAAAAGATATATAATATACTTCACCCCCCATCTCAGTATATTTCATGCTTAACATACTTGAGTCTTTTCATGCATCTCATCATTTTCCTTCATGTATAGTTCCTAATTTTTGTATTTTTACCCTTTATCATAGGGTACATATGGAACTAACACCTCTAGTTTTCTAGGAACCATGTAAGACTATGCTCATAGAGCATGCTATGATTGAGCCTTACCACTTTTCTAGGTACCCTTATCCTCATACCTAGTTTATCCCTAAGGTTAGTGCAACTTTCCCTAGACCTTCTAAAGATCCTACTCCTCCCTCAATAGATATCACTATAGTTGAGTCCATTCTTATTCTTTCTATAGTCAAGCCTATTTTTTCTCCTATTATTATTTAGCCTACCCTTCTTCCCGATTCCATCGATCCTTCCATTGAGCTTAGTTTTATTCCTTCCTCATCATCACACTCCCTTGGTGATGGTTTGATTTTATTGTCAAGATGGATCCTCTTCCCAAAAAATGGGTTAATGAGTGTTCTTCAGCTTCTTCTACTACTATTTTACCTCATTCTATGAGTGCTTCTACTAAAACCACTCATAAGCATATATGTTAATTCTATGAGATAGATAACCACTCTTCCACACATTGTTGCAAGTTGTGACAGTATATTGATACCATATATCCCTCTTCCCCATCATCAGATAAAGCCATACCTCCCCTGAAGGTACTTCTTGTATATCTACCAAAGTATGGTAAGGTATATTGTCTATGAAATCTATGTGACACCCATCATACCAATCATTGTTGTATACTTCAACAATATCTTAAGGATCACTTTATATCCATTCTTAGATCTTATAACACTCTTCCCATAGGTTGTTCCCATAAGAAGGCTCATCCTTCTTCTCCCATGGCTCCACATCCTATGGTTATATCGCCTCTTGTGGTCCCTTCAACACCTTTTATGCATCCACCTATGATTCCTTCACCCATGGACCTTCTCTCACCCATGGATCCTTATCCACCAGTGATTCCTACATCTCCCATAGAGCTTGCTCCCATGCATTATATTGACCATCCCTTTACTAATTTACCTTATTATTATGATCCTTTAAGCACTCCTACTTTTCCTATGGAGGAGATTAGAAAAAAGTATTCACCCAATATTCATTAAATATTAATGAGACATTAGCATCAGTTCATATCCAACTTCATAAAGATTTATCTGATGTCTTGGATAATGTGTGCAGATAAATTTATCCATATTTATGAGTACATGCATGGTGATTTTTCATTTTCATTTGTGTTGGATGTGTGCTCCAATCTTATTTTTATCTATCTATTATATCATTTGACACTATGTCAAATTCTTCCTTATCATTTATGGTGATCTTACTTATTATACTATATCTTGCTTATATTATCATCTATATTTCACATATGGCTATCTTTCTTTATCATTACTTTTTCTCTTTTGCTTAAGTTTTTCTCAATACTCTTTTCTTTCCTCTTCATGATTGTTTGGTTTCTAATTTGCATTTTGCACAATTATTTATCATTATGAATTGGTTATAAAAACCCTATTCCCTTTTATAATTATTTCCCTTTCATCATCTGATTAGTTAGCAAACAATACTACTCATTATTATCTCCTTACACCGATCCTATTTTTGGATCTCTTTTTTCCCTTCTTCCTTTTTTCATAAACTAAGCATATACATGGTTGAGACTTGAGATCACATGCTAGTTCATTGTCAAGCCTAAGTGTCCTAGTCAATATTTGTCTTTGGTTACTTAGATTATTTTAGCCTTAGCCTACAACTCATTCATGTGTATCACTACATCTCTCATGATTTATCATTCCAAATCCGTATGGAGGACAAATCTAAAAAATCAATAAAAAGTTAAAGACCAAATCATTTAAAAAAAATAATGATATCAAAAGGAAAAATTATTCTTAAAAGTCTAATCACACTAAAATACTTGATTTAAAGCACATCTCTTTCTTCTAGTCAAATCTTAGACTCCATAGTTAGCCTCGTGATAGAGCTGAGGTCTTTTAGGGTGTAGTATGGTAGTAGATTAGAAGAGGAGAATTAAAAAATCCTTTAGTTCGACCTATTTTCTCATGCAAGTATCCAATCTTTGTAGTAGACCAATAGATCTATAAGGGGTCCTAAAGAATGAAGAACACATCATGGGAAGGTAGGTCCATTTTATTTTTCTTTTACTAATCTACCTTCATGATTTGATCTTAGTAGCATACTTATTTTCCTACAAAGCTTTGTGTTTATAGTGAACATGTTTTCTTTTTACATAGATGACCACTAGTTAGTGTCTTCTCATGTCCTTAGTATGTTTCTTATCTCCTAAGGTCTTCTCATAAGATGATTAATTCTTTCTTTTTACACTCTTTTTTCATCCCTTTATCCCTCATATTTCCTCTTGATAAATACTATTTTGTTTACTGATCACTCCCCTTTGGATTTCATTTGTGAGTTTCATTATAAGACCATTGATAGGACCTGACCATCCTTAATAATTACCATATTTTCCTTCTTATTACCTACATCCTTTATTACCATATTTTTATATTTAGTCCACCCTAGTGGTGTTCTCTTTGTGAGTTTCTTTGTAAGATCACAGATAAGACCTGACATTCCTCACAAAATTTACTAATATCCAAGTCAGAAACAAAATTACATGTGTCAAATATGAGATAATATTTGATTGATCATGAAGTTACACATCATTGACATGCTTCCCATCTTGATTTAGTGTGTTTTATGCTTACTTCATTTCTCTTTTGCCTTTTTATCTTCTTATTTTTTGATTGCATGTAAGAATACAACCATTTCTTGAATTTGTCATACTTCCTAGCTTGAATGAGTATGATGAATTTAAGATCAATATTTTTCTAATTTTATTTTTCTCTTATACTTCCCAACATGATATAGTATGATTGATTGACTTAATTCATTTTTTTATACCATTTGTGCCCTTTTACATACCTTCCATTTTATTACTTTATTTTCATACTTCCCAACATGAATTAGTATGATTTTACTTGTTTCAATTTGGTGTAAAAATATTTCACTTTGGTTTAAAAACAATCCTTTTTTACCATCTTGTTTTACCATTTCTTGGTTGTTTATACTTAGTCATTTCTTGTTATTACACATTTCCCAACTTGAAATAATGTGTAGTACATTTTCTTGATTGATTATATTTTTTCAAAGTCTTTTTTTCCTATTTGCTTTTAACCATGCATGTGTTTTTGATAATTCTAGAAAAGAAACCACATATCATATATTTCCTATAGCAATACAACAAAGCTAAATACATGTGCTAGAAATAAATATATCCAAAGCATACATAATGAACAACCATAATAAACCATAATGAAAACATACACAACCAACAAAAATATGCTAAAATGATATGTGTGTGTGTGTGTGTGTGTGTGTGTGTGTGTGTGTGTGTGTGTGTGTGTGTATATATATATATATATATATATATATATATATATATATATATATATATATATACATATATATATACATATACATATACATATATGTATGTGTGTGTGTGTATATATATATATATATGTATATATATACATATACATATATACATATATATATACATACATACATATATATATATATATCATGAGTTTTGATACAACATATACAACCATATACAATGCTCCAGCGTTATGGTTGGGTCCCATCCTATATATCTCATTACCTAGCCACATTTCCTTCTTAGGCCTCAATCAAACTCCTCTAAATAATAGACTGTAAGGAAGCCATGTAGGATTTTAGTCCATAGACCTATCCCTATAGGTACACTACCTACACCTGTGACTCCATCAATTGAGTCCAGATCTCTATCATCTACACTATTGTGACTAGATGCATAACTCTCTCCTTATCTAGGGCTTTCCATTCCCACATCTTGCATACACCCATCTCTACTAGTGGTTTCTTACTCTCTATCTCTATGCCCATAGTTGTCTCACTACCTCCCCAACTAGTCTAAACTAGCTCACCTGAGCTAGGGTAGATGGTATATTGGGGTCCTCCAATGTAATCAAGGCATATGGCTGAAAAGTCTCATCTAGGACATCATGGAGTGCTCCCCTCACTAGGGACCCCATCTCTCCTCTATATCCTCAGCTATACCTTAAAAACCATAAAATATCAATATTAGATCATTGTAATATCTCAAAATATCCATCCATCTCTACTTCCAAATAAAAAATTATAGTAATAATCTAACCATCTTTTCTTACCTATTTGTGTCTTAGATAATATAGTCTCGCCATCTATATGATCACCTAGCATAGTCTCCCCATATATGAAACCTCATAGTACCTACTCTATGGGTTGGATCCTCAACTCAAATCCCTTTATCATGGCACATATCTATCTCAGTCTGAGTCTACATGGTCTCTATATCATCCATCCCTCCTATGGTTCCTCTACTAGATCATTAATTATGACACCAATTTATACTATCTCCTACTACCTCCATCACTATTGTGTCCTCGATGGTCATAGTTCCTCATATTATAGAACCAATAGTGGTACATCTATTATATCTACCTACACCTCCTTATCTACTCTACTCCCTTTTGTGCTTGACTAATCCATGATCACTCATAACTTGGTCTGAGTGTTGGTCTCACTATCTATGGTCCTAGTCCTCTCCTTCTCTATGAATCTGTCACATGTCAAGACCACTTCTCAAACATCAATATCGATATTGATGGATGAGGTAGGACCATCTAACTTAGCACTCATGCCACTAGATGTGGTTCTCTCCACCACATGTAGTATCTAATAGCCATTGTCCTAGATGTTGTTGGTGTAAATGTGTGCTAGCTCACCTATGTAGCTATTATGTCTCCATATGGATGACACACTATGTTTGTATGTCTCACTAAATGTAGTGCTAGTATATGGGGCATAAAATATGTTACCTAGTCCTCCCTCCATATCCACACTCGAGGTGACCTATCATCGACTACATGGGGCGACCCAATTGGCCAATACATAAGAAACCTTTCATATATCTAAGTTATCAACAATATGATCAGTCCTATGGTCTTCTACACTCTGACTAGTATCTCATAAAAATCATGTACAAGATATACCCAGATGATATATCTCAAATCATATAAAACTCTCTCCTCTAGCATCATCCTACTCAAGGCTACCATGAATAGTGGTACCTTTCATTTAGCTTATGACATAGCACCCACTATGTCACAAGTCCTATTATAGATTTTCATATATCTAAAATCTATGAGGTATATACATCATCCATACTAACTCTTTGCCTCCAAAAATCATCCTTAATCCTATATTCCACATGACTAAGGCTCTCCTCTCCTATATGATATCTAGTATCCCTATGGTTATCAATGCTTCTACTATTGGAAACCTGAGGATGGCATGGACATCCTCTAGTGTGATGGCCACCTCTATCACATCCCCATACACCTCCCACATGAAGGTGTTATTCAATCATTCCTAGTGATTGATGAACATGACTAATAGATCTAAACTCATGAGGATCTTACACATGCCAGTTATGCCTCATAAACCTTTGGATACTAGTATAGTTCTATCTCTATCTGAAAATCACTCCAATAAGACAAGTAACTAGGCTACATCCACCAATCTCTAGAGATCTCTTTTCTCTCCTTCAAAATTCAAAAATACAAATGAGCTATGTTTTCCCCTATTTTAGAACCATTTTTAGCAATTCAAATTCTTTAATTATTATCCTACAGATTCATTTTTTTACCTATATCTTTATTTTTACTCGTCTTTTTTCAAATCAATAAAATGCATTGGATTCATGATGATGTAGAGATTATTTTCCACTATCACATGCCTATTTACATTTTTTTTATTTTTCTTTATTTTTTGCTCTAACTTCTATAGGTTTATCTAGTGTTCTTCACAATGGATGCCTTCACATATCTTGCAGTCTACTTTTTTATCTACAACACTAAGGTAAGTAAAGGTATTTATTTTTCAATTCTATCTTTTCCTTTATCTTATTTGCTTCTTACTACACTTTACTTAGCATTAGTGTTGTGTGTTATCATGGTTTATCCTTGAAGCACCATCTTGTGTTGTACTTACATGACACATGATGAGCTTCGAGTAGGGCATATGTATACATATATTTTTTTCAAAATTTTATTGATTAATGACACTTTGAATCATGTAAGAGCTTTTCAAATCTCAATATCTCTAAGTTCATGCCTTAAGGGTTAAACCAAGAAAAGGGTGGGTAGATCATTGGTGCTTCATAAGATTGTTGTCCCTTTTACCACTTACCATCTACACACTTATCTCTCAAAATCATTAACCCTAAGCTTATTATTCTTAGTCCTACGTATTCTAGTCATTTTCCTATTTTCATCCTCCCTTTCTTGCCCTATTTCCATTTTTGAATGTCAATTGAACTAGGTCAACCATGGCTAACCCTATATAGTTTAGGGGTATTTTTCACTTTTTAGCTTTGTTGGCCTATCTACCGACCTAACTTAGACATAGTGAATTATTCCTAAAAACTTATAGGGTCAACCATGGTTGACCCTATATAATCCACATTTTTTGGAGGATTTATTAAAAGATTTTCCTATATATAATTGTTCATTTTCAAGTATTTGTAAACTAGAGAAACAAAGAAGAATAACTGTGAATAAACATCTTATTATTGACCATTATAATTGAGGAATAAATATTAAGGTTTCATAATTCCTTTAAAGATATAGGTCTTATTTTGTGGAGAAGTATTTTGGATGCATAGATAGGTTGTGTATCCTAGAGATATTTTTTCTTTGTTATCCTTACATATCACAACAATCTCTTGTGAATCACCTTGACCAAGGGAGAGATTGAAGCTCTACAGGTTTGTGTTTAAAGGTAAGTATTCCTAACTTTATTTCTCCTTTATAAGAGTAAATAGATATTGAAATTATGCTTCTCCTTCCATGAATTAAGATTATGTATACATTGACATGAGTATATGTCTTTTATGCATGTTTATTTTAGTTTTTTGTTTTGTTTCTAACCCCCACTTTATGCCACAAGATTTGGTGTGCACTAGATTATATTTAATTTCTTATTTTTTAGAATAAGTGATATCAAAACTTATAAATATTTTAGGGCTGTTATATGATTGTGTTAGACTATAGGCTTTGGAACCCTAAATCACAGGGTGTATTGTGACAAGTGATCCCCTTATTGGTTATAACAGATCCTTTTATTAGTCATACTCCCTCTTAACACATGTATTTCCAATTAGAAGTGTAGTTATGCTCTATCTTCTCTGAGCTAGGATTGATTGATAGACATGATGCATTTATGATTTCATACATTATGCATAGATCTCTTGACGAAATGATTTTATCAAAGAAGGCATTTTTAGTGAATATTAGAGCTATAGATCAAGGGGAGAACATGATTGGAGCTACTCTTGTGTGGTGGAATTGATTTGGGAAGGTAACTAGTATTTTTTTATTTCAAATTGACCTTCATTATCATTAGTAAACCCTACATGAATATGTTAGCTTAGATTGTCAATTTTTATGCATGATTTTGTGAGTTTTCATGAATAATGTTTGAATAGATCCTCTTTAAAATCCATCCTACATCTTGGCATTCCTGATTAAACCATTTCCATTAGTAGTGGCTAAGCTTGGGATTTATGATCATTTTATACATCACCCTATACTAAGTAAGAGATGGATGTAGTGGTTATGAAAATGACTAGACCTTTTCATAATAAGTCATTTTACATGGACCTAATTGATGTGTTGTTTCTCTTATTTTCTAATGTGAAAGTTGGTACACATCGGATCCATCTAAATGGTCAAAAACTTATAAGTTCTAGATAAACACCACTTGCCATGGAAATATTATTGATGCAAGGTGCACCCCAAGGTCCATGTTATCATATTTTCTATTGAGAGAAGGGGGTGTAAAAACCCTACTATATAATGTGCTTTTATTTTGGATGAACACTTAATTTCCTCTTAAGTGCACATATAAAGATGGATTTCAACAATATCATGAAAACTTTGTTAGTTTATGGCTTAGGATGATTACTTAGATGTTTTTGTCTTATTGGTCTTAGATTACTTGGTCTTGACTTGAGTCAAAACTTGATTGTTGACAAATATCATAGCCAAACACATTGTCCATAATTGGTTGATCAATGAAGCATTACATTTTTCAAGTGAAAATCAATCTTTTCCTTGTTAAAATTTATCATCTAAAACATTGTGCCATATCATCTATTTGGTGCAGTTATGCTACCCATTTGAGTCTAGAACATTTACCAAACTTTCTTAAGTCCTTCATTGATAGTATAAATTCAAAATTGCAATTTTTTGAAGTTCATAAGTTTGATGTGTTATATTGGGTTTGTTATTTGCACTTAACTTGAGGTAACTTGGGTTTAATTTCCAATTTGGATTGAAGGTTATTTATAGACTCATTATCATTATCATCATTGGTGGACTCAAGTCAGCTTATGTATCGCTCATCCTTTGAGTCCTAGAACATATTTTATACTACCATTTCTATTACCTTGTGGTGGCATTATACTACCCATTTGGTTTTATATTTATAATTAGGAATTCTCACATATTTTCACATCTTGAGTCTCTTGGTTCATATTGTATCATTCCTAATCTGAAGGGATTTGTTGTATATTTTTGAACTAGCTTTTATGACATTGGCATATCTAAAAAATCTATTTTTAGTGTACTAGTGACACTCTAGGATTTTTGAGTTATCATACCCTCTTCTAATCCATACAATTTTAAATTTACCCAAGGTTGAGTAATTTTGTGAACACCATTCTTCTAATTATGTATGGTTCTATGCCACCTTCCTTTTATAGTCTATTTTTTGCCTTAGTTATTTGTTTGGAAAAAAGATCAAAATCCATACCTTATTTAAATGTTTGTACAACATTGATTCAAATTTAGTCAGATGTATAGAAAAACCATTTATAGACATGAATGAAAGGTTCACTCGTAGTAGGTTCTATTATGACCCTAGCTATAAAGATGAGATTTTTTATGATGGTTAAGACAATTCTATTGTATTTGAGGACATTCCTATAACTGTAGGATCTAAGGGGGATTATACTAAATATCAAGAGAACCAAGATGAAGCACTCCTTAGGTTGATAGAATTTGGTGCTAGACTACCCTAAAATTTTACTATGGATCAATTACACACCTCAGTTAGATAAGGAGAATAAAAATATCAAGAGCAAGATTTTGTACAATTAAATATACCTTCTTCTTCTAACAAAGGTAAGGAAATACTTATAGATTCAAAACCAACCGATCAAGATATTGTTAACAAGATTAAGAAAATAAGTCAACGATATGCCAATTAGCTTGTCATGGACTTAACTAACTCTCTAGTTGCTACTTCAATTCACAAAAATACTTCTAAATAATAAGGAAATATTATTGAATCGATGTAATAAACATTGATTAAGAACTCAACAATTGATCAAGGAGTCTCAAAGGAATATAAAAAGACACAAGAGGTTGTGTAAAATGTTTTTATAGACATAGAATACACATTATATAATCATCAAGAACCTCTTGTCACTTTACAAAATCAAAGACCCAAACATTTAGTTTGAATCGAGGAGATACTACAAGACAATTTGTCTAGTTCATCTCAACCAATGCAAAAATTGGTAAATAGACCAAGGAATCCTCAAAATTAATAGACCACATATAGTTTAAGGAAGTAGATTTCAAGGAATAGATGTCCTATTTACTTGACTATAGGAGTGAATCAAAACCAATTTATAGAATATAGGGTGTAAATCCCTCACAAATCCATAAATAATAGGGGCACATTCTACCCCAATAGTAGCACCAGGGGCACATTCTAGCCTAAGAACAGTAACATGGGCACATTCCACCCCAATATAAATATGTTCCACCCATGAATGCACCAAAAATGCAAGAGTGTAACTCCATGAAGGAGATTGTGTCACATTTAGAGACTAGAAATAGGATCAAAAAGTACAAATTTGATGAGATATATCTATATCTATTTGATTTAATCATTCTCCAAGTCCCCTATTCACCTCATTTCAAGGCACCCAAACTTGATAAATACAAAGGAAAGGGTGACCCATGTGAACATATCCAAGAATTTTTTGTATTATGCCAAGAGGTTTCTTATAGTAGTGTGTTCTTACTTCAATTATTTTCATGAAATTTAAGAGGACAAGATTTAGATTGGCTACTTAAGTTACCTAAGGGATCAATTATAGACTATAATAACTTATCTAAAAACTTTGTCAACCATTTCTCATATAACATAGAGGTATGAAATGACCATTATTAACATGTGTAGATCTGAACAACTAGATGGATAAAATTTCACCACATATCTATAGAGGTGGAGAGCATTAGCGGGTTGCTTTCAACCTAATTTTCTAGATAAATAGCTGGTGGATATATTTGCATAAAAATTACACCCTAAGGTCATGCATAATATACAATTAGCTTGTGCTAATTAATTTGAGGAGATCATAGACAAGGGTGTATAGATTGAGAAGGATCTCATTTCCAAGGGCCTTATAAAGATTTTTTTGTAGGTTTAAACATCAAATAAAACCCCATATTCTAGTTAGATAGTTACACAATATAATCCTAAAGGCTTTAACAAGAATAAGAATATGGTTGGAAATGGGGTGACTAAAATAAGGCATGTACAAATGATGTAATCTCCACTAGACCCAAATATACAAATAGCTCCTCCTAATCCACCACCTAATTTATAGAGACAACCTCCATGGAGAGCCAACCACAGTGGTTTCAGGGTCTTTAACAAATTAGGAGAACTAATCAAAATAGTGTTCCAAAATCTCATAGCAAAAATCTTGATTATATGGCCAATACCAAGGTTATTTTATCAAGATCAACTAAAACTAGATTGGTATAAATAGAATTAATGGTGTAACTTTCATCGTGTTATTGGTCAAGATGTTTATCATTATGTCTAATTCTAATATTTTATTTAATATCTCATTTAGAGTGGTGAAGTTGAAATTAAATTATCCCCTACTTAGGACACAAATCAGTATATATATACAAGGACCCCTTTCCTCAACATAATCAACTTCCACCAAGGAACAATCAAAACCAAGGATAGAGGCAGAATTAGAACTAAAATCAGGGTCAAAATCATAACTAGCATGAGCATAATCATGACCATAATACCCATACTAATAATGTGGGTTATAATAACATGCCTTATGACTATAACAACACTATAAGATGCATTCATGCAACCCACATTACCATTATTACTATCAAACCATGTGAATGATCTCATGTTCCTCATAGTATGGGACCCATTATTATAGGGTCAACACCCTCTCTCTATTAATACCATGTCAAGTTCACATAATTATGTTTCAACTCCATTTGAATGGGTTACTATGTTTGTACAACACCCTTCATCTAATTATAATGGCTCCTTGTCGACTCAAAATTTCCAACTAAATGCCCATGAGTCACCCTCTAAGGCCCTTTACCTTCATCTTCTAATTATATTGGCTCCCTACCACCTCTAGGTTGTGTAGTTGCAAATAGATGCTTGTCATTTACTATTCAAGGCCCTTTTCCTACTTCTTCCATAAAACCCAATGTGAACATTGTGATAACAAATCTAAATCCAACTACTATTCCATCCAAAACTAAGTTGTCTCATCCTAATGTTGAAAATCCATATAATCTATTCGAACAATTAAGAAAAACCCCTACACAAATTTCCATTTTGGATCTCTTCTAAACATCTAAAGTCCATAGAATTATCCTGAATAATATTTTGCAACAATCCACTATTCCCAATGATTTAAATCTTGAATAATTCTATAACCTTATGAGACATTTGCCTTTATTTCATAAAGTAACATTTGATCAAAAAGACATGTTTTCACTTAGACTAAGCCATAATAACCCATTGTACATTAAAGTATCATTAAATACTATAAGATCTTGTGGATTCTTATAGACAATGGTTCAAGACTAAACATCATATCTCTTAAACTAGTGCAAATATTAGGCTACACTACAAAATACATTTAGCTAGAGATGATCAAAATTAAGGCTTATGATAAATTGAAAAGGGAGTCTACTGGTACTTTTTGGTTGTTAATAATTATTAGGTCCATTTCACATCATACATTACTTCATATTGTGTACATTAAATTGCCTTCTAACATACTTCTTGGTTGTCCTTGGATCCATGAATTACTGGTTTTTCCCTCTACCTTACATTAATGCCTTAAGTTTCCCCATGATGGGATCGAGGTTATTATTCTCATCGATCAATATCCTTACGAGTATTGCAAACATTTTGAGGCTCATTTGTACAATTATAACTATTGTCCAGGTTATCAATTCATTATAAAGATAAACAAGGCTATACTTTCACATCCACCTCCATCCAATTATATCAAGGCTATTAATCTTCATTCCTTTTTGGCTGATCCATTTCTCATATCTCTTATGAAGCAGGTTGTTATTAAAGACGTGTGCATTTCTACATACAGTCTTAAGAACACCTTCCATATTGGAAAGTTTCCTAAAACTTCAAAAAAAATTAGTAAGCCTAAACCTTCAAAGAATCCTAATAGACCTAACATGATTTAGCAAGAGAAAAAGAAATAGTGAAAACCACCTATAGTTTTTGTACTTGCTATTACACCAAATAAATATCGAGAGGCTTTTACCAAGGGAAACTAGCTATATTATGAATGTCTTGCTAACTGCTTTTAGAATCTAAAGTATCTATTCCCTAATTAGATCATGGATCATCTTGATTATAAAATAGAAGGCCTTGGTCCATGAACACAAGGAATATTGGAAACCTTTGCAGCTAAAGTACTTAATTTGAATCATGATCTTAGATTTTCACCACTTGGGGTTGACCTCATAAATTTTGATAATGATTCTTCCAAATTTACTAGTGATGAGATTCCTGATAGTGATACATCATCCCATTATATCCTTTTCAATGAGCTTGCTGACATGGACATATTTGATTCTAATAACCATTTTAACTATAATCATTAGAGCTTCTCATCCTGAATCAAGAACCCACTCTAGTGGTGTTTTCCTTCTTGAAGTAGAACACCATATTTTTAACATTAGAGCTTCCCATCTTGAAACAAACCCTCATTATTCCCTATGCCTTTTCCATTTTGAACTAGTTGATTGGGACCCAAAAAAATTGGTCACATGGATTGATGAGTTTCAAATTGAAGATTCAATTATAGATTACATGGGCCTATGAAATGGATTACCCCTTGGTGATCATAAACAATCTTTGATTTTTCATTAGATATTTTTGCCTACTTTGGAGAGTAGGTACACTTTCTTAGTCACAATAAAAATGAAACATTGAGATCTTCAAGTGAAAACCTATTTTAGGTGCTTACTAATCAAGGAAAAAGTAAAGAGAAATACAAGCCTTTGAGTGAAATCTTATTTTAGGCACTCTCAAGTGAGAAAGTTTGTTCATTTCCTTAGGATGCAGAAAATCCATCTAGCCCAAGTTCCTTAGCCAATACTAGCATCTCTTCAAAATAACAACAAATGTTTGAGTATATCACTCTTATGTTATTAGAGGTTTTTACTACTTGGCCTTTACTTGAGATAGAGGATTTTGATTTGTCACACTACCCAAAACTTTTGGATGAATAAAAAGAAGATGTATTAGAAAAAGATGATCATGATCATACCCTATCTACAATTTTAGAAGATGGATCCATGAACCTTGTGGAAGAAAATATAGAAGTGAACTTGGGAACTCGTGAGGATCCCAAAAGTATTTATCTTGGAACTTCCCTTACTGAAGTATAATGTGAACAAATTATATCCTTCCTAAGGTATTATATTGACATATTTACATGGGCATACTCTAACATGCTAGGCTTATAACTAGACCTGGTTATCCATCACCCTATTGGTTAAAGCAAAACTATAAAAGTTGCTAGGATCAGGTTTCATTAGACCACTAGATTACTCTGAATGGATTTACAACATATTCTTAGTAAGTAAAAATACCCTAAGTATATGTATTTGTAATAATTTTTGAGATATCAATAAAGTATACCCTAAAGATGATTTTCTTCTGCACAACGTTGACATGATTATCAACTCAACTTATTAATATGAGATCCTATCCTTAATAGATGGATTTTATAGATAAAACCAAATCAAGATAGCCCAAGAAGATCAACACAAGATTGTAATCACCACTCTATGGGGAAAATTATATTACCAAGTCATGCCATTTGGATTGAAGAATGCTAGAGCCACATATCAATGTGTCATGATTGTCATCTTCTATGACATGATGAATGATATTATTGAGGAATATGTTGATGATATAATATAAAAATCAAGACTAAGAGCTAGACATCTTGACATTCTACAAAGAATATTTGAGAGGTTTTGTGAATATAAAGTCCATTTGAATTCTAAAAAGTGTTTCATTGGCATCAATTTAAGGAAATTTCTAGGTTTTATTGTATCACAAAGAAGGATTGAATTTGACCCTACCAAGGTTAAGGAGATTGTGGAAATATCTCCATAAAACAATCTTAAACAACTATGAAATTTACAAGGAAAGATACAATCTATATGTAGGTTCATTTATCAATTGGTAGATAAGTACCACCCATTTACCCATCTCTTGAACAAAGGGATCAGATTTTGATGGGATAAATATTGTTAGATATCATCTCCAAAACTCAAGACATATGTGGGCAACCTACCAGTCTTGATACTGCCAATATTTGCATGACCACTACTTCTTTACATATCAACAATGTAGCATGCACTGGGGGCACTTTTAGCCCAACATGATGATCAAGGTAAAGAACATGTAGTATATTATTTAAGTTTCACTCTAGTGGCTTATGAACATAATTATATGCCTATTAATAAGGTGTGTTTAGCTATGGTGTTTGTTACCCAAAAAATTGTGATATTATATGCTAAAAACAAAACTATTTCCATCACCAAGGTGGAACCTTTCAAATTCTTATTGTCCAAAGTAACTCTTCAAGGATGTATGGCTAAATTGGTTATATTAATAATTTAATCTGACATTGAGTATTAGAATCAAAAATCAATTAAGAGGCTATTTATTATTGATAAACTTGAAAATTCCCCTATAAAATATACTTGACCATTGAAATTCTAATTTCTAGATGATTCTATTATGGCAATCGAACAAACATCATAGGAACTTGAATACTAAAATATATATTTTGATGGCTCATTTACATCTCATGGATCTAGAGATAACATATTATTGATTAAACCTTAGGGGAATTTTATTCCCAAAGCATTTCATATATAATTTCATTATACAAACAATATGGATAAGTATGAGGCATTAATTATAAGGCTTTGCCTTGCTATATAGTGGGATATTCAAATATTTAATGTTGATTGTGATTCCCAATTAATTATCAATTAGACGATTGATCAGTATCAAACCAGAGATGAAAATATTTTTCCTTATAAGCAAATTTTTGATAATCTCAAATGTCATTTTAAATCTTTGTAGTTTGAACAAATTTTAAGGGCTAATAATAGATCATCCGCTGTAATAGCAATAATTAGTTTCATGATATAGATTGATGGTGTTGCTAAAGAGTATTAGTTTTTGATTGAAAACCTTCTTCAACATACACATATTATATCAAATTCAAAAAGGGTATGCACAATTGTTGGTCCCACTCCCTCACCTAAATTATCATGGTTCCAAGATTTTTATAACTACTTCTATAATCATGTTTTCCTAACTAACCTATCCAATAATAAACATAAACTATTCCATCACCATTTATCATGTTATACCCTCCTTGGAAGCATGATTTATCATAAAGGCTATGATGGAACACTTATTTATGTGTGGGACCCATACCAATGGTGTAATACTAGAAAATAAGCTCCTCAAAATAGGTTATTATTAGCCAAAAATGGAGATCAATGCTTACAATTATGTAAGGAAGTGTGTTCCTTATCAACAATATGGAAATTAGATACATTAACCTTCTTTACAACAATAAATGATTATAAAACCATGGTCATTCTTAACATGGGGCCTCAATCTCATTGAGAAAATAAACCCAACATCTTTAGATGGCCGTAAGCATATTATGACTATTACCAAGTATTTTACTAAGTGGAATGAGGCCATTCCTTTCACTTATGTTACTGAGAAATAAATAGCCAAGTTCATCCATTAACATATCCTCTATTGATATGGAATCCTAGCTCACCTTCTATCTAATAATGGAGGATCTTTTGTAAACCAAGATGTAAAATATCTTTGTGCAAAATTCAAGATCAAGCACAAGAAATCAACTCCATATAACTTTAATGGCAATGAATGAGTTGAGGCATAAAAAAAAACCATTATAGACATTTTAAAGAAGATTATCAATGATGCTAGCTGTAATTGACACTTTAAAATATTTCTTACTATATAGGATTATAAAACTAATCATAGAGCGTTAATAGGATCCACTCCATACTAACTTGTTTATGGCACATAAGATATTATTATGATTGAGATCGAGTTACCATCATTATGAGTATCACTGGAGTATATTCAAGATGACAAGGACTACGAATTCCCAAAGATGAAATAACTAAAAATTTTCAATGCTAAGCATTGGGATTCCCTAAAAAACTTGTAATATTTTTAGAATAGATTATGGAGAAGCTACAATAAGTGTATTTTCCCTTGAGAGTTTGAGATTGGTGATTTGGTCTTGAAAGAGAACCAAAAGAACACAAATGTTGATTGGAAGAAAAGAAGTTTTAGCCTAATTGGTTGGGACCATTTATTATGATGGAAAAATATGGATTAGGGGCATATCAAATAGCTAAACTAAATGGTGAATAACTTCCAAATATTATGAACATCATGTATCTTAAGAGGTTCTATGCATGAACAACTTTGAATCATTATTCACAAGACCCTTTACTTGGGGGCAACTTATGCTAAAGTAATTTCATCCTACCATTTTATACTACCTTACACCATTCTCAAATGATCCCTATTCCTTTCACAACTCTAGACAAAGAAAGATTTTGGACCATTGGTAATCTCAATACATTTTATTATAACATGTGTCATTCTCTTTGAGAATCATATTCTTTGGACTATTTTATCTAAGAACCCTATTATTTATTATGTCTTGGGCTTGTTGTAACTTGAAAAAATTTCATCCCTTAACCAATTATGATCTTGAATATGTTTCATCAGCATTATGAACACCTTCAATGATAGGTATACAAAGTAGTTCAACTAGAATAATATTTTACATCTTCTACAAACAAGTGAATAAGAACACCTTTTCAACTTAGGATCTTTGCTTACCACATGATTCTTTAGATTGATTTAGTACTACACATTATTCTACATTAAATTTTCTACTCTTTGATGAACATTGTTATCTTTTTAAGATATTTTATCTCACTAATTTGTGAGCATGTGCCATTGCAACTAGATTTATCTATTATTAAAACTCTTAGTTAGTTTCTTGGTCTATTCTTTATAGTCCCACAAGTTGTTGTAGCCAATTTAGTTGTTTATTGGAACTTCTAATCTCAGATGAGAATCTCCCTAAATATTTGGTCCCCCTTGTACATATTTTATCCCAAAAACACCAAAAACATTATAAAATGATTCACAAAAGAACAAAAAAATTGTCCTTCACTTTTGTATACTCTAATCCTCACAGTCTTGCCATTTTTCAAGAATTTTTATCCTACTAACTTTCCATTGTGCAAGTCATCTTGTCCTATGCACTTGCCATTTTGAAAGATCATTCTCCCTCATCCTACCATACCATGCTCTTGTCATTTTTCAATTGAATTTATTCTCGTGGGCTTATCATTTTGCAAGTCATCTTGTCCCTCTTGTCATTTTGTACTACCATTCTCATTTATCAAGTATTCCATATTCTTCTATAACATTAATAATTTGTTCTATTCATCACCTTTTTTATCTATCCCACTTCCTGGGAGAACTACATTTGGCCCAAATTTCATGCTGGAACATGTGTCCATGGAAGTGTCTAGGAAACATTCACTTGTCTTGTACATCTAGAGTCAGCTTGGCCAACCCCTTCCTTTTTTCCTCTTCCCCATTTCTTTTATGGTTGTTCTTATTTAATTAGGGAAAAAATCTTATGTCTTTGTTCTATGTTACATTATGGTGGAAATTAATGACTCTATTACATGTGCATGAATAATTATTTTTAAAATTCACTAACGTAGTTTTTATTTGTGTGTGTTTATTTGAGTTTTATTGGTGTTTTGTTGTTTTTTCTTAGTGTTTTATTATGCTAATTTACCTCTTCATTTATTTCTTCTTCTTTCTCCTTTTATTACTTATTATATCACTTTGATCTTGTGTTTTCTTGGTCTAATTTAATTTATATTTTGTGTTTAAGAATGTCTTGATGGTCCACAAAGATCTTGATTATTTATATCTTGATCCTATGTTAAGATTTTTTTGCTTTTTGTTTTTAAACATTTTTGTTCCTACTTGAATCCTAATTATTCATATCTTGATTTAAGTTGGGTTCATTTATTGTTATCTTTTTCTTTATCTTTGATTTTTTATTTAAATTTAAATAGTTATAACTCTATTTTTTCTCATTATTTACCATTATCCTTAGTTATAGGTATTCACATTTAAACCGGCTCCACAAATTTGAAATGTCATGTCATTATGAGTTCTTCATACTTATAATGCCTAATTTATTTTGATATAGTAAGAACATTGTGCTATACACTCAAATATTCATGTCAACACAACTCTAATGAATAGATCTTAAGATCACTATGTATAAATTAAGCTCCATAGGTTTAGCACCTAAATCTATGCTTTGACATGCATCTCTTCGCATACATCATGAGTCTAATCAATCTTTTATCAATTTTCATCATCCCTCATTCCATTCTCTCCCATATTTGGGTGAACTACATTAGATTGAGGTATATTTGGACTATGTAAGTAGTGCTCAATTTTTACTAAGGTTAGCTCAGCCATCTTCATTCTTCTTTTCATATCTTTCATCTTTTTATGCATTCTCATATGCATGGTTCCTTGTGGATTTCATAGCTATTATACCATCACATCTATGTTTTTTCCCACTCACTTTAACCTATGTTTTAGGTTATATCCTTGAGATAATTGCTTTCCAATTTTCCCATGTTAGGGCACAACATCTAAGCCTACCATAAAAATCAAATCAGCCCTACAAGGGTAAACCATTGTTTATTCTTTATCAATGATAAAAACTAGCCCTGCTAGGGCAAAATTACTTTATAACAATTAAATTTTCCCTATGGGGGTCATCTTAATGGAGACCATGTTCTCCCTTTTCCTCTAATTCTAAGCTCTTCACACTTTTTCCCATGATGGTAATGTTTTAGTGTGCAACTTATCTCAGGATGGATCAATTCCATAAGTGTGCATCTTTTACTCTCAAATTAGGTGTGTTTAAAGGGTGTCCCTTGCATGTTTAGATTGAATCCTTCCCATTACCCACATATTTTATGACCATTATATCTCTAATTATATTTTTATGATTGATGATAACCATGTATGCAATAATTAGCTCATCTTGATTTGATCTATTATATGAGTTAATCTCTCACTTTCCCTCTCTTTTCAGGATTCCATCCTTCTCTTTCAACCATGTCCTCTCAAGGGGGAATAATGGGTCATTTCCATTTTCTTCTTGACAACTCTTTTCTTTGAAAAGACATTTTTTCACTTGAATATCTCACTATGACTTCACAAATAGAGGTAAAATATAGACATCTAATTCCTAATATCATTTGTGTTGAAATTGTCAATCTTACTCAAATTACAATCAAATGCCCAGTTTAGTTCAAAATCACTAAAAACATGATAAATGGTTTGAGTTTGTCATAAATAAGTTTTAATTTAGGAAAATTTATCCATAAATGTGGTAATGTATTTTATGTGATTCCTAACTTTGATTAATTCATTTTGAGTCAAAATGAAGATTTCTTCTTTTTGTACTCTGGATCACTCTTTTATTCTAATTCATTAGTGTGAGATAGTAATTTGAATCAAGAGAGGATGGTTAGTATCATGTTAGTTTTAAAATGAAAACAAAATCAATGAAACACACTAAATAACATAACATTTCTAGGCCTAGACACTAGGGAGAGCTTAATTAACAAACATGAATAAAACACACAACTAAAATGCAAAATAAACATTCTTTTACCTTCCTTGGATGCTCCAAAATTCTTGTTATAGTGGCTTGATTAGCTTGTGCTCATGAAGTCTTCATCAAAGGAGGCTTGGATATATCCTCTTCTCCTTGGCACCTTTGGATCTAATTTGGATTGGCTTGGAATAAATTTGTCATGGTAACACTAATTGTAATAGATTTTGGAATCATTTGTGCATTATAAATTTGCATTATCAAGACCTTTTTTTTAATAGGTAAGACCTCCTATTTATAGATTAATAATTAAGAGGCATGGAGGGCATTGATGAGGTCACCTAATGATGTAGATATTAAATATTAATTTCTAAAAATAAGTATTCAAAATTTTTCCATGGAACTATTGATTAGGCTCTAATTTGGTTTAATTATCTTTTAATCATGGTTAAGAACCTTGTGCACAAATTACTCAAATTGATCAGAATGCCTTATTATTGGTCTAAAATTTGACTCAATTAGAATTAGGATATAATGTTAGATGTGTTAGAACCATATTCCAATTTAGGATGTTTCTAATAGAAAATAATATAGGTACATGTCTTATACAAGAGATTTGATAGGAAATAGTAATCTAGAGCACCTAGGTGCAAAATTGGAATTTTGACTCAAAATGATCTGATCAAAACTAACTAGATCACAAATTGCATTACCCCATTTAATGATACTCTAGCTAAAATAAGTACTTGAATATGTTATTTTCACATCATTTAGTGTGTTTTAATATTTTTAGGAAAAATTGTGCACTTTGGTGGAAAATGGTCAAAAGCTTGGTTGGAGGTCATCTATGGCTAAATTTAAGTGTCTACAATTAGTACAAATCATGTACCTTTGTTATTTTTTATTGAAAACATCATAAAAGGTAATATGGTTCTAATTCATCTAACATCACCTTCCAATTCTTCTCGAGTCAAATTATGACCTAGTAATATGACTTTTTGACCATTTTGAGTAATTAAGGGCCAATTTCCAAGGAATTACACAAATATTGATTAATCTTATTTAAGGATAATTAATTTAAATCAAGAGATTAAGTGTATTTTACATGGAGGTTATTTATTATTTAATATTGGAAATTGATTCCCAATATCTACATCACCTAGTGACATCATCTATAGGGTGGCATCTATAAGCCATAAATGCATAAAATATCTAGATTATGGGTTACCCATGCCTAATTAATTCCCCTTCCTCCTAAATAATTATGAGGATATTTATGGATTTATTTTCAATTATTATATTAATCCATGGCCACACATCTCAATATTGAGATGGACAGTCATGGTTGATCTTAGACCATTTCCAAAATCTATAAATAAGAAGGCATAAAACACCATTTCTTAAGCTTAAATTGTGTAGACTTATAATAATAAAATTTCTCCACAAGTCATTTTTGTTTTGATTATTATGTTATTTTCATTTGTGTAAGATTAATTTGATAGACCAATTTAGATATTTCTTTTATTGAGTCTAGGTTATGCATAGAGCTCTTGAGGTAATAGTCTTAGCAAAGAAGCCATTATTAACAAAGATTAGAGCTCTAGATCAAGGGGATAAAATGATGGGAGCCATTATTGGGTTGTTTAATCAATTTAGGAAGGTAAATAGTATTATTTTATTTTAAATTGACCTTATTTATCATTAGAAAACCCTACATGAATAGGTTGGCTTAGATTGTCAATTCTTATGCATTCTTTTGTGAGCTTTCATGACTAATGTTTGAATTGATCATGTTTGAATAGGTATAGGATCAAAAATTATAGAGGTGGAATATAAGTAAATTTTAATCAATCTATGAAAGATATAATTCTTGGGTCATCAACCTAATATTGGTCAAACTAAGAGATAGGCTAAGGGGCATATGATAGAGTAGATGCGAGACTTGAAGAAGCAAGAAAGGTCTAAAACTAAATGGCATAGCCAAGGTTTGAGTTTACCAAGTGTGAAATATTGAGGAGCTATATAATCCATAAATATCATATTAAAAAACTTAGTTTTTAGTGGCAATATTCACATAATGATCAATATTACATGTCCATTCAGTGTCTAGGTTGTATAACCATTCTATATTTTATTCATTCTAAACAAAGTTATCCATTTGGTGAGGTTTATTTAATCAATAATATTAAAACCTTGATAGTAATGCTACTAATAACTCAAAATACTCTCACCACTTTTTAAAATAAATTTATCCACATATATGGGAGTTTAAAAAATTATTCTTCTATGAATTTATGTATCCTTGAGTATATCTAATTCACAATGTCCCTTTGACTAGGGAGGGGAACCCTTGTTAGTAGTGACCCCTATATTTACTTATTTGGACATGATAATTGTTGAAGTCTTATATGTTTACACATGATTCACAAGATTTCAAGTAAATAAAATGATTTATTTAGATGAAAAGGTGTAATGAAATACATAAAACATTACTTAGAATTTATTATAGAGGTAATTTCACATATATTATCATACTTATCTTATCTTCATGAATAAAATTGAAGTTTCCTTCAAACTAATGAAAAATTGCATTATAATAAATAATGAGGATACATTTAATCATAAATAAAACATACTCAATAGATAAGATATATTGAAATACTCAAATATCAAAGATTTATGCTAAACTCAAAAATAATTTAGAGATATAATGTATCTTATTACACATGCTGGACATATAGACTTCAAAGAGAACATGAATCTTCCCCTTCTTGAGCTCTCATTTCCTCCTTTATTTAGTTTGAGGTAAAATTTAAAACTTACATTAACTTCATAGACTCACATGAATAATTAAATTATATAAACTATTAAAAAATGTTGTCACACATACAAAACTTCTACAAAAATATATGAAATATATACTTTTCATCCTCCTTATAACCACACATATAGTTCTTGTTTTCACTCTTTCCTAGCCATTCACATACTCATGGGATGAACCTTCCTTTTTTATTTTTATTCACACACAAGAAATACCTAGTATCTACCTACACATCTAATCATCTTATACAAACTATCACATGATCTTATATCATTATATCTTATCCCCTTTATGCTTATGACCATAGTCATACAGATCTAGTTATCAAATCCATCACTTTTGTTAGAACCATTTACATGCTCTATAATAACTATTTCCCTAATTCAAACTCTTCATTTCGATAGATTGACACTTTTTATATGTCATCTCAATTGGTAATAAATATTTAACTATATCAATGTATCAATCTTAAGATTATCCCTATTTAAAACTTCTATAATAAGCATCTATTACACTAAGGAATACATCCGCACATCCTTAAAAAACTAACATAAAAGATCCAAATATTTAAACACTCAAAGGAAAAACCATTAATTCAAGACTAAATATTATTCTAAGGTCAAAATCATAGGTTATTAATTTTTAAAATCTACATGAGATTTCACTACATACTAGTATATCAATGATTGAGCACACATGTGGTTAGGTGGGAGAAATACATGTGGTTTGAGCCCTCTTAATAGTATTTTAATATAGGTAACACTCAACCAATTAGTATGGGGTGGTTCAGGTTAACTCAACCCATCTTTTCTATTCCATTTTTAAGGATAAGACACGTGTCAAAGGTGTAACTAGGTTTTCAAAGTGAAGATGAATATGAACTATGAACATGATTGAGCCTTTGATATTACATATAACACCTATCTATAGATAGAGATAATGATATATGATGGAACATTATATTAATTTTCATAGGGATAAATATAATAAACATTAGATGACTAGTTATCATAGGTATCTATGCATTAGCAAATATATCTTAACAAGTTATGATAGTCACTTTTTAGATCCAAGTGACCACTGATCCATTATAGATCATTGTTGATGATTGTAAACTATCACTAACCAGAAGAAAACTAGATTAATATGAATAAACTATCCTCTTGGTCACTATAGCAAGTGTAATAAATCCATCATACTCTACTGGTTACATTGAAATTTGCTTAATTTAGACATATATTATACAATCTAAATTACTTAAAAGTTTTGTCTTACTTAAACTAATATTTCAAAAATAAGATAAAATAATTAATTATTTAAAGTTGGGGTAATTTTTCAATGTTGGTATCCTAATGGATAGAAATATCAACATAATAGTTGAAGTGGCATTAAGTTTTTGGTGAGTTCTCTAGTCGAAAGGTTCAAAGATGAAAAATTCCTCAATTGGATTACCAAAAACATATTTAGAGAACAACTAGCTACAAGGATGGGAGAAGGAGATTTGATCTATTGAATTAGACAAGTAATGAAGTATTTTGGATAGTCTAACCCAAGACTTGATACATGTTAGATAACTCCACTGATTAGAGTCTAGACTATCTTATTGTGTTTTAGTAACACTCTTTCAATACATGATAATGTGGAGCATTTGGATTTTGGTTTGGGAAATAGTCTCCTTAAGATTATGTTATTGAAAATATCTCAAAAGGTCAAAATTTTAATTTAATCTTCTCAAAGTTGGACATTAATACCTAGGATTTTGTGGTTTCTCAACTAGTAAAATCTTTTGTTGCCTTGGTAATGAAGGATGAAGAACATGAGCATGGACCAATGGTGATGAATTTAAAATCAAATGATGAAGATGTTACATAGTTTTCCCTTAGTATTATTACTATTTCCTATGGGCTCTATGTTTATAATATTTTACTTTGATTTCTATTACTCACAAAAACTTTAGTATAAGGTCACAAATAGTTAATTTCTATACATGGTTTTCTCATAATTTTTGTTAATAATTATAATAAATGGGTTATGTCCCTTTTTTTACTGATAAAAAAGAGATAAGAATAACTATACAATAATTAATAGGCATCCATAATAAAAATTATTTTAATGATCATTAATCATTGTACATTATCTTTATCTCTTTTTCATGTTATAATGTTTGGATTATCTATATAAGAAGCTCAGATGTGTAAGATGATTAATTATCTTGATGATGGGTCATATAGTATGGTATAAATCCTCAATTAAAATAAATTTTCAAAATATTTAAAAAATCATATCTTTTAGATAAATAGTCTTATTTTGGAAGGGATTTATCACAAAAAAAATTATAATTAATTAAATTTAATATTATTGATAATTTTGTAGACACTAAATATGATCACAGGTACTTGAAAATTTAAAATATTGACATATCATAAACTACATGAATTAAACCCAAATACATGATTCTTATTCATCATTCTTCTAATTTATTTATCTATATGTGACTTGACCCTTTGTTCGTTATCATTGCTACACAAAAATTCTAAAATCAAATGCTTAAATTACTTAATATTACCCTCAAATTATCTCTAGTTTAGGACATTACCCTTGATATTTATGGATAGGTTAACACTAGGTGGAGAAGATCATTGTTGCATTCCTATCCACATATGGTGACTACATCCCATGCTAACTAATAACTAGTTTCTAATATTTGAATAATTATTTTGGGTTTTCCAATGTGTTTCACATGGTTGGCTAAATGGATTTATAAAAGGTTCACCTATAAATACACATCAAAAGTCATTAATTATACCCACTTGCTATCACTTGGTTTCTATCTTAATCACTATTTCATATGAAAAAAATCTACCCTATTATTTCCAAATTCAAACTCATTCACAAGGAGTAGCCATAAGGTAAGCGTAAAGCATCTCAAAAGTAAGTCAAGAGCTATCATTGTGAATTATCAAAGCCACATTTTTAGTTGCATATACATAGTCAAGGAACACATTTTCAAAATCAATTTAGTTGGGTGAGCTAAGTTAACTTGATTTACCTCCTTGGAGTATTAGATAGGTAGGCAAAAATTAATCACTAGGGGGATGATAGAGGTCAGCTCAACCCATCACAATTCCTTCCTTTTTATAGGTTTTAAAGCTATAAAAATTCACTTAGGTTTTCAAATAAAAAATAATTAAAATAGATAATTATGCATGGTATAACCTAAATCATGATATCTTTGTATACTCAATAGACTCAAGTATAGGAGGCACAATAGTCATATTTTTGTCATGGTCAACTAGGACAAGTCTACCATCAATGAACTTGAGTGCCTTGATTTATTTTCCACCTATAACTATATTTTTAAGTAATACTATTTGATTCTACCTTTGATATGCCACTATTAAAAACCTAATTTCTCTATCTTTCTTTGTCAGTCACCAATCATAATCAATTGGGACAAGTATACGATCAATAGACTAAAGAGGCCTACCTTAGAAGCCATGAGGTCAGACCTATTTAGGAATAGTTTAAGATTTTGTTCTTGATCCTATGTATGCAGAGTCATATATTATTTTGAATTTAATTAAATACATTTGAAATAGTCAAAAAAGATCCTGATTTGAGCTAAGTACATTTATTTTGAGTGTTGTTTAAAAATAGTAATTTTCCATATTTATAAAATTCTAAAATAAAAAATTGTTATTTATTTTGAATCTTTAGCATTATGATATCTATCTAGTTTTACAGCTATTATAAATATAAATTTTTATTATCTAGTTTTACACCTATTATAAATATAAACATTACTTTGGCCAAAATTTTAATATAGTTTTCCTAGATCTTAAGGTTAGTCAAATTCACACAAATCATTTGAATAATATTAATCTATCTATTTAATGGCACTAAGTAAGTATGTGAACTCAATTACACCTACTTATATAATTTCATTATTAACATATAATCATAATAATGCTAAGTTTCATATATTACAAATATATAAAAATTCACATTAAGGAGGACATAATTTATATGAATACAAGATATCAAATTCTCATAGGTATTCCTCTATGAGCATCCAAAATCTATCAATCAACTAATTGGTATTTTAACAAACCCATTGAGATAAGTAGTTGATATATAACAATATTAAAAATTATTTAACCTTCCCCTTAGATAATGATCTATCATTTAAAACCCAACTATATACCAAGTGTTATCATGATCTATTGATACAGTATTATGATTATTTAACATATAAATTAGCTTATATATAACAATATTAAAAATAATTAATCCATTATCTGCATAGTACACACACACACACACACACACACACACACACACACACACACACACACACACACACACACACACACACACACACACACACACACACACACACACACACACACACACACACACACACACACACACACACACACACACACAAAACACACACACATTTGATCATTTTGGATTAGAGGTTATATTACCAAATGAAAATATGCTAATGTACAATCCAATAAATATCACATAAATGAAAGCTTCAAAACCATATGGAAAAGAAATGTATGTATATAAACTATATACAGTCATTTAAAATCACCCTTATTGATTTTCTCAAAACCTTTGATTTAATCAATAGTCAGATATTTTAAAACATATAGTCATATTTTTTTAATTTCCAGCTTAGCTGTATAAAAACTCATTTTTCCATACATCACACAAAGTCCATATGTATATTAGATGTGGGATTGACTCATGTTGCCTGATTCAATCCTCTAACTAAAATGTTGACCATAATTAAACTTCACATTCCTTTTATAAACCAAAATAGTTGATTAACTATTATGAAAATAAATGTACCTTAGACCATTCTATAAAAACCAAAACATAGTCCATATATATTAAGAAAATAATTGAATCTCAGACCATTGTATAAAAAATGACACACAATCCTATCAATAATCGATTACAACATAGATGCACATAAATCCCATTTTGTAATCAACTTTGCTTGAGTCTTTACCAAAACATAAAAATTTAAAAATAATAAAACCAAACATGTAATTGTCAATACACTAATATATGGTTTGAATTTCATGTATTACCAAACCCTTTTAATTAGATACACTAAATCTTAATATTCATAGAAAGCTTAGGAAGGAAACAAATAACTTCAGACCATTCCAATCACATATAATGAAAAGTATTTAAAACAATCACTAGTTCACTATCCTTGTTTCCTCTAAAATGATACACATAATATATCTCATTCCTAAAACTTAAATGGATTTGGAATCAATATATATACCCAAAAATATAAAATAGGGTTCATCCCATTTGTATTTGGCCCTATGGGTGAGTTGAACCCTTCCACATGGTCATATACAAATGAAACTATTTTCAAATAATGTTTAAATATATAAACATTTATAATTATTCTAGATTGAAAAGGTTAACATAACATTTTTGAAACTTGTGAAATCCTATACACCAAAATATCCATGTTTTGACTTTTTGTTTCAACATAATATGTAAACAAATACACAATCATTCAAAAATGGGGAACATAAGTGTTCAACCCTATGGATGGGTCATACCCACCTATAGGGTCATCCACTTTTTTTATTTACAAAATAAATTAATAAATTATCTAAACCATTTTTTGATAAAATGACCATCAAAACATTTAATATATTTTATCAAAATGGAAAACTAGAAATGATATGAACAAACCCTACCTTGAATGTGAAACCAAATAGTCTACAAATCCAAAAATCTTCTTTGTCCAGCTCTCCTCGAGATGTCTTCCTCTTCTCATAACCTTGGCCTCCATATATCTTTATTTTTCCCAAATTACATGAAAAACCCCCAAAACTACTCTAAAAAACTAGGTCCCTACCAATATATCTCTAGTTCCATCAATATTTTCTCAAACTTCTAGCATGCTAGTTCACCAAGAAACCCTTGATAGTCAAGTTAACCAAAATAAAACCATAATGAATAAGTTAGGAAACTAAACTAATTCAACCAAGATTCATATTATAGATCTAAGATTCTAGAATCCAAATGACTCATGAATCCTAGATTCCCTGAATATTCTAGAGTTGATAGTCATATTAATTTTATAAATCTAAATGATGGTTTTTTACCAAACAAAATACCAATCAATTAGCATGAAAAATTATATATCTCAAAATACTTTTGAGTATAACTTAATAATCATTCCTTTCATCATAACTTTAAATAAAGTCTAAGCTAAGCCTATAACATGCCTTGATTTTAATCCAAAACCTTCACTAGCTCATATATGGCCTAAGGTAAGCCATTGGCTAATAAAATAATCATGTTCCTTAGCATTATAAATAATGACTTTAAATTAATCAAACATATTCTATGGTATATCCTTATCACTATGCAATTTTGATTTATTAAACAAATATCCTGATTAGAACCTAACTTATGTTAAACATATTAATGAATACACACACACACACATACATGTTTACCATTCACCAAATGCTAATTATCAAATATTATAACCACCAAACATTTTAATTTCCATTTCACAATCATGCCACACTCATTTGACCCATAGGTATGTAGTCATAGACAATTAAGTAAGGCAACATACAAACATATCAACCATCATATGATATTATAAATGTAACCACACTTCACAAGGATTAAAGTAATATGAATGAAAGATAATCAGTCATCCCAAACAATAAAACACATTATTAACATGATGCATGTTGAAAAAATAAATATTAACCAATCAACATATAATAAATAAATTTCTATTTTAGGTGGTGTATGCAGGGTTCCCATCTCATTCTCTTATCCCCTACTTGTCTCCATCTAGTCCATCTTCTTTGATGATAGCCTCCTTTGTTCATAATCAAGAGGGTGGAATCCATCTCGCATCCACCTTAGTACACATGAACAATAGTTAGAGCATATCATGAAATAAGCATAATAAATTATTGTAACAAAAGAAAATACATAATCATGATAAAAATGTATCATAAAATACAAAAACTAACTACCAATTAACTATTATGACCACATGTAATAAACATTATCCATAATTAGCATACTCGTAACCCAATTACTTAATACATTAAGTTAACCAATCACTAACCACACAATCTAGTAATTAACACATCAATAAATCTTAGAGGAAAATCAAGATGTAACATCCTCCCCCTTTAAGTTGGTCATCATCTTAATGACACTTATTTCAATAAAAGTTATGAAATAAAATAGCGTTTAATAGAAAATAAACACAATATCTAGCAAATTACTAAAAAAACAAATGAGGAAAAAAATTATGAAACTCTTCATAATTTTCCCAGGTAGAACTATATTTAGAATATTGGTCCCACTATACCTTGAACTCTACAACTTATCTATTATGAAAACTAGGTTTACAAGTGTCAATTATTCTGACTGGTTCTACTGTGACCACCTTGAGATCCAAAACCTATAAAGCATTCCAATCTAATACATGAGAAAGATGAACAACATACATTTTAAGATATGACACATGTATGACTGCTAAAGATGGTGGAAAAGCAAGCTTTTATTACACATGATTGACAACTTCCAAGACCTTTAAGGGTCCCACATATGTACGATATAATTTAACAATTTTCTAAATTTGATCAAGCTTTGTTGTGGTTTAACCCACATAAATACTTTGTCTCCACCTAAAAACTACCTTGCTATTCTTTTTAGATCAACATAGCTCTTATGTCTATCATTTACTTCAACCAACCTTTACCTTGTTAAATGAACCTACTCTTCCATTTTAATAAGCATATCTGGACCAAAGACTACTATGTCTTCCAACCTATCACAAATGACTGGTGTTCTATAGCTTATTCCATATAATGCCTCAAATAGAGCCATTTTTAGCACTTATTGGTATGAGTTTTTATAGGCAAACACAACTAATGGAATATATTATTCCTACTTGTACTAATGGTCCATACAGGATATCTTTAGAAAATATTCTAAAAAATGATTCACCCTCTCTATTTGTCCATCTATTTATGGATGGTACACTATACTAAAGTTCAAATAAGTTCCCAAAGTTTAATTTAAAGTCAACCATAATCTAAAAGTCATATTTGGCTCCCTATTTGAAATAATATTTTCCAAAAACCCATGTAACCTATACACTTATTTTATAAATCTCTTTTCAAGCATAGGTGCATCATATAAAATATTATCAAGAATGAAGTGAGTTACCTTGGCGAGTTTATCAACAACCACCAAAATCATGTCATATTGTTTTAAAGATATCGACAACCCTTAGAAAAATTCCATGATAATGACCTACCACTTCTATTTTTGTATGGTATGCAACTATAACAACTGAATAGGATGCACATGCTCAGCCTTAACTTGTTAACATTCTAAACATTAAAAAATAAAATCTACTGCATCTTTCTTAATTATTTTCTAGAAATATAATGGCCCCAACTCTATTAAGAGTTTAGTCACACTTAGATGGCCTAAATAAGGAGCATTGTGATATTCTTTGAGTATTAGACTTCTCATAAAATCCTTGTTCAGTACATAAATCCTTCCTTTATTCCTCAACAAACCATCATCTTTGAACTTGAATCCTTCATACTTAGGATCCTTATCATTTTGAGCCAATACTAACTTTACCTATTTGTAAAATTATTCTCCTAGAGATAATTTCACTACCTGATCAAAAAAGGTACTCTTGATAGTATCTAAATCTAATATATACCTTTAATGACTAAGGGCATCCATAACCCCATTTTACTTGCATTTAATGTAGTTAATATCAAAGTCATAATCTAACAAGAACTCTAACCATTTCCTTTGATATATGTTTAGGCTAGGTTGGGTGAAGATATACTTGAGCCCTAAGTTATCAGTCTTG
This sequence comes from Torreya grandis, assembly GCA_037957365.1. Classification (NCBI taxonomy): domain Eukaryota; kingdom Viridiplantae; phylum Streptophyta; class Pinopsida; order Cupressales; family Taxaceae; genus Torreya; species Torreya grandis. The sequence goes on along the minus strand of JARHVA010004628.1, from coordinate 1,232,677 downwards.
AGGTCAAATAATTTTCCCAATAGATAATGCCTCTAAACTTGCAAGGCATGAACTATTTCAGCCAATTCCAAATCATGCAAGGTATAATTTTCCTCATACAGCTTCAACTTTATGGACTTCTAAGCTACAATAAAACCTTCTTGCATGAGAAATCCTATAAGACCATCTCTAAAAACATAAACTATTACCAAGAATTGGTCATTTATATCAGGAATTCTTAACACTAGTGTGGAGGTAAGTCTTCTTTTTAGTTATTGAAACATTTCTTATCACTTCACTGACCACATGAACTTCTAATTTTTTTATTGAAGAGAGGTAATATGATTTATTATCTTATAAAAGTTTGGAATAAACTTCCTATAACATCCAACCAAACTCATAAAAATCCTAACTTCATGGATGTTTTTAGGTGTTCTCCATTACATAATGGCTTTAATCTTCAAAGGATCCATGTATATTCCTTCTATAGATATAATTTTCCCAAGGTACTATACATTTTTTGAAAGAAGGCACACTTTGATAGATTCCCAAAAAATTTATGCTTCTAAAACCACTGCATAACCAACTTTAAATTCTCTAGATGTTCCTCCTCAAATTGAGAATAGATGAGGATATCATCCAAAAAGACCAACACAAAATGATCTAGATAATCCCTAAACACATTGTTCATGAGATTTATAAATGCTTATGGTGCATTTTTTAGGCCAAAAGAAAAAACCATGAACTCATAATGCCTATAATGAGTCTTGAAAGATATTTTTAGAATGTCTTCCTCACGAATCCTTAATTGATTATATCTTGCTAAAAAATCAATCTTCAACAAAACTGATGCTCTACACATTTGATCAAAATATCATCAATGCAAGTTAAATAATACCTATTTTTTATAATTTCCTTATTCAACATGCTATAATCAATACATAGGTGAAGGGTTCCATCCTTATTCTTAATAAACAAAACCCATGCACCCCATGGTGACACACTTGGTTGAATCAACCCTTTGGATAACATATCTTGAAGTTGAGCCTTCAAATCCACTAATTTGGCTGCCATCATTCTATAAGGAGATTTAGACTATGTTTCAACCCTTATAATAATGTTAATTGAGAAATAGAATTCTATCTTAGGGGTTAAAACCAACGATTCTCTAGGAAAAACATCTCAAAAATCCTAGAAAAAAGGATAATCTTCAATAGAAGGTTCTTTTGATTCCTTCATCTCATTTATCTTTACAATAAATGCTCGATACCCTTTTCTGTAATCTTTATTCAATTAAATTACTTAATTTTTTTCTAAACTTAATCTCCCTCTTCATTATTTAAATTTGGGTTTGATTACCCAAATCACCTAGACGTTCAACCCTTTAAAGTAAAAAAACTGCCTTAACTTTATGTTGAGATAACTAGTTTACTCCTAGGATAACGTCATATAACCCTAATCAAGTTGAAAATAGATCCACTACCATAGTGAATTTAGGTAGTTTGATCACAAATTCAACCAAACATTTATTGACTTTAACCTTAAATTTTTTCTCTTATTGAACTGGCCATGCATTTACCATAACTCCATCTTTTATAGATAACTTGATAAGTATATTAGGAGTAATAAATTTATTATCTCTTATGCCAATAAAAATTAAAAAGTGGTGACCAAATAAAGTACCTGACAACTCAATAGGAGAAGCCTAAAACTCAACTTGATAGTTGTCAATAGTTGGATGAATTATCTACTGGAAAGATCCTTGCTACAGAGCAAAACCCTTATTCTTACCATATGATTTCCCTTGAGTGCATTCCCTAGAGTAATGATCACCTCTGTAGATGAAGCATCCACTAGGTGGTCATTTCTTATCAGATTGTTGAATTTCTTTGAAAAACCCATTTCCCACTTTCTTGTTTCTTGAAATATTGCTAAACTTGGAATTTTAATTCTTGAACTAATTTTTATAATTTCCACTCTTTTTCTAATTATTCTTTTTGAAATTCATCTTAGGACCTCAAAACATATTTAATTTATCTCTAACAGCGTAAGTGACCTCAACTTATACTCCTTTTTTTATGCCTTTTCAAAAACTTGATCCATAGTAGATGGCCCATGAACATCTACCTCACATCTAATTTGGGGTTTTAAACCCATAATGAATTTCCTAATGTGAAACCTCTCATGTACCTAATATTGAGGAATTTACTTTATGATCTTGGTCAATTTCTCCTAATACTCATTCAATTTAAGGTACCCTACTTTAGATTCTAAAAATCTATCAACTTTTGATCAAAATAGAGTTTGGGAAACCATCAAGATATCAATAAGGTCAAGAACTATTCCCATGTGGTGCTAATAGAGTCAAGGTTCATCTCTGATTTCATATTTTCCCATCATGTAGTTACTTCACTAGTCAATTGGTAATCTCCCCAAATTGCTTTTATAACTTTAAAATAATTCCAAATCTTGAAATATTTCTCCATCTTAGTTAGTCATACTTCAATTCCATCTCCCATAATGGTTCCATCAAACTTGGATGGATTAACCTTCTTCATGTCATGTGCAAGCTCAACAACTATATGTGCTCTTACATCTTGAGGTACCTCCTCTTATCTAGGATCTTGATGAACTTATTTCTCAGAAGGATGTTCTTTAGGTTCATTCTAATTATTCTCCTCAACATGGCCATGAACTTTCTATTCAAGGGCAGCTATTTGGTCTGTAGTCTCATTCATGTCCATGAGAATCTAATTAATCTTTACAACTTGTACAACAACAAACTAATTTAGGTCAACTATAGGGTTAACATTATTAGGATTTAAAGTACCCTTACCAATTAGATTTCAACATGACATTATTATTTATTATTATATAAGAATTATAATATTTTAGTGGAGTCATTAAGTCCAAGAGCTTGATCCTCATCTCTAATACCACAATGTAACAACCCTTCAGGATTAACTAGAATTAGTTTTTTTAACTCTATAACTAAATTAACTCATCATTAGTGATCCTTAACTAAATGCATCATTTAAATTAAATTAAGATATTAGCCAACAAGTTAAGCATCTGATTCATTTAGCTAATGATCATTAATAATAAATGTTATTTTTCTTATTTTTTTCAACATAGTAAAATACACTCATCCAAGTTAATAATAGTTCTACCACTACTAATTAAATAGTACAATAAGTATAGATATCTACAACCAACTGATGTTTTTTTTATAAAATTAAAATTGAATAGTGTAAGTATACAATATTACATAATTAAATATCAGATTACAATTATATAATGTTTCATAGAACATATGAGTCTCAAAGATCTCATTAAAATTTAAAAATAATCCTAAGCAAAGCCTCTATTAGTTGACTGTGTGAGAATCCAAAATCTATCAATCAACTAATCTGTATTTTAACAAACCCATTAGGATAAGTAGCTGATATATAACAATATTAATGATTATTTAACTTTCCCATTAGATAATGATCTATCATTTAAAACCCAACTATCTACCAAGTTTATATTATCAAAATAAATTATTCATCACATTCATATTTCCTTATTTCCCTTAATGACCTCAAAACTTTCCATAATACAAAGTCTTTACAAGTCCACATATCCCAAAATTAATAATTCCTATTATATCCACCTTCCATTTATAACATAATACAAATATATGATCAAAACACAATCAAAGAAGGAAAATGTTCTAGGCAGGATATATTTACTAAAATAAGAATGTATAAACCCAATAAATAATAGATGATACACAATTTAGGTTTATGTGCATTAAAAACTATGCACACACACACACACACATGTATGTATATACACACATAGATATATCAATTAGTTATCTTAATGGGTTTGTTAAAATACCAAGTATTTACAAGTACACATATCTCAAAATTTATAATTCCTATTATATCCACCTTCCTTTTATAACATAATACAAATATATGATCAAAACACATTCAAAGATGGAAAATGTTCTAGGTAAGATTTATTTACTAAAATAATAATATATAAACCTAATAAATAATAGATGATACACAAATTAGGTTTATATGCATTATGACTATGCACACACACATGTATGTATATACACACACAAATATACATATATGCACATAGATTGTTGAATTTCTTTAAAAAAACCATTTCCCACTTTCTTGTTTCTTGAAGTATTGCTAAACTTGGAATTATGATTCTTGAACTAATTTTTAGAATTTCCACTCCTTTTCTATTTCTTCTTTTTGAAAATCATTTTAGGACCTCAAAACTTCTTGAATTTATCTCTAACCTGTGTAAGTGACCTTAACTTATACTCCTTTTTTGCTACCTTTTCAAACACTTGATCCATAGTATATGGCCCATGAACATCTACCTCACATCCAATTTGGGGTTTTAAACCCATAATAAATTTCTTAATGTGAAACATCTCAGATACCTAATATCGAGGAATATACTTTATGATCTTGGTGAATTGCTCCTAATACTGATTCAATTTAAGGTACCCTACTTTAGATTCTAAAAATCTATCAAATTTTGGTCAAAATAGAGTTGGGGAAACCATCATGATCTCAACAAGGTCATGAAATGTTCCCATGTGGTGGTAGTAGAGTCAAGGTTCATCTCTAATTTCATATTTTCCCATTATGTAGTTACTTCACCAGCCAATTGGTAATCTTCCCAAATTGCTTTTGTAATTTTAGAATAATTCCAAATCTTAAAATATTTTTCCATCTTAGTTAGCCATAATTCAATTCCATCTCCTAGAATGGTTCCATCAAACTTGGATGGATTAACCTTCTTCATGTCATGTACAAGCTCAACAACTACATGTGTTCTTGCATCTTGAGGTACCTCCTCTTGTCTAGGTTCTTGATGAACTTATTTCTCAGAAGGATGTTCTTTAGGTTCATTTTGATTGTTCTCCTCAACATGGCCATGAAATTTCTATTCAAGGGTAATTGTTTGGTCCCTAGTCTCATTCATGTCCATGAGAATCTGATAAAGCTTTACAACTTGTACAAAAACAAACTAATTTAGGTCAACTAGAGGGTTAACATTATTGGTATTTAAAGTACCCTTACCAATTGAATTTTAACATGACATTCTTATTTATTATTATATAAGAATTATAATAGGTTAGTGGAGTCATTAAGTCAAAGAGCTTGAGCCTCATCTCTAATATTAAAATGTAACAACCCCTCAGGATTAACTAGAATTAGTTTTTTTAACTCTATAACTAAATTAACTCAGCATTAATGATCTTTAACTAAATGCATCATTTAAATTTAATTAAGCTATTAGCCAATAGGTTAAGAATTTGATTCATTTATCTAATGATCATTAATAATAAATGCTATTTTTATTATTTTTTTAACATAGTAAAATATACTCATCCAAGTTAATAATAATTCAACCACTACTAGTTAAATAGTACAATAAGTAAAGATATCTACAACCAACTGATGTTTTTTATAAAATTAACATTGAATAGTGAAAGCATATAATATTACATAATTAAATATCAGATTACAATTATATAATGTTCCATAAAACATACAAGTCTCAAAGATCTCATTAAGATTTAAAAATAATCCTAAGTAAAGCCTCTATTGGTTGACCGTGTGAGCATCCAAAAACTATCAATAAACTAATTTGTATTTTAACAAATACATTAAGATAAGTAGCTGATATATAATAATGATGATGATGATGATGATGATGATTTAACTTTCCCATTAGATAATGACCTATCATTTAAAACCCAACTATCTACCAAGTTTATATTATCAAAATAAATTATTCATCACATTAAAATTTCCTTATTTCCCTTAATGACCTCAAAAATTTCCATAATACTAAGTCTTTACAAGTCCACATATCTCAAAATATGTAATTCCTATTATATCCACCTTCTGTTTATAACATAATACAAATATATGATCAAATCACACTCAAAGAAGGCAAATGTTCTAGGCAAGATTTATTTACTAAAATAAGAATGTATAAACCCAATAAATAATAGATGATATGCAACTTAGGTTTATGTGCATTATAACTACATACACACACATATATGTATATACACACATGGATATATCAGTTACTTATCTTAATGGGTTTGTTAAAATACCAAGTATTTACAAGTCCACATATCTCAAAATTTATAATTCCTATTATATCCACCTTCCTTTTATAACATAATACAAATATATGATCAAAAAACACTCAAAGAAGGCAAATGTTCTAGGTAAGATTTTTTACTAAAATAAGAATATGTAAACCCAATAAATAATAGATGATACACAACTTAGGTTTATATGCATTATGACTATGTACACACACACACACACACACACACACACACACACACACACACACACACACACATGCTCAATTTGGATTACAAGGTATATTACCTAATGAAAATATGATAATGCACGATCCCGTAAATATCACATAGAGAAAATATCTAAAACCATATGGAAAATAATTGTATGTATATAAACTATATACAATCATTTAAAATCACCCTTATTGATTTTCTCAAAAACATTTAATTTAATCAATAGTTGAATATTTTAAAACATATAGTCATATTTTTTAAATTTCCATCTTAACTATATAAAAACTCTTCATACATCACACAAAGTTCATATGCATGTCAGATGTAAGCTCAACGCATATTGCCTAAGTTAATCCTCCAACTAAAATGTTGACTATAATTAAACTTTACTAAGTCCTTTTATAAATCAAAATAGTTGATTAACTATTATGAAAATAAATGTACCTCAAACCATTTTGTAAAAACCAACACATAGTCCATACTTATTATGAAAATAATTAAATCTTATACCATAGTATAAAAATTGACACATAGTCCTATCAATAATAGACTATAGCTTAGATTTACAAAAATTCCATTATATAATTCACTCTACCTGAGTCTTTACCAAAATAGAAAAATTACAAATTAATGAAACCAAACATATAATTATCAATATGCCAACAAATGGTTTGAATTTAATGTATTACCAAACCCTTTTACTTAGAAACACTAAATCTGGAGGTTCATAAAATTTCATGAAGTAAATGAATAACCTTAGACCATTCTAATCACATACAATGTAAAGGATTTAAAACTATCACTAGTTTACCATCCTTATTTTCTCTAAAAGAATTCACAAAATAGATTTCATGCCTAAAACTTAAATATCTTTGGAATCAATATATATATCCAACCATATAAAATAGGGTTCAACCCATTTGTATTTAGAATTTTGGGGGTTGAACCCTTCCATAGGGTCATATACAAATGAAACCCTTTTTAAATAACATTTAAATCCACAAATATTTTTAATTATTTTGGATTAAAAATTTCAACATAAAATTTATGAAACCCTAGACAAAAAAATATATACATTTTAATTTTCAATTTCAACATAATATATAAACACACATAGAACCATTAAAAAATGTGGAATATAAGTGTTTGTCCCTACAGGTGGGTCATACCCACCTACAGGTTCATCCACTTATTTTTCTTTATTTTTACAAAACAAATTAGTGGATTATCTAACCCATTTTATGATAAAATGTCCATCAAAACATTTAATATATTTTATCAGACTGGAAAACCATAAATGATATGAACAAACCCTACCTCGAACATGAAACTAGGTAGTCTAAAAATCTAAAAATCTTCTTTGTCCAGCTCTCCTCAACCCATCCTCTTCTTATCTCAATCTTGGCATCCATGTATCTTTCTTTTTCCCAACTTGCATGCCAAAACCACAAAAATAATCCACAAAACTTTGTCAATGAATCTCCAATTCCATCAGTATTTTCCTAAAATTCTAACATGCTAGCTCACCAAGAAACCCTCGACAGTCAAATTAACTAGAATAAAACCATAATGACCAAGCCATGCAACTAAACAAATTCAACAAATCTTCACATTATGGCTCAAAGAGTCTAGAATCCAAATGGCTCATGAACCCTAGATTCCCTAAATATGTCAAGTTTGATGGTCATATTAACTTTATAAATCTAAATTATTGTCTTTGACTAAACAAAATACCAATCAATTAACATGGAAAATTATATAGCTCAAAATACTTTTGACTATAACCTAATAATCATGCATTTAATTAAGACTTTAAAAAAGTCTAATATAAGTATTTGACCACTAAACATGCAATATTCATTGATTTAATATTCAAAATCTTCACTAGCTTGAATAAGGCCTAAGGTAAGCTATTGGCTAATAAAACAATCATGTTACTTAACATTATAAATAATGACTTTCAATTAATCAAACATGTTTTATGGTACAACCTCATCACTATGTAATTTTGCTTTATTAAACATACAACCTAATTATAACATGACTTATGTTAAGCATATTAATGAAACACACACACACACACACACACACACACACACACACACACACACACACACACACACACACACACACACACACACATCCAAAACCACCTTTTGGATCAATGATATCAATGAAGTGTCTCTAAGTGTTTAAAATGGTATTTAGGGATTTATCATCCCAAAACATATGAGGAAGGTGGGGAAAATTTACCAAAATAGGTATTATCATAGGTAAATATTCAGCAAGATTAAAATCAATGAACTAATGGTTCAAACAAAGTCCTTTTCATCCCATAAAATATGGATCATTTTTGAAAATAAAATATTTAAATTACTTTAACTTGATTTTTTTTTGATAAATACCTTATTACAAAACCAAATTCATAGGTTAGCCTTAAATAAGGGTTTTCAATGGATCTTGATTCATTCATTAATGGTTTTGGGTCATTTCTAAAGACCCATAAATTTCCAAATCAAACCCATCGTTTGAAAATTTTAAGATTTTGTTTCTTATATTTTTGAGCTAAAAACAACTAGTTTTTTTTAAGAAAGGTTAGGGAGGATTTACCTTAGCATTGGAATCAATATTTGCTTCTAAAATTTTTAAGGAAAGAATATATGAATCAAAATCCATAGTATTTTATTTTGTAGGAGGATCCTTTGGGTAAAGGATCCTCCTTGTTGCAATTATGGCTTGCACTGATATAGCCTCTTGATGGTAGTACCTGCATCAAGATACCCTTATGCAAACCTTAATCTAGGTGATATCACTCACAAAATATTGTTGTCTTTTCTCCTTCTAATCTTTGTTTGGATTTTTTTTAATATTTTTTGGTTATTATTGTGAATTGAAAGACAAAATAAAAGTTAATTATTATTTAAAAAAATAAAAAAATCTCAATGGTAACACTTGTTATGTATGTCACATAATATTTAATTTAAAGTTAATCTATTTTAATGTAATTAGAACATTACAGTAAGTATCACGTCTTACTACATTCAAGGTTTTCAATTATGTATACGCATATTTTCTAGAAGCTTCTATTGATAAGAGGCCAAAGGATTTGAGTAGGGAAAGGGTTTTCATATATGTCCAAGTAAATTCCTTGTAGTTGATGTGAAAGTGGATTTTCCTACCCTTTAAAATACTTTTCTTGGAAATGTGGGTTTACAATAGTTGAAGATATATATTAGAGTTCAAATGGGTTTGCAATAGCATGGAGGGCATCAAGTCAAAAAGATTGAAGGTTTTAATAAAGGGAAAAAATCACTTCTAGACCTAAACAAAAAATGGCAAAGAAAATATATTTTTAAGAAGATTTTTATGGAACCAAGCTAATTTCATTTTAGGATATGCCTAATACTCTATCCTTCTTGTAGCTAGAAATAAATATGTAATCACCAACTCAATTATCTATGCCTATTGACTATAGGGTGGTATTTTATCACTGTAGTGTAATAAATTCATGGAATCGAGGGGAAAATAGGTTCTTAAATCAACATATTTTTCTTGAAAAATGGTAAACCTAAACTTGCATGGATGATTTGAAACACATAAACTAAAAATTTGAAGATGTTATAAGAATATAAATTGTAGATCATTTTTAGTTTAGATTATAAACTAATATATATTTTTAAAATGTTGAAGTATAAGTGGGTCAAATAGTTTAAATATGAATAGGTACACATGTTTTCTAATGGAACTTAATAGATAGACAATTGTGCTTGCCCCTCCTCACCCTCTATGTATATGTCACAAGCTACATAAACAGCCAATTATGCATCCCCCTCCCCACTCTTTGTATAGAATTTTTTAGTATTTTTAAAAACCCTTTGGTGGAAATTTATATAATACAATTAAGTTTGTGATATGTGTATGTATATGTATCACAAACTACAAATTTATATTATATAAATTTACACTAAAGGGTCTTTAAAAATACTACACAATTATATACAAAGGATGGGGAGGGGAAAGCACAATTGGCTATTTATGTAGTTTTACACACACACACACACACACACACACACACAAAAAATAAAATAAAATAAAAATAAAAATAAAAAAATAAAAAAATAAATATATAATTAAATAGACATTAAAAATGATAAATAATGGATATTTGAGCATGCCTCCCTAACTAACCACAAGAATGGAAATTACTTTTTTCATTATATGCAAAACTAAGCGTAGGCTATTTTTTCATTTTTGGTTTTAAAATTTTAAAATGAATGAACCAAAATACACATAACTAAATCTATACATGCATATTTGTGGCATCATATGAAGGTATATTTTAAAATAAATAAATATTAAAACCTTAACCAAGTTAAATTATATAAACAATAATATTTTTAGATAAAAGAGAGTTGATTTGATGTCATAGTCATGTTTTCATGAAATCTATCGATTAAATACTCAGTGTTTATCATGGTGGAATGTGGATTTTTTCATTTTGAGCATGAAACATAGATTACTCTATGTATGAAATTTTTGATCCAAAATTTAGGGTTTTAAACTTGTAATTATTATAACATGTACACATTATAATAGGCATGTGTTAAAATACATATGCACTATAACACACATACACACTATAAAACATACAGGTTAAATATTTATTATTAAACTTATAATTTTATACTTGAAATTTATTTTAGTAAATATAATAAATTATGGACACTCTACATCTTATGGAATTGGTCTTAGAGATCAATGAGTTACCTATTAGGAGTTAGTTTTAAAAATCTAATCTGGTTATTACTTTATCATTGCTAAGAATTTTATTATTGAGCTAAGGGGTTTAGGGTGTGAATTTTACACTTGGTGTCTATTTTCGATGGACCAATGTCCATTATTAGGTTTTAGGATTTTAGAATTGATTACTAACATTTTTAGGATTCTATGTGTGCCAAATATAATTTTATGAACCTCACATCTTTGAGATATAGTAAAATTTGTGAAGATTTTGAAACACAAATTCACATACACATTGATTAAATGCATCTTAATTAAAAAATTGGTGTTTGATGGGTTGGAATATATCTAATTTAATGTTGATATTTTAACTTATTTGATTACTTCAATTAGACATTAAACTAGGTGTAATTGATCCCTAATACATGTTATTTGGTTGTAATTGGGTTTTAAAGGATCTATTAGTCCAAATTATGCTTTAAATTGAACCAATTAATTGATTGATTCAATAAACCATATAATTGGGGATAATTGAACCTTAATTAATTCTAATTAGCTTTAATTAGGTTCACAAAACTCAATTATCACAACTTGCATATCCAATTAAACCAATTACTTGTTTAGATTATTTAATAACTAAATTGGGGATAATTAAGCAATAATGAGTGCTAATTAGTCATTTCCCATTTAGAAAATTACATCAGCTTAAGAAGGTCACTGTATTATGGCTCATTAAGACCCAATGTAAACTAATTGGTTGTAATTAGGTTTGTGGGGTTATAATATCCCTATTTATACATATTATTGACCCAATTACTCAATTAATTTAATAAGGTGTAAACTTGAGATTAATTAAGCCCCAAATCATATCAATTAGTTAAAATTATGTTTAAAGGGTTTAATTAACCCCAATTGCACACTTGATTGAATAAATTAATTGATTGGTTCAAGGCACATAATTGAGATTAATAGAGCCATAAATTGGTTACAAATAGGTTTTCAAGGATCGATTATACATAATTACATATTTAATTGACCAAATTACTCAATTAATTCAATTAGGCACATAATTAAGATTAATCAGGCCTCAATTTGTGTTAATTTGTTATAATCAAGTTTGAGGGGTTTAATTAGCCCCAATTTCATGTACTTGATTAAACCACTTATTGGATTGTTTAGATTGAACGTGTATTTGGATAGTTGATTTCTTGTCCATGATAAATGGTTATTAGACTAAATTTAATAAAATATGTCCCCAATTATGTGTGATAGGAGAAATAAAGGTGGATTTGAGGTGAAGAAAAAATAATCAACCACCATTTGTTATTATTTAGTGTTCATAGGTTGTTAGTGGGTTGATTTTGAATAAAAAGGCCCCATATATGTGTGAGTGAGGAAATAAAGGTGGTTTTGGGGAAAATCATATATAATTGAGCATAATTTGTTAGTGGAACAATTTCCACTAAAAAATGGGCCAACTAGGTATGAAAAAATAAATAAAGGTGGATTTGGGATAAAGCCTACATAGTATACACTATTTTTCATTATTATATGTTTGGAGGTTGTTAGTGGACCAATTTAAACTAAAAGTGCACCCAATTATGTATGAGTGAAGAAATTAATTTGACTAAATAAGGTATCAAGTATGTGTGATCCAATTCATGAATGATGATTTGGGGTAAAGTGCACAATGATTGAACATAAAATGTCATTATTACATGTTTGTATTTCATTTTAACACCATTTTTATGAGATAAGGTCCTAATTACATGTTTTATGATAAATGAATGTGGATTTTAGGTGAATAAGACATAACTCATAACCATTTATCATTATTTGGTGTTTAAATGTGAAATTATTGGATTAAAAAAAAGCCCATATTATGTGTGATCAAATAAAAAAAAGGTGGATTAGGGTAAACCATGACTAATTGAACAACATTTAATTTTTTTTTATGGTGTTAAATTTTATCAAAATTTAGTGAAAAAGGTCCAAATTAGGTATGATAGGATAAATGATGGTAGCTTTGGAGAGAATCATATTGTACACAAATAAATTTGGTATTTGACACTTGTGACCATCAATTTTGACATACCTTTGGCATACATGATGTGCATACACATTTGAATCTCTTATACACTTTCCCCTATTCATTTATGTATATATTAACTTGGGTAACCCAATTTTATATATTTTATACTTAGGAGATCCCTAGTTTGTGTTAGAACACTCCATAATCCTAATAATTTATTTTATATTTCTAAGTAATGATAATAATATTCAATCATTGGTAGTTATTATAGGCACCTACCTCTATTGGTAGTATTGATGGAATATTCATGGCTATTTTTCAAGTTAAAAACATATCCATTGGGTTAGTCTAAGCATGTTAGTTATTGGGGGAAATACCAAAGAGTCATACACACACACATAAAAGTTAATCCTAATGTCTGATGGACATGGAAATAACATTGATAACCACTTTCACATTGAGAGATATATTTGCACACACTTAAGACATTCTTTCAAATCATCCAAATTTTAAAAATTCTCGAACAAATAGTCATACAACCAAGTTTGAACACTAAAAAAAGTTTAAAGTTGCATGTTGTCAAGTGTCAAAAGCTAAAGAACTGCATTACATTTTAGTGGATCAAAATTGAGCCCATGCATTTTAATGGGATAAATACATGTGATTTTAGGATTATTCAAATTATTGTAATAGAATAAACACTCAAAAACTTATTAAGAGTGGTTAAGGTTATCAAATCCATATTTCTAACCCTTTTTCCAAGTCTATCTTGTTTTGAAAGTGAATCTATATTTTCAAGGAAAAGAGAAGAAAAATAAATATCTACACATAAGACCCAAGCCAAGAGAGCATACATAAATCATTTATAAAGTTATTTTAATGATATGTTATATAAAAAATTGCATAGTCAACTTGGATAGTGCCATAAGATAGTGGATAATACCCATTATCATAGGTGTTTGTGTTTTATCGATTGTGTTTGAAAAAGTTTTGACAATTTATTAATTGACCCAAATAGTTACAAAGAAATTACAAAGTCATATTGAGGAATGTGACATAATTAGTGAGTGATATAGATTATAAAATTAGCTAAGTAACTTATCTCCACTCTTTTCTTGGTCATTTCTATATTTAGCAAGTGTAATCAATCTCTCTTTTATATTAAGAATTGTATTATGAACTCCCTAGCTTACATAATCTAAATTTCAATAATTTTTTTTATTTAGATAATCTAAATATTAAAATAAATAAAATATTATAATGAGCTTGATCTTTGTTTTGACCATGATAAACTCTAGGGTTTTTTTTTCTATATGGTTTCTTCTTTCCTTCTTAAGGTTTCATATTTATTTTGTATTAGGGTTTAAGACTTAATTTATGTGTAACACTTATCACATGTGAAAATATTAAGTTTTTCTCTTTTTACCTAAGGTTTAATGCTTATTTTCATATTAAGGTTGTAGCTTATATTCATATATTTTTAGCCAATATTTGATTGAAAATGAATCTAGTTTTGAAATATGTAGAATTTTTCTTAGTCATACTGATTGGATCAAAAACCTATTTTGTTCCCTATTATTTTTATGAGATTTTTTTGAAATTAGGGTTTATTTATTTATACTAAAATTGTTCTACCAAAGGATATATCCATTTTTAAAATATATTAATTTTTTTTTTATATAATAGAATTTATGAAAAACTTCTTTTTGTTTTCTAAACTTCTTCATGGTTTTCTTCAAGTGGTTTGTTCCTCATTTGGGTAGGGTGTGATTGTAATTATAAATGTTGATAGTTTGTATTTTGTGATTTAAGATATGATTATCATAATTGCATGTTTCTTTCCTAAAATATGTAATATGTTTTTAGCTCATGTAATATAATGGGCTAAATATATCTATAATAAAACTAAGGGTGATATTAATAATGATGAATTCTCAATTATTTTTACTAACACATATTCCATGAATTTTGAATCTAAAATGCTTCCATGTGTGACTAATTTCATTCATTATTACCATAAATCTTAAAGTTGTGGTAGTTATCATCCCTCCCCTATTATTTTCCCAATGATTATATTTTATACTGAGGTCCATGCTATCATAATGCTAATAGGTAAGGTGCATACTCGTATATAATTTTGTATGAATGTCGAATACAAAAAATTTGAGGTTTTTGATTATAAAGATAAATCTTTCTTAAATTATGAGAAATAATTTACCTAGTTCAACATCCATGATAAGACTCAATGATTGAATGACTTTACTCAAAGTGTCACCATTATTACACATTATATGATTACTATGATACATTCCATAGAGGTGTTACAAAATTAAATTCAAAAATTGTGTATAAAGTTTAATTCACTTAAGGATAATCTTGCACACGCTAAAAATCTTGAGATTGCTACTGTAAATGGCATTTATGACTCTCCATTCAAAATCTATGTGTCTCAAAATATTTCATCTCAAACATAGGTTAAGAAGAAAAAATAATCTATAGCTAATGAATCACAAAATAAACATAAACTTAAGACATCTCCAAGTAAAACTCACATGTTTCAAAATTAATTGACCATATTACCTCCTATGCATCCTATAAAAAGATCCAAATACTATTGTGCTTATCATATAGTTCATGAAGATCACACAAATAAGTGTTGGGTTTTGATAAATAACATATGTGATATTATTGACAATGATGATCTTACATTAGATATATCTATTAAAGTACCACCATATCTAAGCACACAAATAAGTGTTGGGTTTTGATAAATAACATACACGATCTTATTGACAATGATGATCTTACATTAGATATATCTATTAAAGTACCACCATATTCTAATGTTGAGAAACAACTAGAGTTTTAGTTCCATTTCCAAAGGTTTAGTTATCAAAATAAGAGTTATCTAGAAACTAAAATTTACTAAGAAAGAGGCATCTAAAAAGGATGTTCATAAGAAATATGTACCTAAGAAGAATAATGTTTCAAGTATGGTTTCCAAGGAGACAAACACAATTTTCACTTCATGCATAGAACATAGTAAATAAGGTCATCCCTTAGATAGTATGATTATATATCTATAATTATACAATCAATAACATGATGTTCATGAGGAATATATTGAAGAATAAATAAGATCTAATAGATTAATTTCACAATATGGTGTAGTTGGTTATGAAAACCTTACTATGTATCATCCTATGGATTACTTATTTTTTACCCATGTCATGCCTTATAATTATACTAGTGAGTGGGAAAATGTGGATGTAGATGATCATGCTTGTGTAATTAATGATAATGCAAATGTGAACGATGATCATTGTCATGTCCATTTTCATTTCTCTAAAAACAAGCATTATGTAACCAAAAACATAAAAAATATAATCATATACACAAAAAAATACATTAATTCATGTTAATAATAACACACATACAATCCATACCACTACCACCATTACATAACTGGTTGCATACCATTAATTAAGAGGTCAAAATCATGATCCATTTAGACAAGCACTATCAAACCCATTCACTAGTTTTCACTGAAGATAATTATTCTTATGACATTTAGATAGCCATAAATTTAAATCTAGTTCAAAGCTAATGCAACCAACATACACATGGTAGCTATGGAAATACAAAGGCCATGCTGGCATTTCTTCATGCTCCTAGGGACTTGTCTTACCATATGACATCTTATTTTCCTACCATTTTAATAAGATTTAGTTATTCTACTCAATCAATCACCATTATTTAGATCAATTCATGGTTGAAACAAGACTTGCACATGTATAATTAGGATCAAAAATCAAGACATAACCATATTATGTGTGTGCTTTGATTCCACTTATTGATTGCCAGAGGATTAAGATAACAACTTCTAGATTCATGAATTTAACCATTAACATTAACTTTCAACATGTTTGGATATCCATTAAAAACCATGATTTAGCTTAGAGAAGGCTTGGTCATTGATCTACTTCTAGTCAGGTTTCCATAGCCTTGATAGAGATGCCTTTGGCTCCACTCAAGGCCTTTCTCCACTACCAACCAGGTGTCCATAGCTCTGGTGGAGATTACAAGAATCACCTTTGCTTATAAAGCCTTTTGATTTTTGCAATAAGCTCTTATAATTTGTATTTTTAGATATTTTGAATTTATATCAAAGGTTGGTAAATAGATTAGCTATGTTTTAATATTTGATCACATGTTTGATCTTCAAACAATCATCCTTGGCTACAAACTCTATCTGAGGCAATTAATGTTTTTTAAGTGCAAACATGACTATGTCATAATAGTTTAAGATTTTGCCCTACATGTGCAATCCTTAATAAAATCAAGCTTAGATCATAACAAGGTTTGAAATCTCAAGGAACAATTAACCTATCCATTAGTCTTTTCTAGTTTCTCCAAATTATAACATCAATCTCAAATTTTAATAATCCATGATTAACCAAATTTGAGAATTCACGTTTGCATTTCTGAACTGTGAAGTTCTTGAGAAATTAGGTGGAATTTGAGTTGAGGGATGTCTAAAAAGGACTTATTTAGAAGAAAAAATAGGGAAGAGGAATAAAACACACCAAGTAAAAACCAAACAAATAGAAAGTAAAGAAAAAGTAAAGAAACATATACAAACAAGGGATGGGAAGGAAAGAAACAAGAAAGAACCAAACTAAGTCCTAAACTAACTTCACAAAGAACTTACCTCCAAGATAAAATGGAAAGTTATTTATCCTACCATATAACCTTGAATCATGATTTATTACATTTAGTGGCCTCTTCTTGTGGATAGGAGCACTTGTATGTTCATGTATTCTATATGATGTATCTTGATCCCTCATTTCCATTCTTTAGTACCTAGATTAAAGATATGGATCTAAAACCCAATCATATTCTTCCAAAATCCTTTTATCTTGCATCAAGAGTTCTAAGTCTCCTTCATTCATATATTGATAATGACTATATCATCCCCATTCAATAATGGTAGATCAACTATCATTATTAGACTGATATCTTCATTAGGTTTAGCTTGAGGTGGAGATGGACTATCAATCTTTACAAAAAAAACTTTCTAAATCATCCCAAAAGGCTACTTTATCATGATCAACTGAAAAGGAATGAAATTCATTTACAACCTTACCATTTGAATCAAGTTGATCACATAATTTTAACCTTTTAATGGGTTTATATAGAAATTTATATATTATCATAATAGATCATATAATCTCCTTGTTTCTGCTCATGAAAATCATAAAGTATTATTCTCAACCATATATCTTGACATGTTATTGCACTAGCTACTATATACTATAATTCAGCTATAGAGAGTGACACTATCATTTGTTTCATTAAAGCTCAAGATATGGATCCTAACCTAAAATGAAATAATTACCCCAAAGTGTTATTTTGGTCATCAAGCCTACCTACCCAATCACTATCTGTGTAATTAACAAGCAAAAAATCATCTACTGCTGCATACAAAACTCCACACTCCCTTATTCCATTCATGTACCTCAATATCCTCTTACCTACTTTCCAGTCAACTACATTAGGCTTTCCACTAGGCTCTTATAGCATGTGGGGTCTACATTACTATGAAGAATGGAATATCTTCTATCTAATCTAGTATAACCTCATCTTTCTTTGGGATCTCTATAATGACATTATTATCTTGGAATACATTAATTTATTTAAAAAAAATCCTAGTATAAATTTTGCCATTGGTCAGTTTCTTCAAAGGTATTTTCTACTTTAGTAATGACTCCATATGAATTATCCCCATAGTTATCTTCTAAAGAGAGATCAAATTTTATTTGATATTTTTCATGGAGTTACTCATATTGAATCATTATTCCTTATTCTAGAGCATCTTCAAGCTCATTTTCTTCTTCAGATGGAAAATTAAAATCCTATACCATGAATGATTTAAATGTCCTTGCAAAACCAAATGTCCTTTCAACATTGATTTGATTAAACATAGATTCAGAAGTATCCTTTTCATTTTTATATGCTTCAAAGACATTACAATGATCTGTTAGACATATATCACAAAGGTTCATTTTATATACATTCTTGGATGACCTATTATTTTCATTGTCATGAAACTTATTTATAGGCCTATTGAACCTTTGAGAAGCATAGTTTCTATTAGAGTTTTCCTTAGTATTTCCCACTTATTTTTCAACTAAATAAAATCAATGCTTATATTTTGAACCATCTTAAGTATGGATTCATCCTAATTATTTAGTGCTTCTATGTTATGAACTTAATTTTTAGTACTAGTGGTTGGAATTAAAGCACTCTATTCCTATGGATAAAATCCATTTATAGAATTATTTGAGAACACCAAAGTTTGTCCAAGATGAGCATGGATCAAGGTAATTATTTCAATAATGGTGTCTAATTTAAGGTAGACAAATTTTGATTTACATTAGGAATGATGTTTAGTGTTGGGAAATTAGGGTTGAAATTTGGGATAGCATATGCAAGTTGACCTTTAGATTATATTTGATCATTGATTTTTATAGCTTCAACATAAGCCAATACTAAGGTTTTTATGAATCCAATGTATCTCTTAAGAAACATAGAAGTCATGGGATCTAGATCATCCTTGTAAATCTCTAAGGCTAAAGCCTCATCAGGTCTATAAGGAGATATGGTTCTATTGAACATATTTTGGAATTAGCATTAAAATATCTAATGGTCTCATTATGATCTCTTTTTATTGCAATGAACTGATAATATAAAATACATGGACTAATTATTTTTCCAAATTAGTCAATGAAGACATTGTTAAAATCAACTTAATTGGTAATTTAGTTTTCAGGAAGGCTAAGAAACCATTCATATGCAACATATTTGAAAGTAAATGGGAACAATATACATGCTACATATTTATGAACTACATTTATCAATCTTAAAGCAACTTTTACATATTTAATGTGTTCTTTAGCTATGACAACCCTACTAGGACTAAAAGAAGGCAAACACCTTTCAATATTTCTTAGTAACTCATGTATCTGGCCAAACACATTAATAGAAGATCCACCTAACCATGCCATACCTTGATGAGGATATTACTTGTGGTAGTTACAACATGCAAAATATTTGAACTCTATTTTAAAGATGATGTGTAAATCTTATATTTATAAATAATAGTGATCAGACTTGCAAATTAAGCAATTTTTTCACAAATATGTCTAAAGAACAACAAAGTACATCAATATTTAACTAAATTATCTCAAAAGATTTGCCCAAACACATGAATATTAATGATCTTTACACATCCATTCTTGAATAAACTTAAATTTGTAAAGTATATATCAATCTTTGAACAAAAATGCTATTACTAACCTAAAATGCCTTGGATTCATAGATATTGAGCTATTTTACCACAATTACATGTGGATCTCCAAATAACAATGCTATTTGTTTAAGGGAATCAAAAATATTGGTATAATACAATAAATATCAATGATCTTTAAATAATTGAGCAAAGAATAACATAATTGAGAATTGACTACACCAATCTTTGAACATAATTCATAATAATGAGAAAAAATACTTCAAATCTATAAATATCTAACTAGGCCATCCTTTTAAAACTAGTGGAGCTCCTCTTATCGATGCCTAAATATGTATCATAGGTGCTTAGAGTGTTTAAGAACACTTATCATTTTATAATTCCAAGAATTTAGCACATGAGTTTTAGGTTATGATAATCTTATTATTTGTTGATGAAATAGAGGAAAGCAAGTGGACTATTTCACAATATTTATAAAGTTTGGTGGTTAGGAGACACTATGGCTAGATAGTTAATTTGTGTAAAATATGAAGTGTTTTATGCTAATAATGGTGAATTATGATCAAGAACTAATCTAAAGACTAAACTAGGATGGGTATTTACAATAAAAATTAAGCTAGAGTGATCTAGTTAAAAAAGGATCAATAAGAAAGGTAAGGCTAAGAAGAGATGTTGTTGATCTTCATTCCAAACATCATGATAAAGTTAAAAATATCATCTAAGCATGCACTTAACCAATGTATGACATGAAGTCACATAAGCTCAAATCCTATCATGCATTAGGTAGACATCTAAGGAATATGGTAAATAATGCAAATAAAAACCAAGTTCACTTTAAAGATTTACCCCTGTAAGCAAACAACATTAGCCCAAATGCAAGAAGAGTAAGAAAATAAAATGAACCTAGAAACTTTTAATTAGCTTAGCATTGGCACAAGTTAACAGCTCTGCATCCAAATGTACACACTAAGAATTCATAAGAACCATTCAAATATGGAAGTTAGAATAAACAAGTGAGAGAGAGTCTAGGATAATAAAAGACACAAGCAAAATTTGGACAAACTTTCCATAATTCCTTACTTATATTAATTTCTCAAAAGTTATAATTGGTTTAGCTTCAAAAACTTCTCCCTCTTAAAAAGGGCAATACCCCTTTATATATACCTCTTATGAGGTATGTTATCTAGTCATGTTAATATTTAAGGATAACTATCCTTTTACAATCTTTTGAGAAAATTCTAGGCATTCTAAATGACTAACCTATAGGCAATGTACTTTACAAGTTGTACATGCCTTTACAAAAGAATATTCTATTTTCAAAAGCATACAAGCTCAATTATAAAAGAATATTCCTATCTTAACTAACTTGGAGACCCTTATGATGGCATATTCTTTTGATTTCCCTGGAGGATCTTCACTATGTAATGTTATTCATTGATAAGATGGAGATCAATGATAGGTCTCATGAACAATTCATTTTCTTGATCTTCTAGGTACTTGAGATCCCTCTCAATTATTTCAAAATCTTGTTTGATTCCCCTAGTATCTCCTTTATTTTATTTTAATGATAAAATCAGGCCCATGGCCTTCTTGTTATCAACCCCTATTTTCCCATATACTTGATTCTTTACTTCTTTCATGAATTGAGTAGTTATGTGCTTGAACTCCTCAATAGTTATTAGACCCAAATGACTAAGTGTGGTAGGATATTTGATAAATCTATCCAGTATGTATAACATTTTATCTTCTTTCTACTTGAAGTCCCTAGAAATATCTTACATCTATTTGGACTAGCTATTTAGGGCCTTGATCTTATCAATTAATATAGCCATAGCCATATTAAGGTGGGCTAGGATGACTGTCCTGAATTCAAGGATTTGATTTCTTATCAACACCTTGATCAAATCCTTCAATTGGTATTTCAAAGCCTACCATTATCTAGTTTGGCTTGTAGCCTTAGTACTTTGTTTATTTATTACATCCTACCTAGTCTTGACTGATTTTAAATATTTTAATAAATTAGCCATGGTGTCCTCAAATTATCTAAATCTATCTTCTTCAATTGATAGGATGGATTTTTCTTTTAGATTCTTGTTATGATGTAATATGTCCTTGGTCATTGTTTACAATTGATTTATTTGAGCTTGATCCATTTTAAGAACATTTTCTTCAATTATTGGGTCTTTTCTAGGATTTTGTCATCCAACTGAAGTCAATCAACAAAAGGTTCCAATTTCTAAAAATTGAACTCTTCTCCACCAACCATGGCTTTCTTCTCATTTACCCTCTATAAATTAGAAGTGGTCAGGTCAAATTTGATACCAACTAAATATTATGTCACCTTCAGAGTTGCGGTCTCCATTTATGCTCCACTTGATTTCCTAAACCAACCATTTTTTTTCTTCCTTCTTTTGTAATGAAACTATTTATGGCTTGACTTCCTCATGCACAAGAATATTGATTTCTTACTTTATAATTTACCATAGATGAACCATTAAGTAATGGTTGGACCTTGAATCAAGTTTTCTTCACTAAATAGATTAACTTCACTCAAAGGATGAGTGAAGGTTACATTGGGATTCTTGCTCTTGACTAGGAGAATGTCCAATTCAAATTTTCTTTTGGGGGTGTCTATAAGAACTAGATATAACACTTCTTTCCCCTTTTCTTCTTTGGTTTCCTCCATTTTCATCCTTAGACTCATACACTAATGATATAAAATTTAGAGCATCTTCAATTGTTTCACCAGGGTCTAGTCCTACCATATGAACCTCCTCCACTAGTGATATTTGCTCCTCTACTTGAGTTGAACAAGATGTAATTTCATTCAGCCTTCTCTCTTATATATTTTGATCAATCTATGCCTCATGTCTGAACTTTGTCTATAACTAGGCTGGTAGAGATCTAGAAGGTGCACCACTCAACAAATGGTACTACCTTAGCCCCAATTACCATTTGTCATCATTCCCTTTTTGATCCCTCTACATTCTAGACTCTAGCTTGATGTTGTGCCTATTCAATCTAATGGTGACCTCATAAAATGAAGAGGACTTTGTATATATGGGTTCAAAATGACCAAGTTAATGATCATAAGGTACATTTATTGCCTTGGATTTTAAGTATTCTTTAACCCTTCCCTATGGATCCCACTACCTTAGTTCATCAACTTAGAGATTAAAAGAGGTCCTAGTTTTGGAAGAAACCTTAATATTGTTCCATTATACAAAATTAGTCATTATAATGGTTAAGGGGAGGCTATGAAGTAGTACCTTACTCTTGGTCTTATAAGACCATCAATTCCATTGCATAATTAGTAAGCCACCTCCTGCTCAGATAACTTGATTGGCACATGGACTAGTAATATGAGGGGAGTGTATTATTTTATTTAAATCCTAATAATTTTACAATATGGATATAACTAGATGTCTCCCATGGCCTCAATTTAATTTTTGGTCAAGGGGTTGACTCTTGACATTAGATTCCTAGTTATGGCCTTGGTTAGGGCTAGATAAACATAGTCATAAATGAAGTGGAAGTGGTCTGTATATTTGAATATGTGCAACTTTGAATAATATTGGGAAATTATCTATCTCATCAGATGACCATTCCCTTAGGTTTGGGATATTTGTGGTAAAAATCAAGGCATTTAGGAGGTATGACATCATGTAGAACTAGTTCCTAGTTTTCTTCCTGATTGTAAAGATATGTCTCCTTAAACAAGTGCTGACCACTTCACCAAGGGGATGGGTGAGTTATTTCTCAACAATAAAATAGAATAAGGGTACCCAAACTTTGTCCACATATGTGGTGGTTGATTTTCCACATAACCTATTCATCATATACATGATCATACTTATCCCAGGTCTGAATTGACCAATGGGAATGTTGCCATTGAACTCTAAAAACACCTAATTTCTAGAATATAACCATATGGTAAGGATGGTGTTTAAGTAATTTTCTTTGGCTTAATTATTGATTATGGTTTGGTCTATTTAGGGTTTAGATGTTTCACTAAATTTTAAATCTATTTGATGTTTAAGGAGAAACAAAGATGAAGGGTAGGGATTAGAGATTAGAGATAACCCGGATTGGTTACGCACTATATCTAGATGATGTTGAGCACTCCTCATTGGCTAGGGAGGACTAATTTTGAATAAAAAAGCACTACCACAAAAATATTTGTTAGTAGATATATGAGTGGGCTACCAAGCTATGTGCTTATTCCTAGAAGTGTCAAACTTCCTTAGGGATGACAATATACTTTTTGAAATAAAATGGTAATGAAGAAAAAAATGAAAGAGAGAGTGAGAGAGATATATTCATACCATTATTGTAATCTGAGTGTAGTAGAGAGTGACATAGTGCAGGCAATGTGAGTTATTAGTGTTTTTAGATGTTATTCAAGCCAACTTAGCGAGGTTAGTGGAAATACATAGTTACTAACATTGATTATACTACCAATGTTGATAAGGAGATATGACCAATGTCAGCTATGTGAGTAAGACTTAGGTGGGTCTAGATAGAGGGTTGTATGTTGAAGTAGGTTCTTAGGAAGTTGTAAGAGACTTTTATTAGATGGGAGGTGGATGTTGGTTAAGTTTATGAGGTTGGGAAGAGTTGTAAGGGAGTGGGTAAGACTTAGGTGGGTCTAGATAGAGGGTTGGTATGTTTGAAGTAGAGGGAAATAGGTGAAAGAGTTTTACAACTGCTCCATAAGGAGAGTTAAGATGTTCATAAAATGATAAATAGTATAATGTAAAGTAATTATAAAATGACTATTTAAAATAATTAAAAAACATAGAGATATACTTAGTTGGTAAAATAGATGAGCCATGAGTGATAGATAGATGTCTCTAATGAGGTGTGTTGAAGCAATAGGTGAATAGAAAGATAAGCATATGCTATCAGTTTAGAAGAATCTAAGCTCTGTATAGTATATCAATTCCTAATCTAGACTAATTTGTGTAGAGCAATAGTAAGCCTAGATGTAGAAAGTTGAATGTTAAATCCTATATGTGAATGATTGAGGTTTTTTTATTTTTACTAACCTAAATATTAGGTTGGAATTTGGATTAATTAATTGACATCACTGATCCTATCGATGTTGATCATGGTTTTACAAACTTTAGTGGCATGAAAATAGATAAAAGGGCTATTTTTAGACTATTTTTTGTTCTCTTTCCTACAAAGTGTGGTATCCATTAGGAAATGGTATAAATATGAGGTTAATAAGGATGCAGTTAGTTAGGAATTTATATTTAGGGTGAGAACAAGTTAGGGGTAGTTAGGATTAGGGGACTAAGTCTTGAGGTGACTTAGAGGGTAGGAACTAGTCTTAAGATGAAGTGGCCAAGTAAGGTGGCATAAATAGTTTATAATTAACTTAATTAAATATTTTAAATTAATTAAATGTGTGAGGGGTGAAAACATGGGTTAGGAAGGATAATTATGAAAAGGGGCTCAAGGGGGGTTCAACATAGGGAGTTATGGACTTGTGTGACATAATTTTAGTGTCTACATTTTCCCCTTTTTGTCTTGTAATGTATATTGACAAGTTGCAACATAAAAACAAGAGTTGGATGCTCTAGGTATGGGATGAGGTATCCCCCCTCAAAATAAGAATTGATGGAGGAGAATATAGAATCAGGCACTAGTTTGATAAGGAGTTAATTAGGTGGGTATATATTGAGTAAGAGAATGGTAACATCATTTTTTGAATGTATACTACTATGAGTGATAGTCGACACAATTAATAATAGGTAAAGGCAAGGAGGACTTAGATAGAAATAACCAAATAATAGTTTATAAGTGATAGATAATAAGGTTAAAATGATCAAAGTTGTATATCTAATGGGCCATGTGTTCTATGTATCTAAGGTAGGAAGTGATCTTAGTAGACATAAAAGGCTATAGGTGATATGACTAGTTTGTTTGTGATCCAAAAAAATTAATATGCATGTGTGTACCATAACCAAATATAGCAAGGTAGAATAAGTGATCAACACAAAAAATACAAGGTTAATTAAAAAGGGTCAATGGTCGAGAAGATATTTGTGATCTCCAATAAAAGTTATCATGGGTGGAGATTCAAGTGATCTCTAAGGTTGGTTGTCATGGTTGGGGAGGTATATGTGATCTCTAAGACTAGTTGTCATGATCAAGGTCATATACATGATCAAAGAGATATACATGATCTCTAAGTTTCCATAGACTGAGGTTGTAGTCCAAAGGGTGGCAGTTAGGGTTAAAAATTCTAAGTTTAAGGTTATCAATGTCAATTATAATCATTGATGTCGGTAGTAAGTATTGAAAACATCAACATCTTAAGTCAAGACTATTGACATCAATGGGTGACCAACCTTGGCAAAAAAAGGGTTTGGTGGCCCACCAAAAATCATTTTCAAAATTTGATTGGAGAAAAAAAACTTTGAGTATTGGTGTGGGTATAGATGGTAGAGCTAGGAGGGGACCCCACTAGAGGTACACCACCACAAGAGATAGCTATTCCATATTAGAGGAGATGGAGAGATGAGGTAAGATCCTCTTCAAGTTGAATTTGAATTTAAGGTTATTAATTTGTGATTTGGGCTAATGTTTTATGGTTTGGGGGAGAGAAGGTAATTAAAGGGGTAGGAAATGGGGTGTAGGTAAGTTTAGGTAAATTTGGGAGGGGTTTGGGGCTAGATTTTAGATAAAAATTAAAATCTCAAAGATAAGTTGTTCATTCCTAAGGTCAAACTAGTCATCGATGTTGGTGGGGTTCACTGATGTTAGTCGATAAGGTGTTGATGTTGGTTGACATCTAATGTTGATGTCAGTAGCCTTAATTGATATTAATCATAAGAAAAAACCCTAAATAAGAATAAAATGCCCATTTTGGATCCTAAGTTGAGTTAGTTATCAAGCCTAATGGTTGAGCTAGCCTTAGAAGACCCCATGTCAACTAAGTGATGCCTACATATCCTCATTAAGGGCCTTAGGCCAATGTAGTTCTCCTAGTACATAGGGAAAAAGGGTGAGGTATGGTTAAAAATTTGTTAAGGGAAGTGGTTATGAAAAGATAGGTTGAAATAGGTCATGGGACCTAGGGCTTAAAATACATGTCATGGGGTTGAGGGTGTGAGATGTAAGTTATGGGGCATAGAGTTTAAGATATAGGCCATGGGGTCTAGAGTTGAGATACAGGTAGTTAGGCCTAGGATTAAGAGATAGGAAGTTGGGCCTAGGGTTAAGAGATAGGTAGTTAGGCCTAGGGTTTAGAGATAAGCAATTGGGCCTAGGGTTTAAGTGGGTTAATAGGTTATATAGTTAGGTGGGTATACAACTAACCTAACCTTAGAAGACCCCATGTCAATCGAGTGATTCTTACATAGCATAGATGAGGGCCTCAAGCCAATGTAGTTATCCCAAAAAAAAGGGAAAAAGGATGGAGGTTTATATTGGAAAGTATGTGACTTGAGGTTTATGTGTGTGGATACATGATAGGAAGGAGTTGACATTACAAGATCGACTACCTACACTACTAATGAGGATGAGGAAGGATGTCACCATGGATGAGTGGGAGTACATGGCAGCTATATGATTAGGAGTGAAATAATATTATTGAGTTGCACATGATTTTATCTTGATGATAACTTTGATAGATAGGCGGGATCACACCACCAACACCTTCCATTTGCCTATCAAAGAGTTGATAGTGACATAGGAGGAAATATATAGAATTTTATGGTTACCAATATAGGGTGAGGATATTTTATCTTGTTTGAGAGAGAAGCATGATATTCACATGGTTACATTGTTTGGAGAGTATGTTAGCGAGGTGACCTATCACTCAGTGAGCTTTGCATATGAACTATTATACACTACTAATGAGGAGTAGCATCAGTTGAGTATCTTGATGATGATAATTATTATAGTATATGTAATACCAAACATAGATGGGGGGGGAGATTTCTTATTACATTGATAGGTGTGTTGGCATAGATTGTTGAGTAATGGATTGTGTATGTATGGGGACTAGCTTTTCTAGCATAGTTATATGGATAGTTATGGTGTTTGAGGTTGTAATGATGGCATAGTTTGTGTGTCAAGAATTTACTCCATTATAGGTCATATGAGCACATCATGATGACAAAGCCATTAGGGCTACCTACCATGATTTTATCTAGTTTCAAGGTTAAGTTCAAATGGTGGAGAGAGAGGTTATGACCCAGACAGGAGTAGACAACATAGTGTGGGACATTGATTATTATAGGCATATGATAGATGGATTAATTCCTATATATATTTTTTGGAGGCCCTACCTGACATACCCTACATTAAGGGGATAGGCAAATCAACTTGTCAATTTATAGAGCACGTTATGGGTCAGAAAGAGATGAGTTAGAGAGTTAGAGATGATACTCATGGCACGAGTTAGGGGATAGTTTGGATTGTTATAGGATGTGACTCTTACCTTTCTTCCATATAGGAGGGATGATATAGAGGCACCCCTAACCTTGCCCTAGGATATAGATGGGCCATATTTTGAGGAGCTACCAGCAGGCTTAAGTGTAGAAGATCCTAGATGCATAGTGGCTTATATTATTTGGTGGATAGGTTTGCATCCCATGGTTTAGGTCAGGAGGCCACCACCAAGTATATAGGGGGTGATGAGACAGAGAGAGAGGGATGTAGTCATATAGGCTTGAGATGTAATAGTATAGGCCTAAGATGTCATAGTATAGGTCCAAAAAATAGTAGTGCAGGCTCAAGATATAGCATAGGCATAGGTGTTGGTCTTATAGGGGTACGTCATGACATTGAAGGGGTAGGTTAGAGCATTATAGGGCTAAGTTACTGCACTGATAGTATAGAAAGATATTTTGAGAGTAGTAAGATAGGATACTCCTCTTCAACCATGAGGACCAATATAGGGTCCTATAATAGGTTTGGTGGGTCCACTACAGATTGTATTTCTAATGAGGTACAACACTACTTTAGATTAGATTACATACTATGAGAGGGCCATCAGGGAGTTCCCATAG
The DNA here is from genome assembly GCA_037957365.1 of Torreya grandis. NCBI lineage: Eukaryota > Viridiplantae > Streptophyta > Pinopsida > Cupressales > Taxaceae > Torreya > Torreya grandis. The sequence goes on along the minus strand of JARHVA010004628.1, from coordinate 1,203,227 downwards.
ATTCAAATTTATTATGAGTTTAGAGAGTAGGAGAGATCAGTGACATGTGCCATAGCTTCAAGCTCATGTAAACATAAATAGGTAGAGAGTGGTTATGATACTGCTTCTTCATGACCACAACTATAGCATTGAGTATTATGAGTGCTAGATGTTGTTATTGATGTTTTTATATATGTTGTATACACACCAGCATATGAGCTTAAGATGAGAGATGTACTTTTTAAGGGAGAGATGATACTGATATGATCCATTGATGTACATTCATATTTAGAGAGAGAGAGAGAGAGAGAGAGAGAGAGTATATGAGAGTTTACTATTTTGAGATGTGTTTATGTGATGGTGATGATGTTTGAAGTTATTATAATGATGTGGAAGTTTATTTTATGTTAATGTTGATAATTTTAGTTGAGTTAGACTAGCATTTCTCATATATGTGATGGTACATGCATAATTGATTAGTTAGCTTCATCTTAGAAATTTTCCATATTTGTGGTGGTGTATGCTTAAAATGAATGGATTGGGTATGCTATTTTATTTTATTAATTTTCCATATTTATGATGGTGTATGCTTAAAATAAATACCTTAGGCTTGATATTTTTCCTATTCACTATTGTTTAGAGAAACTATGGTTGCATGTTTGGTAGATTTCTCATAAGCAATGGTTTTTAAGTTTTAGTATGGTTTTGGGTAGTCATTTTAGTATCCTTACTTGAGATGGATATGTGTTAAACACATAACTCTAATAATCAAGAAAAATTGGTAGAAAGGTGAGAAGGTGATTGAACCTTGTCATGAGATGAAATATATGAAGATAAATTGATGTGTGATTGGAATGGGAAATAAAGAGGCATGATTCTCTCATATTGGCAAAGACTATAATTAAAAAATAAATAGGCTCAAGAGTATGAGCCTCTTTCATGCTTTGCATCATTTGACCATTTTGTTTGTTAGAGAAGTGTCATACTCACCTTGTGTCAAGTGAGTTCAAGGTCCCTTGAAAGAGTATGAGGGGAACAAGGTAAAATGAATGAGAGTGTTTGGGTAGAATAACCTTCTTAGTGGGGAAAGTATGCCCCTCCACTAGGAGACCTAAGAGATACTATAGGAAATTCCATGACTTAAAGTTTTTTTGTGTGTAAGTTGATCAATGTAGGAAGCCTACAATGGGATTTTGTTTGTGTTGAGGTCATATGAAGCTAATTAATATGAGAAGGTTATAAGTCATTATTTCCCTTGATAAAAAAATTAGCTTAGCCATCCTTCAAGGGAGTGGTCTAAGCTTTTATTTTTTTATTTTTAATAGATGTCCTTCAAGGGATCAGTCTATTTATAGTATCAAAGAGAAGTTACATAGTTGTCCTTTAAGGGAGCAGTCTAAATTGAGAATCATGACCTGAGAGATTATAACTTGTCTATGTATCCAATTTTTTTTAGTCATGGACATGACTATAGAGGCTTAGATGTTTTACACTTTGAGGGAAAAACCATAACACTTCATAGATTAACTAAGTGTGTAAGAATAAGGGTTATGAAGAAGGGAGATTAATGTAATAGGGTTGCTCAAGGGATAAGCTCAAGTTAAACATGAGGTGAAGCATCACTTGATTAACAAAATAATGGTTGTAAATACAAAGCATTTAAAGGTTCAGGTTTTGGCCTACCTTTGAGAGAAGACAAGTGATAATTTCCTAAGCCATATTTATGAGTTATGATGTAGGGTCCAAGCCAATTAGGAAAAAAATTAATTTGTTTTCTTTTCTCCATATTCATCACATGTTGATTTTCCTTTAAGATGAGATCTCTGATATTAAAATCTCACTCTTTGAGGTTTTTGTTGTAAGAATGTTTGATATGCTCTTGAAAGATTTGGAGGTGGTTGAGGGCTATGAGATGATGTTCATCAAGTTACTCAAGTTGAGCCAAACATTCTTGGTGAAAGTAATCATTAGTAAGTATGTCTTGTAGAGAGATGTGAAGAGAAGGAATTTGGACCTCAAGAGGTAAAATAGCTTATGTCCCATAGACTAAGGAAAAAGGTGCAGCACCTATAGGCATTTAAATTCTAGTGTAGTAAGCCCATAAAGTAAAATAAATGTGTGTGTGCCAATCCTTTCCAGTATCATTGACTACCTTCATGAGGATTTTAGTTAAGGGAAAATCTTCTACCTATCCATTTTCTTATGGATAGTATGGTGATAAGAAGCTTAATTTGATTCCAAAAGCATCACAAAGCTTTTGGATAGTCTTATTTTTGAAATATTTACCATTGTCTATTATAATTTTATGGGAGACACCAAAATGATAGATGATTTGATGGTTGATAAAGTCAATAATTTTCCCAGGCTTAGTGGAGATGAGAGGAATGGACTTGACCCATTTATTGAAGTATTCAGTAGTAGTAATAATGGAATGGTGACAAAAAGATGAATGAGGGTTAATCTCACTGATTAGATCCAAACCCCATTGGGAGAAGGGCCAAAAGTTTATGGTGAATTATAATGTATGGCTTGGAACATGAAAGAGGTTAGATTTTTGTTGATATTTGACATAATTTTGAGCATAATAAATACAATCTTGATGGAGTGTTGACCCATTTATTGAAGTATTCAGTAGCAGTAATAATGGAATGGTGACAAAAAGATGAATGAGGGTTAATCTCACTGATTAGATCCAAACCCCATTGGGAGAAGGGCCAAAAGTCTATGGTGAATTATAATGTATGGCTTGGAACATGAAAGAGGTTAGATTTTTGTTGATATTTGACATAATTTTGAGCATAATCAATACAATCTTGATGGAGTGTTGGCTAGTAATAGCCAAGTTAAAGGATATGTTTGGTAACTATGTTACCATTAAAATGTCTATCACAAATCCTATCATGGACTTCCTTAATGGTGAATGGGATCTCAATACTAGTGAGACATCTAAGGAGGAGACCATCAAAACCTTTCTTGTAGATAAGTCCCCCTAGCATAGTGTGATGAGTGGTACATTTCATGAAAGCACATCACCCACTATTGGAGAAGTTGGAAGAGGTAATCTGTGAGTTACTTATACCATAAGTCATGTGGGTTATGTGTTATATTGCCTATAAAAAGGATGTTAGTTGATACATAAGAGGGCAATGTTAAGTGATATATAGTGACATAGATTTTTTGAGGAAGAGGGTGGAGAGGGTATGTGTGAAGCAAGAAAAGCCATTATTTTAGTAAACTTGTTTATAGATGAAGGAATAGTTTACAAGAGGTAAGATTCAAATGATTCCAATAGCCTATCTACATGATGTTTATATCATTTCAATTTTTTTTTTTTGCATACGTAGGAACCATTAACCTAATTAACCACTAGCTAGGAATCACTAAAAATGGTTATTGATTTGATACCTAATAAAATAGTCATTTGAATCCCTAAGATCAAAGCTTCATATTCAGCCATATTGTTAGTACATTCAAAATCTAGTTTAAATGACAAAGACATAGGCTCACCATCAAGATGAATGAGGATGACCCCCGCACCCCCAACATGTTCACATTTAGACCCATCAAAGAACATCATCATTTGATAAGAGATGTCATCGATGGAGATCATTATGATGGATTCATCAAGAAATTCAAGGTTTGAATGTTGGTTATTAGGTAAAGGAGTAGTAGCTAACTATTTAATGATCATTTTCCCCTTGACAGACTTTTATTGAATAAATTCTAAGTCAAATTTAGCAAGGAACATGAGCCACCAAGCTACACATCGGTTATGATATGGCTTGGAATGCATGTATTTGAGGGGATCAACATGGGTGATGATGTAGGTTTTATGATTTAAGAGGTAATGATATATCTTGGAAGCTACAAATACTAATGTAAGACAAATTTTTATTGGTATAGGTATATCAAGTTTCATAATCAATAAGTGTGTGGCTTATTTATTAAATTGCTTGTTATCGATGATAATAATCTTGATGTGCAATCATACCACCCAAAGAATGGTTTGTTGTAGAGATGTAAATGTAGAAAGGTTGGTTTCCCTTAGGTGGAATAAGAACTAGTGGGGAAAGGAGATATCATTTGAGTGCATCAACAGCTTCTTGGAAATATATATTCTAATGTAAGGAGACATCTTTTTTGAGGAGATGGTGAAAGGGTTGACAATGATCTAAAAATTAGGAGATGAAGCAATCGATTAACTAAAGCTTACCTTATAGGCTATGAAGTTGTTTGATATTAGTAGGTGGAGGCATGTCTAGATTGCTTGAACTTTAGCAATGTCAACTTCAATACCACTAAGATAAATGACAAAGCCTAAGAGCTTATCATAAAGGACACTAAAGACACATTTCTTTGGGTTTAATCAAATGTTATATTAGAGGAGATGAGTCAATATGATTTTGAGAATCATCAAGTGATCTTTGTGAAGTTTAGAATTTTTGAGTAAGTCATCCATGTAGTCTTCCATAATTTTGTGTAGGAGATCATGGAAGATGTAAACCATGGCACGCTGGTAGGTGGTACCAACATTCTTCAGACTAAAGGGCATGACCTAATAATAGAAAGTCCCCCATAGGGTAATGAAAATTATCTTGTGTTGATCCTTGAGAGTAACCAAGAAATTATTGTCACTTGAGAACCCATCCATAAGTGATATCATCTCATGGCCAGCTATTAGATCAATAATTTGGTTGATACTTGGCGAAGGAAAGTCATCTTTTGGAAAAGTAAGGTTTAGGTCACAGTAGTCAGTGCAGTTGCATATTCCTCCTATCACTTTTGTGAGAAGACCAATATTAGAAACCCATTATGGGTAGTTAATGGGTTGAATAAAGTTAACAAAAAGGAGGCATTGGGGCTCTTTTTTGACAAGGAGAGCAATATGAGGCTTCATTTTGTGAAGCTTTTGCTTAACAAGTTTAACATCTTGATTGGTGACAATGTTGTGGGTGATGATAGAGGGGTTGATACTAGGAATGCCATTATAAGACCAATCAAAATATTTGCTATGGTCATTAATAAATGTGGCATAATTTACTTGCTTAGAGGAATCTAAATACTGGCTAATTTTAAGGACATGGGGGTTATCGTGAGAGGGAAAATTAATGACAATCACTGATTTATTTAACATAGCCTATGTTTTGGATGGGAGCAATCATTGGATATAGGAATCATCTACACCCATGTATGTGAGAATAACATCATCATCTTGACATTAGATATTATTAACAGTGGGAGAGTTTTCATCAATAATTTTAGGATGAATGAAAGGAAGGGACCTTGTTTCCTTATGCTAGTGATAGGTGAGGGGGCCCTAATGGATGAAATTTATTGAAAAAAAAATAGGAGGTATAGATACCTCTGATTTAGTAGGTGATGGTGAAGGAGAGGATGGAGAAGGAGAACTGGCTCTTCGATAATTGGTATATGAGAATTTTTGGTGAGTTTAGTTGGTTCATCATAAGCCACTCCATGTCACTTTTTGGCATTTTCAATGGTTTTGTTAGTAGGATATTCAATGGGCATATGAACACCTACTCATAATGACTAAAAAATATCCTTTTTAGGTACACCTATAAAGATAAGTGTGAGAAAAACTAGGATTTCCTAGGAAAGAGAAGTCACATGTAAATCATTTTGGTGAAGAGGATAGATTGCCGACAATGGGAGCTCAATCAATTCCCCCATATGTGAAATTAGTTCAAAGGTTAGGGGGACCATATCGAATGACCATCCCAATACATGGATCATAATTGGGGTGCATATGAAGTTTTCCATACTCTTGTGGAGTATGGAACATGTCAAGTGTCAACAAATGATATTTTATGAGTGATAGATGCTTAAAAGTTTCCTCCATGGGGTCTTTGTTGATAATTTGTGTTGTTGATATCTATGTAACCAAGGTAGTGGAGTTTGTGGAAACTTCAAAAGTATATTGTTGTCTTTAATGGAATGAGAACATCATTGGGGCTATAAGTCATGTTACATGTTTTGAAAGGAGGTGGGTTGGTGAGAATAACATGCACTTGCCCATTGTGCTCAAACTTGACACAACAATGTAAAGTCAAGGGCACACATGCCATATCATGTATCCAAGGTTGTCTAAGAAGTATGTTGTATTAAAGCTCTCATTATACAACATAGAATAACTCAGGAATTATGTAGGGACCCATATAGATATATAAGACAATGGTGCCCACTATAGTAGCTATGGTATAAGTTAAGGAGTAGATCACCATGTCAATTTGGGACATACAATTGTTGAGAAGGGATAAGTATTTGTAGGCATGGTGGAGATAATATTAATACTAGCTCCTCCATCAATCATGACTATTTTTACATGAGTTTGATCAATATATATGATGATAAAAAGTGTAGAATCTTGATCTTCAGGTTGTTAAACTGGAATTTTTGAATCACTAAAATAAATTAGGGAGACGGTGTTAAAAGCATTGACCAAAGCTACAAGAGGTTGGGGATTGTCAGGTTGTACCTCAACCACTTGAAAGGTAGTAATCAAAGGTTGATGGTGTTGGGGTGAGTTTTGGATTAACTCATATAAGGATATTTTCATAGGGGTTTGGTGAAGTTATTTCACCATCAAGTTTTGAATAATTTCTAAAGATGTTGGTTTTAGGACACCCAAAATAGAAATCTTGGGATTCAGAGGAGTGTCTTTGGAAAACAAATGAGCCCAAGGGGTAGTGACCTTTTCCTTTCCTTTATTATTTTGATTTTTTGACTGTGTGGCCACATTAACCATGTTGATCTAAAACATAAGTGAAGGAGGTGCTAAAGGGGGTAAAATAACATCTTTGGGTTTGAATTTTAGTAGAACGATATGAGGCATTATGGATGCAATAGGTGGAATAGTAGGAAAGTTAATGGGAGTATCAACAAAGAGAGTGTCGATATCAAAGTGTTTTTGAATGATTGTTATGAGAGATTTACTACTCTCAATATCGTGTTTAGGTGAATGATGATATAGACACACTTTTGTATCATCAAACCAAGATGGCTTTGGTCCAAGTGGGTTATAAGGCTTAATAGGAGGAAGGATTATTATGGAGGATTAAAACAACTAGCATAGGAAAAATATTTGAGAGATTGTGAGTGGGCTAGCACTTGTTTTGGTAATAGGGGTGGATGCCTTCTTTGGTTTAGGAGTCATAGAGGTGATTTTGCATGACACATTTTTAGGTGGTGATGGAGCCACATGTTTTTCTGACACTTTCTTGGTGGTAGGTGTCAGATGTGAAAATCTTATTATGTGACAAAGACAGTAGTGGAGGTAACTTAGCCTTTAGTTTTTCTTGGATCATTGATACTCCAACTAAAGTAGAGGGATGTGGTCCCAAAATTTATGGAAATTTGAGGGTGGAAGAGGGAAGGATCAAAAATATCTAAGAAGCTTAATATTATTCCTTAGTTCAGGATGCATAACTCTAACTTGTGGCTGGAGAGTCAAATCTAATTTTACTTATGGATGAATTAGATTAGAGACTGGGTGAACACCTAAAGACCTTATCTTATTTAATGTGGTAGATGTCTATGAGGGTTATGGATCTAACATATAAGGATGAACTTCTAGTGATTTTGGTGAAGAAGATCTAACTTTGTAAAAGACCTTGGGGTAAAGCATAGCATGAAGATTAGTGGTAGAGGTTGACATTTGTTTTTTAAGATAAGGAGTTTTAAGTTGGTCCCAAAATGTTGCATGATCTAGCTTCATGGATTCAAAAAATTATAGACTTTTCACTAACCACAAAAAGGGTTTAGATGAAGTTGACATAAGCCTTACAGTTTATTCTTTAAAAGGCTGAGGTGATTGAGAAAGAGGGAAATTATTGGCCTTTGCTACCTTGGGCCAAAGATGAGAAAGAGCCATAACTGGATCTTCTTCAATAGAGATAGGAGAAGAGGCATGGTCTTCCATGGGTGGAGGATAGGTAGGCAAAGAAGGACCCTCAAGGGGGTAAATCATAGGTATAATTTCTCCCATAACATGTGGGCAAGGAATAGGTAAGTGTGATCTTACATAGGTAAAATAAGTGGTAAAATTGGTTGAATTGGAGTAGGCACAATGAGTCTCTTATCTAATGTAAGAGTATATAACACTGGATCTTCTAGGTGAAAAGGAAGAGTAGATGGGGTACTAAATTATATCAATATATGAGATGCAAGTGAAGAGGGTTCCTCAAGAGGGTATAACATAGGAATGATGTTCCCCTCAACATGTAGTTGAGTAACAGGTAAGGCGTGGTCCTCAAGTGGTAAGAGGATAGGTAACATTGGTGCAAAAAGAACTAGAAATATAGGATCATCTAATGGAAAAAGGAGTGGTAAAGGAGTTTCTTCCTCATGTGGGAGTGAAAATAGTGAAGTAGGCTCTTCTACTCAAGGAGGAAGAATGGGCAAAACAAATTCCACCGATTGTAGGGGAGTAGGTAAAATGGGTACCTCATGTTGTGGGAGAGGTTGGAATAGGGGTAAAGGAAATACCATATTAACCATATGGATATTATGATCACATGAGTTATTAGTCATGGTCTCAACCTTATTTTGATTAGGTGAATGGATAGGAAAAGGCTATTTAAGCACATCCATATTTTGATTAGCAGACACATTAAGGTTATCTAAGATGAGATCACCCCTGTCAAGCATGTCTTAAAAAATGTTCTTAAATGTTTTAAAGTTATTAGAATTATGGCCTTTGAATTGATGGTAGCCAAAAAACTCATCCTCTTTGTACCAAAGAGGAATAGGATGGGAGGGATCAAAATGTATAGGAGACTTGATTTAAGGAAGAGTTATGGCTCCCTGTTGTAATATTTTTTCCAAAATGGAAGTATATGACTCCCCAATGGGAGTGTATTATCTTTGTTCATACCATTTTTGGAAAATTTTGGTCATATTTTGTGAGGTCAAGGAATTATATTGGTTTACAGTTATGGAGGAACTTTATTTAATGACCACCACATTGGTAGATCCCTTATATTTTTGGTTAGAAGAAAAGGGTTTAGAAGAAGAAGAGACATTTAATTTGGAATTGGCATTCTTACTATGCAACTTGACTCTATCTTCATCTATAACCTAGATCTTTTGTTTTTGTGACATTACAAAGGCCTCATCAAATGTGCAAAAATTTTGCACTCAGAGTGTGGATGAAATGTGCTTAGCATATGCCCTCAAGAAGAGCTCAATAATCTTAGGTTGGGGTAAAGAGAAAGAGAGTTAATTGATTAAGCCTCTCCAATGAGTGACAAAATCTGCGATAGACTCATCATCAAATTATTTAATAGAATAAAGGTTCATGATAGAAACCTTTTTAGAAATGTTGAAAGATAAATGGTCTAGGAATAATTGTATAAGTTGGGTAAATGAGAAAAGGGAGTTCTGAGTTATAAATCTATACCAATCTAGGGTTGCACCCAAAAGAGATATAGGGAAGGTGTGAAGTAGTAATGCATCATCATGCCTTATTAAATAACAAGCATGTCTAAATACTCACAAGTGCTATTGTATATCCTCTTTACTCTAGAAATGAGTAAATCTAAGGAGTTCCCATTGGCTTGGATAAGGGAAAATAGGCATAAAAATATGGATGGGCTCATTGTATGTCTGATCATAAAATAACACATTCTTTGAACCTAACACAAATGTCTCTAAATTAGACATCCTATCTATCAACATCTTAATGAGGTCTAGAGGAGGATTGGTTTGGATGATACACCCTAAGTTATAGGTAGCTTGATAAGAGGTAGAGGGAGTGTATGACATAGATTTTTTGTGGTTGTGTTGATGCAACATAGGGGTAGTGAGTCATAGGCTAGGGGGAATAAATGAAAAGGCCTTGTCTTGTTGGGTTAGAGACAATGATTTGGTTGTGTTATTATTATAGGTTTGGTTTTTGGCATGGTTATACTGGGTGAAGGGTGAGTTATAACTTATGTAATTATATGTGCAAGAGTAAACGAGATGGATACCACCAAATTTTGAAATGGGGTTAGACTTGATTAAACTACTTGTGGTTGTGAAGGTACGGAAGTCATGACAAGGTTTAGGTCGGATTGGGTAGTTAGTGATGCTAAACTTTAGACATTGTTTATGGTTGGGTTACTTGTTGAAGCAATTATTTGAGGAACCATGGGGAACAGAGTAGAGACGACTAAAATTTAAGTTTTCTCCATCAGAAAAGTTGACATACCATTTAGTGGGTCACCCAAATAATTATGGGTTTGGCTCATGGCAAGGTAATGCTGAAGGGATATCACATTGTGATCAAGAAATTTAGCAAAATCTTGATCTCCTTCAGGCATAATGGGAATTTAGTTAGGGCTAGGAGTATGCTCTATATTTGAATTATACTCCATGATAGAATCAACAAAAAGAGGGGAAGGTGGAAGTAGTTACTGACTTACGTAATCGATAAGAATTTTGGCTTGGATTCATGTTAATATAATGCAAGAAGAAGTATAAATAGTCTAAATACTCTATACTAGTTATAGAATAAGGAGAAACTTGGTTTGGGTGTAGGTAAGTAGGTTTTTTTAACTTGTTATTTTGAGAAAACTAAAAGTACCAAATACATAGTCATTGACATCAGTCACTTAATCGATGTTGGTACATTAAACTCTATAGACGTCAGTGGGTTTAGCTGATGTTGATCACTATGGAGTCCTAGGAGATGAAAAATCCAACATTTTAGAAACCTAGAGGTAAAATATAGGTAAAATGGATGATGTGAGAGGTCTGTATAAGGAAGATGCAAACTCAAAAAACTTGATACAATAGGTTATATAATCTGAGTAATATGAATGGTGTTGATTTTTTAAATCAATGAAAAACCATCCTTACCAACTCAAAAAATATAGAAGGCAATATAAAAATAGAAAAATAACACACATCCACTAATTATTAACTCCTAGAGATTAATTTTAGTTTCATGTTGGCCTATGCCTTAATCAGATGGTGAGATGAGCGTTTGGTTACCGAAGGTACTAAAAAGCAATCTAGAGCTAGTTTTGGTGCTCAAGAGGAAATCTATGTTAGACCAGGTATGTGGCTTTTTATGGGAGCTTACTCCCTGCACTTCATGGACCTAAATCCAAGCTAGGCTGCTTATATAGAATATACCTTCTATCTAGAGTTTATACTCTGCTAGAGAATGGACTAGGTTCTCCCCTTGGTGGTGAAATCCAAGTAGGATAGTTGGGTAGGGTAAGGTGATCCACCAAGTGATGAAATTTTGATGGGCCTTGTCTCAATTAATTTTAGATGTTTTTTTTTGTGAGTGTGGTTTGGTAGTGTAGCATTGGTGAACTATGATTTATTCATAATGCTTGTAATTAACTAGGTAAGCTAACATGCAACAAACAAACAATGAAATGCAGTAAGTTTTAAACCCAAATCTGAAGTGTTTTGATTTGAATGAAAACAATGATGAAATAGGAAAAGAGAATGAATTTCACTATCCTAATGTGCATGGAAGAAAGAGATAAATAATATATTCTTTTTAGCTTGCAATAAAAATGATAAGTTTCTTTTAGAGGAAAAAGAAAGAGTGGCAAGGAAGAAGAAATTTTAGTTTATTACCTTTAAATAGAAAATAAAATGTTGAATATTTTGTTTTGAGGAAAAAGTGAGGGAGAAAGTGTAAGGAATGAAATTTTCACTATAATTCATGTATATGAATGCTTAAAATAAGTAATGAACCCAAGGAAAACTCCAGGGTCCCACCATGCATGCCAGAAATGTTTCACTAAATTTTGAATCTATTTGATGTTTAAGGAGAAGTAAAGATTAAGGGTAGGGATTAGAGATTAGAGAGAACCTAGATTGGTTGTGTGCCATATCTAGACAATGTTGAACACTCCTCTTTGGCTAAGGAGGACTACTTGTGAATAAGAAAGCACTACCACCAAAATATTTGTTATTAGATATGAGTGGGCTACCAAGCTATGTGCTTTTTCCTAGAAGTGTCAAACTTTCTTAAGGATGATAGTACACTTTTTGAAACAAAATGGTAGTGAATAACAAAATCAAAGAGATAGTATGCAAGAGATGTTCATACTATTCTTGTAATTTAAGAGCAGTAGAGAGTGGCACAATATAGGCAATGTGAGTTACTGGTGTTTTTGGAGGTTGTTTGGGTAGGCTCAGGGAGGTTAGTGAAACTACATAGTTACCAACATTAATTAGGTTGCCAATGTTAGTAAGTAGATATGATCGATGCCAATTATGTGACTAATGTTGATAGGGGTATTAGGTTCTCAAGAGGTTGCAAGAGACTTTTCTAAGCTGGGAGGTAAATGTTGGTTAAGTTTATGAGGTTGGGAAGAGTCATAAAGGAGTGGGTAAGACTCAGGTGGGTCTAGATAGAGGGTTGGTATGTTTGAAGTAGAGGGAAATAGGGGAAAGAGTTTTACAACTCCTTTATAGGGAGAGTCAAGACATTCATAAAATGATAAATAGTATAATGTAAAGTAAGTATAAAATGATTGTTTAAAGGAATTACAAAACATAGATATATACTTAGCTGGTGAAATAGATGAATCATGAGTGCCAAATAGTTGGTTCTACTGAGGCATGTTGAAGCAATCGATGAATAGAAAGACAAGCTTGTTCTTCAAATTTAGAAGAATCCAAGCTTTGTGTAGTATATCAATGCTTAATATGGACTAATTTGTGTAGAGTAATGGTAAGCTTGGATGTAGAAACTTGAATGCTAAAGCTTGTATGTGAATGACTGGTTTTTTTAAATTTTTGCTGACCTAAACATTAGGTTGGAATTTGGCTTAAGTAACCAACATTGCTGATCCCACTGACATCAGCCATGGGTTGACTGACATCAGTGGCATGAGAATAGGTAAAAGGGCTATTTTTAGCTTATTTTTTTCTTTTTCCTACTAAGTGTGGTATCTATTAGGAAATTGTAGAAATGTGAGGTTAAGAATGATGTAGTTAGTTAGGAATTTAAGTTTGTGGTGAGAACAAGTCATGGGTAGTTAGGATTAGGGGACTAAGTCTTGAGGTGACTCAAAGGGTAAGAATTAGTCTTAGGATGAGGTGGTTAGGTAAGGTGGCATAAATAGTTTATAATTAACTTAATTAAATATTTTAAATTAATTAAATGTGTGAAGGGTGAAAACATGGGTTAGGAAGGCTAATTATGAAAAGGGGCTCAAGGGGGGTTCGACATAGGGAGTTATGCATGTGTGTGATGTAATTTTGGTGTCTACATTAGGAAGTTTGTAATAGTTTTCAAATGCTATAATAGATATATAAGGTATATTTGTATGATTATGCTCACTTATCAAGATGCCCTTATCAAATTTTCCATCTCTAAAAATATGAGAGAATGTTTATATAATACAATACCTCATATTTTGCTATAGCATAATGGAGATCCCTCATTTGAATAAAAATGATGTCATAGTAGAGTCTTCTTACTCACATGTTCTTCTCCTCTTCTTTGCGATGGGATGTTAGCTCTTAATGGTCCAAAAAAGACTTGACCAATTATTTTCCCCCATATTTAAATTTGTGGTGTTGAATTGTATGTCCTTAAAAACTCTTCCCTCTATATCCAAGGTCAAATAAAGTTCTACATCTTCTCTAAAGACATTTTTTTGGGCTACCATGGCTATAAGTTTCTCTAAATTTCTTTCCAATGGTCTATAGTTTAACTATGGATCAAATTATCCTTACACAAATGACAATCCAATCTTCCTCAACTTGATTATGATGATCATAGGGTCAAACTAAGGCTTTTGGATGTTCTAGGGTTTTTTTGAAGGTATTTATAGTGCTTTAATAACAGCATCTATTCAAAATTATGTGAACTTCCTAACTTAGATTGTGATTAGATCTTTATATTTATAAATTTGTATTATATAGGTCCACAAAATATTTAACTTGGCACATTAAGCTTAGGTGGCATCGCCATGGTATTTTTATGGCACTTTCTCATTAATATTTAAAAGGTGACCATTGTATTTTGAAAATTCTACATTGATCCCACACCATTGGATTTATTTTCATAGATCAATATAGTTTATTGATCTTGATCCATAATATTGAATGCTATTATTCCTGAGCTTTATTGAAATGTCTATGTTAATCTCTCACCATTGATCTTTATTGTATGGATCAATCACACACTATCGATCTTGATTTACTTGATTATACATCTTGCTTTATGGATCATTGATTGGAATGTTATGTTCATCTACATACCATCGATATTCAAAAGATGTATGAGCCTTAACCTGTCATCCACAACTATGCCATGTGTCATCTTAGCATTCATCCTTGACTTTTCAGCATTCATTATGTACTGTTTGATCATATTCATTTGAGAAAATATATATTATTGGATCTTAATCTTCAAGGTTGAATTCCATTGGATGCTAAGTTTTTTTTTATTAATATTATGAAACTTATCACATTCTTACTTGTCCTAGGTCTCCATTGAATTTTTGACTTGAAACATGTCATTAGATCAATCTGGCCTGAGCAAATGTGTACCACTGATCTCATGAAGATGCTTGAGCTTTAGATTAGGGTCAAGGTCTTATCTTCAATCTCACACTATTGGATCATGATCATCTAAGTAAACATGGATCATTGATCCTATGAATAAAAATGATGTTTAAGTCAGTGATTAGGGAACATAAAATTTAATCTAAAGTCTCAAACTAATGTTTTCATTTATATGAATAAAGCTTTAGGCTAAGGTCTTAAGCTAAGTTAGAAACATAATAAAGGGGACCCCACACATAATAAAAATACATGGCATAAAGTATTAGGAAAAAAATATTTTTTAGGATAAGTCTATAAACATAACAAAAGGTCCTAGTGGTTAGATAGACCATGTGGAAATAAAAAGGACCAAAGGGGGATTTGGAAAATAAAGAGACCAAGCATACAAATTTTTAGACTAAGGTTTGGTTGTGTTAATAAACATGACTAAACCTTAGGATAAAAATAGAACTAAGCCCATGACATAATAAAAGGGACCCCACATTTAGTTAGACCATGCTAAGATAAAATGGAACAATGAGGGCTTGGGACGTGAAGAACTTAGGATAAAGACTTTAGACTAAGGTATTGGTCATGTTAATAAACACAACTAGGAACTTAGTATAAAATATAACCAAGTCACATTAAAGTTTTCCCATGAAAAATGTTCCTACCAAATTTGAATTCAATTTAAAGGGCATGATCTAGGGCAATTGGAGTTAGAGTTTTAAGCTAATAAAATATGAATTTAACTTAATTTTAATAGACCAAAGGCTATTAAAAGATCAAATATTTATTAAATCATAGAACCCAGACATTGCTCATTCTAAATGAACATATTTCTCTACATTTTTGCTAATTATATTTAGAAGAAGAAGAAACTAAAGTTAAGAGTCAGGGATTTATACGTTACCCAAATTAAGTTTCACACCGTATCCAAGCATTGTAGGAGCTCCTCTTTGGCTATGGAGGAAAACACCTATAAAAAGAATAAGACTCAAACAAAGAAAATGTTAGAAGATGATATGGTGGACTGCCAAGCTACATGCTTGGTCTCAGAAGCGTTAAAACTTCCTTAAGGGATGACACTCCACTATTTATGAAAAAGAGTGTTGTATAAAAGAAATGGTGAAAGACTAAGAAAGAGACATAAAGATAATGCATACATATTCTTTGTAGTCAGTCTGTCACAGTCGCCGATGTCGGTAGTCCTATCAAGGTTAGTTGGTCAATGATGTCAACGTCGGTTATATTGTTGATGTCGGTAGGGGAAATGGGCCTTGGACAGGTTTCAAGGTTATGTCTATGGTCGACAGAGGAGTATGGAAGCTTAAAGGTTTATGCAGGGTTGTAGGACAGTGAATAGGGTCTAAAAAGGGGCAAAGGTCAGGGATAGGTATGAAAAGAGGATAAGGATATGGGGAAGGCTATTCAGCCTCTCCACAAAAGAAGTTAGGTCTAGTTGATAGTATTTAGAAATAGTAAATAGAAACTAATTACTAATGTATTGTAAATTACTGAAATGAGACAAAAGAATCCTTAGCTCTGCTTGGTGAAGAACCAGAGGTGTGAGAATGCTTATTCCTATTATGGCTGATGACGAGGTCTTTGTACAATGTTCCAGTCCAATCTGGAGTGACTTGCATAGAGTTTTTATAACCAGGGGAACATTAGTCAAATTTTGATGATTGGTTTCAGAGTGTGTGCATCGATATCCAAGAGTTGGGGCCCAGAGCGAGAGAGACTAACTTAACATTAAAACTTAGGTTATGTAACCGATGTCGGTAGTCCCACTAGTGTCGACTGACGATTGACTGACATCAGCAGCTATAGAATGGGTAAAAGGGCTATTTTTAGCCCTTTGCTTGTTCTTCCATCTGCCAAGTGCATTTGTCATTGGAGAATGATCAAAAGATGGGTTTACTAGGCACGAGAGTTAGTTAAGAGGTTAATAGGGAGTGAGAATAAGTCATGGGTAGTTAGAATTTGGATGACTTAGTCTTAGGGTGACTCATAGGGTAGGAAATGGTCTTAAGGGAAGGTGTCCAAGGTGAGGGGTCTAGTTGATGTCATTAATTTAAAATAAGTAGTTTATTTTAAATTAATAAAGTGTGTAAGGGACCAAGGGGAGTCAACACAATATTGGTGTCTACATTTGCCCCTTTTTGTCTTGTTGGTTGTTTTAAAAAAATTCAAGACAAAAATAAGTGTAGGTTGCCCCAAGTAGGGGATGAGGTATTCCCCCTCAAAGTGGGAGTTGAGGGAAGGGAACCTAAAATTAGGTGCCAATTTGATAGGTAGTGGATGGGTAAGGTGAGGTGGGAGTGTGAATGCTGCAATAGTTGAGATTTCACGTATACCACTTCACATGATAGGCATGTCAAGTTATCACAGGTAGGGTCGAGGAGCACTAAAATTGAAGTAACTAGTCCCCAACTTTTTAGTTGTAGCTGATTGGGTTAAACGATTAAAGCTGTAGCTCTAATGGTCATCGTGGTCCAAGTATCTGGGCTAGGAAGTACTCCTGGAAAACACAAAAATGTCATAAATATTGGGGATCAACTTGGTCATGATCTGACAATATGTGTGAGGGTCATAATGTGGGGTGTGTACAATTTACTGACTATTCATGAGGTAGCATTTATGCAATCAAAATAACCAAGGCAAAGTTGTCTCGAAAGTGGTCATGGTCTAAGGAGATAATCATGATCTCCAAGGTCATTGGTCGAGTCAGTCTGAGATATAAGTGATCTCAAGTGTTGTTTGTTGTGGTTAGGGAGATGTATGTGATCTCCAATGTGCCCCATGAGATGTCTAAGGTGGCTTCTATAGTGTCAGGGCTGGTTGTTTGGTCATGATTTTGGATAGTTTGGGTAGTTGGTCCATTAGATAGATGAACCAATGAATGGTTGAGCTAACCTCAGAAGACCTCATGTCAACTGAGTGTTGCCTACATAGCCCATGCGAGGGCCTCAGGCCAATGTAGTTTTCCCCAAAAGGGAAGAAGAGGGTAGGTTATGGATTGGTTTTGACTAGGTTAGGTCATGGTTAAAGGTTATATGGTTAGTCCATCAGGTAGACAAATGAATGAATGGCTGAGCTAACCTCAGAAGACCCCATGTCAACTGAGTGCTACCTATATAGCCCATGTTTTAAGGGCCTCAAGCCCATGTAGTTCTCCCAAAAAGGGAAAATGGAGTCAAAGAGGTTGTTGGTTGGTTTGTTTATGTTTGAAAGGATGAGTGTATGATGATGTTACAGCCTTTTCCATATTGTGTGATGGTGTATGTTGTAACATAGGTTATGTGGTTTTTCATCCTTAGCAATTTTCCATATTCGTGATGGTGTATGCTAAGAATGAAATGAATTTATTTATGTTTTAGCAAGTTTCCATATTGGTGATGGTATATGCTTGACATAAATTGTGTTTGGTTGATAGTTGTTTTGGTTATGTTTGAAATGATGAGTGTATGATGATGTTACAGCCTTTTCCATATTGTGTGATGGTGTATGTTGTAACATAGGTTATGTGGTTTTTCATTCCTAACAATTTTCCACATTCATGATGGTGTATGCTAAAAATGAAATGAGTTTATTTATGCGTCAATAGGTTTCCATATTGGTGATGGTATATGCTTAACATAAATTGTGTTTGGTTGATAGTTTCCATGTGTATTGTTTTCCATATAAACTAGTGTGAATGGGCTATGATAATTCATATAACACAAATTTGTATTTGTATTAAATAAATCATGATGATATGTTAGTGGTTATAAAATGTTTTGGTTTGGTTTGGTAGTATGTGACAAAGGTGCATAAGAAGTGAAAGGCATTTTGCTCTTTCATTGACAAGGACCATAGTGATAGAAAAAATAGGGTTTTTATAGACAAAAATCCCAGTTCATGCATTACGTCATTGACCATTGGTTTGTGTTAAAGAAGTACTCTAATTACTTGATGGTAAGTGAGCTCAAAGTCCCTTGGGTATAGTGGGGTAATAGGTGTGATTATGTGAGATGTGAGGATAGCGTAAACCTTTCTAGTAGGGATAACTTTGCCCCTTTTATAGGTGACCCTGAGAACGATTATAGGCAAGTCCATGACTTAATAGTTTGTTAGTCTTTTTTTTTGGTAGACTGATCAATGTGAGAAGTCTACTTGGGGATGTTGTCTTGTTTTGTGGTCATGTGAAGCTGATTGATGTGGGAAGCTTCTGAGAGGGTGTTGTTTATGGTAGCAAAATTTTGGCATAGCCATCCTTCGAGGGAGTGGTCTATGTTTTGCTTAATAAGTTTTGATGTCTTTGAATAGTTGTCCTTCAAGGGAGAAGTCTACTAATTACAACAATAATGTAGTTGTCCTTCAAGAGAGCAGTCTACATTGATAGTTTATGACCTTTGAATATTTTGTTAGGCATCCCAATTTTATGTTTTCTTGTTGACTGAAGTTTTAGTCATGGACTAGACTATAGAGGTTTAGGGGTTTATATTTTATTAGGACAAAGAATTACTGCTTAAAAAAGGGTTAACTAATATTTATAGGGAAAAAGGGTTGAAAGGAATTGGAATGAGGATGACAGGGGTTGCTCAAGGGACGAGCTCAAGTTAAACATCAAGTGAATGATTACTTGATTAATAGTAGAATGGTCACAGATGTAAGGCATTAAGGGGCTCAGGTTTTGGTTGGCCATCAAGAGAAGACAAATGACAAGCCCTTGATCCATATTTGTGAGTTATTATGTAAGGTCTGAGCCAATTAAGGGCAAACTTGCCTCGTTTGCTTCTTTCCATATTGGTTACATGTTGGTTTTCTTTAAGGATGAGATCTCTAATTTTGAAATCTCCTCTTTTAGATTTTTGTTGTAGGCATGGTTGGTCGATGCTTGGAAAAGGAAAGTCATCCTTTAGGCAAGCTAGGTTGAGGTTGGGTAGTTAGTATAAATTCAAATTCCCCTAGTTACTTTTGTGACAGGAACAATGTTTGACACCCATTGCGGATAATCAATGGGTTGGATAAATGAGATGGAGAGAAGATGTTGAAGCTCCTCTTTGACAAAGAGTGCGATGTGAGGATGCATCCTGTGAAGCTTTTGCCTGACAAGATTAGTTTGAGAGGGCAAGATCCTAATCTTCCAAGTTGTAGTTTGGAATCTCAGAATCACTGAAGGTGATGGAGGCAACAGTGGGTAATGATTTGAATAGAGCAGCCAATGGTTGGGGGTCTTCAGGTTGGACCTCCACTGCCTGTAAAGATCTAATTAAATCTTGGTGATGTTGTGGAGAGCTTTGAATTAGGTCATATAAAGACTTCTTCACAGGGGTTTGGTGAAGTTGTTTCACCATGGAGTCATGAATTGCCCTAAAAGATGTTAGTTGAGATGTGCCCAAGATAGCAATTTTGGGTTTTGGTGGTTGAGAAGGCTTGGTGAATGGATATGTCCAAGGGATAGAAACCTTCTCTTTTCCTTTATCCTTTAATGTTTGTGACTTGCTGGCCACATTAATAGTGTTAATCTCAAATAAAGGGGGAGAAGGTGGTAGAAGGACCATAGTTTGATGATGGGATCACGATGAAGGTGAGGAGGTTTGATAGGTATGGGATGGTGTCAGTAGTTTGTCAAAGGGGTCCTTAATGATAAGGGTGCCCTTTTTTAGATGTTGTTGGATGACAACTTTAAGAGTGCAATAATTCTTAGTATCATGCCTAGGTGTGTGATGATATGCACAGATTTTAGTGTTGTCGAACTAAGATGGTTTTGGTCTGAGAGGTTGGTATGGCTTAATGGCTGGGAGGATGATGCTAGAAGACTGCAACAATTAGTATAATAGTGAATCATAGGAACCCACTAATGGGTCTACACTCATTGTTGTAGTAGGGGTTGACAACTTTTATTTAGGAGTTGTAGGAAGAGTTTTTTGTACCACCTTTTTGGTAGGTGGTGTGGCCACATGAGTAGATGGCACTTTCTTGGTGAGAGGTGCCAAATTTTTTGGAGGAAATATATGTTTAATGGGTAGAGGGACTAATGAAGGTGATTTTTTTTGTAAGGTGTTAGATTAGGGAGCACTCCTATTAAGGTAGAAGGATGTGGACCCAAGATAAAGGGCAATGGTGAAGGTGGGTGAGTTTTTCATACCACCTTTTTGGTTGGGGGAGGAATAGACTGATGTGGTTTAGCAGCCTTCTTTGGTCTGGTGTGAGGACCACTATTATGTGGGGTGAGGTTCAAATCTAACTTCACTTATAGGTGAGTGAGGTTCGATATAGGGTGAGCATCAAGGGATTCAACCTATTTCAGCATGGTAGATGTCTGTGAGGTTTTTGGTTCAGACATGGAAGGCTGAGCTTCTGATGATTTAGAGGTGGAAGCCCAATCTTCATAAAAAACTTTGGGGTGAATTGTCATAAAAGGATTGGCATTATAAGGTGAAGTGGGATACGTAAGATAAGGAGCCTTAAGTCACTCCCATAATGCCTCATGTTTTAGGTTCCTAAAATGGAGAAATCCTAAGTTTTATGCCAATCGAGAGAAGGATTTAGAGGATTTCACGTGAGGTCTTACAGTCAGTCTTTTGGAGGATTTGGGTGATTGCGAGAGTAGAAACGTGTTGAATGTAGCGATCTTAGGCCAAAGGTGAGAGAAAACCGTCACTAGATTTTCTTTAGTTGAAGTGGGTGAGACGGCAAGTTCTTCTCTCAATGGAGAAGGAATTGGAGAATTTGGCTCTTCGAGAGGATAGAGTGCAGGGATGATCATGCCTTCCACATGTGGTCTAGGAGTGGGAAAAGTATGATCCTCCATTGATAATAAGAGGGATGAGGGTGAGGCCACTGATGTTGGTGCCATCAAAGCATCCTCTAATATGGGAGAGGTGAAAGTAGACTCTCTTGTGTGTGAAAGGGGGATTGATAGAGGATTATCGTCCATCGATGAAGGACAAATAGGAGAGGAAGGCTCCTTTAAAGGGTGAAGTAGAGGGATAATGGCCCCTTGTACATGAGGGTGTGGGGTATGAATGGTAACTTCTTCCAATGGTAGAAGAAGAGGGAAGGTCAGGGCAAGAGGAACAGGTAATATGGGTTCCTCATTAGGTATAAGTATGTGTGTAGGAGGTGTTTGATGTCATTGGGGTGATATGGGTGAAATAGGCTCTTCTACTTGTGGTGGAGAAATGGGTTGATGAACCTCTTCAGATTGTGGGAGAGGTTGGTTAGGAATGAAAGGAAAGACCATGTTGACCATGCGTATATTGCACTCTTGAAGGTCATCAGCCATGGTTTGAACATTATTTTGACTCGGGGGATGGTTAGGGAACGGTTGCCTAAAGATGTCTATGTTTTGGTTAGCTGGCAGATTTGGGTTATCCAAAACAAGATCCCCTTTGTCTAACATGTCTTGAATAACATTTTTGAGGGTTTTGTAATTATCTGTGTCATGACCTTTGACACGATGATAGTTACAAAAGTCATTTTCCCTATACCATGCAGGGATGGCTTTTGAGGGGTCAAATTGGGGTGGTCAGATTTGAGGGAGGTTGAGGGCTCCCTGCTTCACTAGTTTATCCATCATGGAAGCGTATGATTCTCCTATTGGAGTGTATTGACACTGTACGTACCATTATTGAAATTGTCTTGTGATGCTTTGTGATGTGGAGGGCTCAGATTGGTTAGTTGTGGTAGAAGATGATGATCTAAGTACCACAACATTTTCCAATCCCTTGGACTTCAAATGGGAAGAAGAAGATTTGGAAGAAGGGTCATTGGATTTTGTGTTGGTATTTTTACTGCACAATTTGACCTTATCCTCTTCAACTGCATAGAGTTTAAGCTTTTAGGCCATGGTGAAAGCTTCATCAAATGTGTAGAATGTTTAAACCTACAAATTGGATGAGATGTGCTTGGCACATGCTCTTGAAAAGAGCTCAATGAGCTCAGGTTGAGGTAATGAAAAGGAGAGATGGTTGATCAAACCTCTCCAACGGGCAATGAAGTCAGCTATCGACTCATCGTCAAATTGTCTAATAAAATAAAGGTCTATGATGGAGACCTTCTTAGTGATGTTGATTGAGAAGTGGTCAAGGAATAGTTGAGCTAGTTGAGTGAAGGTAAAGAGAGAATGACTGGTAATATAACTATACCAATCAAGGGTGGCGCCAGAAAGTGACATGGGGAACATGCGAAGTAGTATCAAATCATCGTGTGCTATAAGGTAGCAAGCGTGTTTAAATGCTCGTAGATGTTGTTATGGGTCCTCTTTACCCTGAAAGTGAGTAAATTTTGGGAGTTCCCATTGACTAGGATATGGTTGAATAGGGACCAAAGGATGAATAGGTTCATTATAGATTTGTTCATATGAAAGAACATTCTTTGAACCAGAAATGGATATCTCAAGGTTGGACATCTTATCCATCAACATCTTAATTAGATCAGTAGATGGATTAGCATGAGGGGCACCCCCTAGGTTTTAGGGTACTTGGAAGGCGTTGGGAGGGGTGTATGATGTACTTGGTTGCATTTGTGTAGGCACAACATATTGGTAGTTCATCATAGGTAATGATGTTGAGGCCAAGGAGGCTTGTGCCATGAAGTTGGAGGGCACAACTTGACTAGATGCCACCAAGGGAGGTTGAGTGGTGGTGACACTAGTAAAAGGATAGGTATCCACTCTTGTATTTATGGGTGCAAGAGTGGGTGGGATAGAGATAATCAAGTTCTGAAAAGGTGTCGAAATAGAAGGGGAGGCCAAATCTCGAACATTGGCCATGGTTGGGTTACTAGTCGAGGTAATGGCCTGAGTGGCCATAGGTTGGGTAACAGATGTTGTTGATATTATTGCCATTTCAACCAAGGAAATTGGCATCCCATAAACAAGGTTACCTGAAGGATCTCATGTTTGGCTTCTTGTGAGATAGTGTTAGAGAGCCTTGACGTTGAGGTCAAGGAATCTCTCAAAGTATTGATCCCCTTTGGGAATAATAGGAGGTTGATTAGGATTAGGTTGGATAGGAGTTCACTCAGTATTTGAAGTATAATCCATTTGGTGACTTGATATGAAAGGTGAAGGTGGGAGTGGTTGTTGCCTTGCGTGGTCAACAAGGGATTTGGCTTGACTGCATGTCAAAACCATTCAAGACAAAAGGGGTTCAGGTTTTAAAAACTATGTGTTTCAGTTTTAGAAAACTAGAATTTGTGTTAAACAACAAAAAAGTTAGGTCTTAGGCTTGTTATTTTGGAAAGATTTTTGTTGACAGTGACCGACGTCGGTGGAAAAACTGATGTTGGTGAAGATAAGTTACTGATGTCAGTGGAAAATTTGATGTCAGTGAGGATAATTTGTTGATGTCAGTGGGAAAACTAATGTTAGTGTTTGTGTATTTCCAAAAACTCAAAAAACTAAAAGTTTTTGGAATAAAGGAGAAATTCTAAGTTATTTTTAGACCTCAGAATGATGTGACCTTACCCGCTCAAACAATTAGATAAAAATAGCAGAAAAGGTGATTTGGCAAGCAACCTCTAAAATGTTAAATTCCTAAGAATAAAGTTTTGAGTCGTGGTGGCTTATGCCTTAGAAGAATATGTTTGGGAATTGGGATTTTATAATGGGACCTAAAGAGGAAGTCTAAGGCTAGTTTCAAGTTAGTTATGGTGCTAAAAAATATGTGTTAGGTTTAATACGTGGCATGGTGCTGGGGCTTGCTCCCTTCACTTCATGAACCCAGATCCAAGTTGGGTTGCTTAGCCAATATATACTTTGCCTATAGTTTATACTCTGCCAGAAAATAGAGTTGGTCCTCCCCTTGGTAGTGAAGTCCAAGTAAGATCACCAGGAAGGGTAAGGTATTTGCTAGGTGATGAAATCCTAGATGAGCCTTGTCTCAAGTATGTTTAAATGTTTAATTTGATTGTGATTGTGATCTGGTTATGTAACATTTGTGCACTATGATTTATTCATAATGCATTTTTTATTACTAAGTGAGCTAAATATGCATTCAAGCAGGAATGAAATGCAATAGTTTTTAACCCAAATTGAAATGTTTTGTTCAGATGCAAACAAGTGGAGAAAAGGTTAAGAGTATGAATTTTCACTACTCTAAGATGCAAGCAAGAAGTGACAAGAAGAAAAAGAAAGATGTTCTTTTTAACTTGCACTAATGGTTTCTTTTCGAAATAAAGAGATAGAAGAAAAGGATGCAAGAAGAGAATTTTTTCCTAATGCATCTATATGAAAGTTTGCTTTTTAGAAAAAATGAACGCAAGAAAAACTCTAGGGTCCCATCAGGTGTGCCAAAATGTTTCTCTACATTTTTGCTAATTATATTCAGAAGAAGAAGAAACTAAAGTTAAGAGTCAGGGGTTTGTACGTTACCCAGATTAAGTTGCGCACTGTATCCAAGCATTGTAGGAGCTCCTCTTTGGCTGTGGAGGAAGACACCTATAGAAAGGATAAGACTTAAACAAAGAAAATGTTAGAAGATGATATGGTGGACTACCAAGTTACACGCTCAGTCTCAGAAGCATAAAAACTTCCTTAAGGGATGACAGTCTGCTATTTATGAAAAAGAGTGTTGTATAAAAGAAATGGTGAAAGACTAAAAAAGAGAAATAAAGATAATGCATACCTATTCTCTATAGTCTATCTGTCATAGTCACCGATGTCAGTAGTCCTACCGAGGTCAGTTGATTAATGATGCTGACGTCAGTTATGCTACCGATGTCGGTAGGGGAAATGGGCCTTGGATGGGTTTTAGGGTTATGTCTATGTTGACAGAGGAGTCTGGAAGCTTAAAGGTTTGTGCAGGGTTACAGGATAGTGAATAGGGTCTGAGAAGGGGCAAAGGTCAGGGATAGGTATGAGAAGAGGATAAGGATATGGGGAAGACTTTTCATCCTCTCCATGGAAGAAGTCAGTCTAGTTGATAGTATTTATAAATAGTAAATAGAAACTAATTACTAATGTATTCTAAATTACTAAAATGAGACAAAAGAATACTTAGCTTTGCTTGGTGAAGAACTAGAGGTGTGAGAATACTTATTCCTATTATGGCTAATGTCGAGGTCCTCGTATAATGTTCCAGTCCAATTTGGAGTGACTTGCATAGAGTTTCTATAACTAGGGGAGTGTTAGTTGAATTCTAATGATTGGTCTCAGAGTGTGTGCATCGATATCTAAGAATTGGGGCCCAGAGCAAGAGAGACTAACTTAACGTTAAAACTCAAGTTATGTAATCGACGTTAGCAATCCCACCGGCATCGACCGACTGTTGATCGATGTCAGCAGCTAGAGAATGGGTAAAAGGGCTATTTTTAGCCCTTTGCCCATTCCTCCATCTGCCAAGTGCATTTGTCATTGGAGAATGGTCAAAAGATAGGTTTATTAGGCATGAGAGTTAGTTAGGAGGTTAATAGGGAGTGAGAATAAGTCATGGGTAGTTAGAATTTGGATGAATTAGTCTTAGGGTGACTCATAGGGTAGGAAATGGTCTTAGGGCGAGGTGTCAAAGGTGAGGTGTCTAGGTGATGTCATTAATTTAAAATAAGTTGTTTATTTTAAATTAATAAAGTGTGTAAGGGACCAAGGGGAGTTGACACAATATTGGTGTCTATAAAACCTTATTGTACTTACAATTAGAAAACATAGGCACCAATGTTATCAAATTTAGATAAAGGAAAACTAGAATCAAGTACAAATGTGCTAACCAAACTAGGTGTGGATGATCTTCAAATAAATACATTGTAAAAACATGGTATTGACACTCTGATCAAGTGAATTTTTAATTTTAAGTTACAAAATTTCATAATTTAACACAAGGGTCCCCATTTTTTAGGAATGGGGGTATGTTAACCTCAACATGCCTCTACAAGTTCTGAGTTTGTACCTATTTTCCTACTCCCTAGACACTTCTAGGAAACAAACCTATGTCGACTCAAGTGTCCAACTACATTACAATTGTCTAGTGACATAAAGTAATCTATTTTGAAAATGAAACATATCCTAATGGTCAACCTAAATGATTTAATTGAGTTATTTCTCCAAAAGAATTATTATAAATATAAGACCAACCCTCATTAATTTCTCACCTAGAAACTTATTACCTACTTGTTGTTCATTCTAATATACTCCTTATCATGAAAAACCCATGAGATTGGAAATTATTTGAAAATGGGAAGATGGGGATAACTACAAACTTTCATCCTATATTTTAGGACTGATTTGGGATTAGCCTAGGTCATGGCTATGGGTATTGGAATTCAAAAATAGATTCTGGGTGAATAGTCTCCAAGAGATGCACTATCACACCAAAATTTCAATCTAGCATACTTCACATAGGTTAAAGATGGTTATGAATATTTGAGTGTTAGGCTTGATAGCACCCAAAATTGCACTAAAGTAATTGATTCCTTATCAATATGAATTCTTGATTTTTTGTCCCAATTCTATTTTTCAAAGGGCATCAAAGGTCAAATGTCCTATTACTTTGGTATTTATTATCCTTTGGTCTGTCAAAAGACAAGTTGAGTTCACATATGAGAATTTTGAAACCCTTGTTCTAATTTCCCTAACTTAGACCTATTGATTTAAATTCAAATCTAGGTGGGAACATTTTAAATATATCAAGGACTTAGTTTTATTTTTATATTAAATTTTGGTCATGTTTATTAACATGACCAAAGCTTAATATAAAAATTTATATTGGGTCTCCTTTTTATATCTTGTAGCCTTTTCCCTTTTATTTATTTACATGGTCTTGCTAATGCCTGTGTTCCAATTTTATGCATTAGCATGGTCTAAGTAATGTTTGGTCCCTTTGTTATATGCTTAGGATAAAAATATTGGGTCCCCTTCATATTTATCAATGCTCTAAAACCTTAGGTTAAGTATTTGGTTGTATATTTTTATTTCCTAAGCTCAAACTTAGTATTTTCCTTGTCCAATTTGATTTAATCATGACTAGGATGGTGGATCATGATTGAATGGTACACATCGATGTGCTAAAGATTGATCAAATAAAGTGTGATCAAGGCTAACTTTTAAATGGAACTTAGGACAAACACAAAGGTGACAAGTGCTACCATTTCAAGGACCCTATCAAGAATTAGATAAAATGCAAAGGATTGGGCCCTATGTATAAAGATCGATGGCTCATGCTTGATCTATGCAAATGGGATTGATGGTGTGAGCTAGAATGAGGCCTTCTTTAGGAAATCTCAAAGCAAATATAGAATCAGACTGGTCAGTGTACTTATAAAAATTTTAAGCTTGCATGAAAAGTGTCTCATGGTCAAAGGATCAACATCATAAATGTTTTTGATGCCAAGAACATCTCCTATAAGTTTGTGTCCATGATTTTTCTAACTTAAGATGTAAGATTTCAAAAAGTTAAACAAGTAGTGTGATAGGCATGCAGACATCATTGATGGTCACATTAATGTCAAAATTAAGCTCAACTATTATCCATCAAGGCTTAAATTTGATGGTTATGTAGATGTCATTGATGGTCATGTGAGCATCAAATGATGGGAACATAAATATCAAATTTAATCCATAGTAACTATCCATCAGGGGATTAAATTTGATGGGCATGTATATGTCATTGATGGTCACATGGACACCAAATAATGGGTGTGTAGATGTCAAATTTAAGCCACAATAAATATCCATTGGGGCTTAAATTTTATGGTCATGTGAACATCAAATTCATTCATGTAGACATTAAATGACAAGCACATAGATGTCAAATTTAATCCATAGTAGACAACCAGTGGCATTTGATTCATGGAAAATAGGATAAATAATATGCATTCAAGTGTACACAATCCAATCTATGACATGTATTAAGTCAAGAATTTTCAACAAAGCCCAGAATGATTGTGATACCACCACTTGGCAAGAGCATGCTATCCCAATAAGACTAATAGAGTAGGATGTAGAGAGCCCAAAAAGCTAGCAAGTGGCACCATTTTGGTACAAGACCTATAGAAATCCAATGGCATTCAATCTTTTGGATGAAAATCAATGACATGTGTTTTATCAGGTAATCAAATCCAATGGTGTGAGGTAACATAGACTTTTCAAAGGGTTCAGATCTAATAAGAAAGTGACATGTGCCCAGGTTAAAGTCAATGAAGTATCCTAGTCATTTTTAAGCCTTAAGAGTTCCCAATTAGATATGATGTGGCATGCCAAGTATCAATATGTGGTGAACTTTGGCTAAGAAGATAAAATTAATTATTCCTCCATGGATGGGAAATGATTCAAAGCATAAGAGGAGGTCTATGAGTCATTCCAAAGCATATTATTCCAATCATAACCACAAATCATTTTCTATTTATATCATGACCACAGATCATTCACATCCATCATTGTAAAATCAAGGTTGTTCCATAGTGTGTATTAAAGTAAAGGTAGTTGTCCAAGAGGTTCCAACTATGTAGGCAAGTGATCAAAAGCTTCTCTAGATGATTGCACATGAGGATAAAGTCTATTTGGCTCTTTAAATGAATATTATCCTTCTTACTTATATGAAGACATCTCTAGCCATGAAATCAAGGGGTTTATTACAAATATCCATCATTCTTTGTAAATTCAATTATAGTAATCATTTTCCTTGAAAATACATGAAGATCCTAGGCATGGTAAAGGATTTGTTCTAGCTCAGAGCATCTTGGTAGGAATTTGGCAATTATAGATTTGAAATGGGTTAAAAATGTATAAATAGAGGTATTTTCCTCTATTTAGTAGGTTGGTTGGCAATTGGGTTGGTCAAATACAATGACATATCATCAAGTTTCTCATCCTTATTTGTCATTTTCTTTAAGTGTGCAAGGCCAAATGTGAGAGGTGTATAATTGAGAACCAACACATAATTGGCACTATTATCAAGGACAATCTAAGAACCTTGGACCGTATGTCACCAGGGACTTTTGTAGAGAGATAATATCATTTTAAAAATTCTTTTCCTATATTCATACTCATCCTATTATCTTTGGTTCATCAACATCACCACTCAACTAACACCATTACCAGGGAGAAGCTAAGAACCTTGGCCTTTGTGTTGCTAGGGACTCTTGCAAAGAGATACAATCATTTTTAAAGTTCTCTACCTATATTCACACTCATTTGATTATCTTTGGTTTATCAACATCACCACTCAGTTGGCATTATTGCTAGGGATTAAATTGAAATCTTGGTTACCTATGTTGTTGGGGACTCTTACAAAGATTTTTAAGTATTTCATGTTGTAAATTCCTCTATTGTTATTGCATTAATTTGACTATATTGGCTAGAAACAAGTTTATCACTCCACTAAGGATGTGCCAAGAATTTTGAGGCTTGATAATTAACTTCTATTATGTTCATTAAAAAGGACTATTAAGATTGCATGTTGGAAGGTGTTTTTTCCACTTTTGAACATTATTCTAAAGATTTTAGTGTCTTTTATTTTGATCTCATCATTAAATTCAAAAAATTATGTTGTTTGCATGTATCATGGTTAGTTTATTGATTATCATATTCTAGAATTGTGATTCTAGTGGCAACTCTAATTTTTATCACCTAGTTTCAAGGAAGGCCAATGCCTACTCTGAATATTATGCTTGGTTTCATCTTTGAGTATTTTCCTGTTTATAAAGCTAGAAGGATTGAGATCATCTTTCAAAGGTGGCCCATTTAAGAAACTTGTTCCACTCTTAATTATTCCTCAAAGAAGAGGGAGATAGGTTTGGAATACTTTTGAAGGCTAGAGTTTAACTGCTAAAGGCTATTGAGATTCTAGTAATCTTAAACTATTTATCTACCCATCCATTATTTAGGACTATCATAGCTCTCCTAATAATTTTGAAACCTATAGTTATATGTATTACCTAGCTCTTTCTCAACCAACTGAATCCCCTCCAAGGTTTGATCCACAAAGTCCACCTCATTCACCCCTTCATATCATTTTGCCATTTATTATTGAACTTCCTATTAAACCAATCATGAAGCATGGGGATCAAGATGATAATGAACATCCTACATTATGTGTTCCTATATTTAGGCCTATTAATTTTGATGAAATAGAGGGATATCTTAATGAAGTCTTGAATGAAGTAAAGAAATTCCTTCCAAAATTCCAAAGGAATAATGCAATGAGTGGTGATCAACACCTGAGGGATTTTCAAAATATTATTAAAGATTATGAGGTTGAGCATAAGGATGTATGCATTAAGTTATTTGTGCACATGCTAGAAGAAGATGCTCATGAATGGTTCAACTCTTTCCCTAATGGATGTATTGATTCATGGGAAGAAATGAGGAATGTTTTCAAAATTCAATATGGTGATAAAATTGATTCAAGTTTCTTTTTGGCTGAATTTGAAAACATCAATAAGAACCTCAATGAGTGTGTTTGGGATTTCAATAAATGGATCAACAAAGTTACGATGCAATTACTCAAAAACATTAGGCTTATTGATAAAACATGATTGATAAAATATTGTGATGCCTTTGATAATAAGTCCACATACTACTTGAGGGATAAAGCTCCCACTAACTTGTGGTTGACATTCAATATGTCCATCAAAATTAAAAACAACATAAAGGATATGGGAAGGCCTTTAAACAAGTAGGCTGGTGTGAAGTTATTTAATCTAAAAAACACGTAGTCCATTAAGGATGCCAACCTTGAAGAGACTATTAAGAGTTTTGCCTCTGTTATCAAAGAGATGTCCTACAAGTTAGCCAAAGCTAAGAAGGGGATACTTCATGGGTCTACAAGTCCTGAGAAAGATATAGATATAAATAAACCATAAAATAGACCTATAAATGTTGACATAAATTAGAATAGAGGTGTTTTAAAATAAGTGCATGATCCATTGCATGCCAAGGTAAATGTTGTGAATTTTGATTGTGACATTGATTGGTATGACAAGTGCTTCCTTCCACATCCCCCATGTGATACTAATGAACCAAGTGATGAAGATGCGAATGATTTTGAGTATGCATTTGATGATGATAATGATATTTTGATATTCAATTATTAAGACTCCCCATGTATGTTTTCTACTTCCATGGAAATGATGAATGTTACTACTGTTGATTAGTTTTGGAGTGTGGTCAAGATGGTCGCAATATATGAAGTAACTTTTGATGATAGTATGACACATACATATGAGTTCCCCAATCATGATGAAATTGAAGATCTGAAGTGTGCTCTAACTAAAGTTCTGTACATGAATGTGGAATTGGGTAACCTCATTGGAAATTTTAATGTTGTTAAGCAACTAGCTATTCTTGATGTTGGGTTTGACAATAAAGGTGTTGTCTAGAAAATGTCATTTAGTGAAGATGGGGTTATCTTTTATACCCTTGAAGATGAAAAAGTTTAGACTTATTTTAAGCATTAATTTGAGTGCATGAATGACACTACTAATCTTGAATCACTCTAGCTTGGTACATACCTATTTACAACTAAGAAATAAGCTTATTTACGATTATTGAAAAGGTACCAAAATCTTTTAGTATGGTCTTATCTAGATTTGAGATCATATAAAGAGGATTTGTTTAAACTTTTCATTCTATCACATCTTGGTAGTAGTACCTTCAGGGGAGTGCAAAAATTAGTTTACTTCATCTTGGCCACCAAGTTGTTAGAAAAGTTAAAGAGACTTAGGGATGGTAGAATTCTAGAGTTGACAATTAAAGGTAAATACCTAAAACATTTCCTCAATTGAGTTAATGATTATGTATATATTGTATAGTGTTTTTTTTCTTTGTCCTTTTATTTATTTGTTACACCTCTACTTTGGACCTTGTTTGTGTAGTTTCCTTTCATATTTTTTTTATTGTGTGATCATTTTCAGATCTTCTAGATCTATTTTTGTCAAACTACCTTGTTTGTGAAGCCTTCATGAGTATTTCTGATAAATTGGCTAAGTTTTGACTCTATGACCCAATGGATTGAATGGATTCACACTTGGTCTTACATTTTGGGGTTATTTTCACACCTATAGGGGGTGTACATCCCCAAGAAAGAGCTAGTGTTAGTGCCCAAAATTGCACTAAAGCAATTGAGCCCTTGTCAATTATAAATGCCTATGATTTTGCCCCAATTCCAATTTTAAAATTTCATCAAAGGTCAAATATCTTATTAATTTGGTCTTTATTAGCCTTTGGTCTATTAAAATCCAAGTGGAGTTCACTTCTGATCATATTGAAATCCTTGTTCCAATTTACTTAGCTTGGACGTATTGATTTAAATTCAAATATAGGTGAGAACATTTTAAATATGCCAAGGACTTAGTTTTATTTTTATATTAAGGCTTGGTCATGTTTATTAACATGACCAAACCTTAATATAAAAAATCATATTGGGTCCCCTTTTTATATCCCATAGCCTAGTCCATTTTATTTATTTACATGGTCTAGATAATGCCCATAGTCAATTTTATTCATTAGCATGGTCTAAGTAATGTTTGGTCCCTTTTTTATATGCTTAGCATAAAATTCTCAGGCCCCCTTCATATTTATAAATGCTCCAAAACCTTAGGATAATTCCTTTGTCCTAAATTTTTATGTCTTGATCTTAAACCTAGTATTTTCCTTATCCGATTTGAGCCAATCATGACTAGGTTG
Organism: Torreya grandis; assembly: GCA_037957365.1. Lineage (NCBI taxonomy): Eukaryota > Viridiplantae > Streptophyta > Pinopsida > Cupressales > Taxaceae > Torreya > Torreya grandis. The sequence goes on along the minus strand of JARHVA010004628.1, from coordinate 1,170,112 downwards.
GTGGATCATGATCAAACAGAATGCATTGATGTGAAGAAAATTAATTAAATGGAGCATGATCAAGGTTAAATTTTTAATGGAACCCAGGATAGGTGCAAAGGTGAATAGTGTCACCATTGTGTGGACCCTATTAAGAATCAGATAGAATGTAGAGCAAAGGATAGGGCCCTATGCATAGATATCAATGGTCCATGCTTGATATATGCAAATGGGATTAATGGTGCAAGCTATAATGAGGACTTATTTAGTAGAGCTCAAAGTAAACATAGAAATGGTTTGGTTAGTATACTAATACATTTTTTAAGTTTTCATGAAAATAGTATCATGGTCAAAAAAGGATCACATTGCATAAATATTTTGGATGCCATGAACATCTCCTACAAGTTTGGTGCCTTCATGATTTTTCTAACTCAAGATGCAAACTTCCAAAAAGTTGAACAAGTAGTGTGATGGCCATGTAGATGTCATTGATGATCATGTGGATTCCAAAATTAAGCTTAATTTTGAGGTCACATTGACATCATTGATGATCATGTGAGAATCAAATAATGGGCATGTAAGCATAAAATTTAAACCATAATAATTATCCATCTGGGGCTTAAATTTGATGGTCACATGGATATCATTAACGGTCATGCAGATGTCAAATAATAGGCATATAGAGTCAAATTTAAGCCATAAAAAACTATCCATTGGGGATTAAATTTGATGGTCACATGAATGTCAAAGATGTTCATGTAAACATCAAATGTCAGGTGCATAAACATCAAATTTAATCCATAGTAGATAGCCAGTGGTGTTTAATCCATAGAAAATGGGATCAAAGGTACATGTTCAAGTGTACACAATATGATCTATGGTGTAGATTAAGTCAATACTTATTTGAAAAGGCTAGAATGAACATAGGACTTCTACTTGGCAAGAGCACATTAGTCCAACAATACTAATAAAGAAGGATGTAGAGAGCCTATGGAGCTATTGAGTGGCACCATTTTAGTACAAGACATATAAACAAATAATGGTGTTCAATCCTTTGGATCAATATTAATGGCATACATTTTTTTGGGTGAGTAGATCTAATGGTGCCAACCAAGATTGAATTTTTAAAGGGTTTAAAACCAATAAGAAAGTGACATGTGCTTAGATTATAACTAATCAGATATGATGTGGCATGCGAAGTATCAATATATGGTGAACTTTGATTGAGAAGATAAGATTAATTATTCTTCCATGGATGGGCAATGATTTGAAGCATAAGAGGTCTATGAGTAATTCTAGAGCATAATTTTTCAATCATAAACATAGATCATTTTATATTTATACCATGAACATAAATCATTCATGTGTCATCATTTTAAAATAAAGGTTGTTCCCTGGCATGCACTAAAGGAAAGGTAACTAACTAGGAAGTTCCAACTGTGTAGGCAAGTGATCAAGAGATTTTCTAAATAGTTTCACATGAGGACAAAGTCTATTTGGCTAATCAAATGAATATTCTCCATCCATCTCATATGAATTCATCTTCATCCATGAAATCAAGGGGTTTGTTTCAAATATCCATCATTCCTTATAAAGGTAGTTACAATAATCATTTTCCTTGCAAATACATGAAGATTCTAGGCATGGAAAAGGATTTGTTCTAGCTATGAGCATCTTGGTGGGACTTAGGAAATTTTTGATTTGAAATGGGTAAAAAAATTATAAATATAGGGCTTATCCTCTAATCAAGAGGTTGGTTTTCCATTGTGTTGGTTATATTGGCCTTTGCTTTCCCATGTATAGGCTCTTTTGACTTTTGGGATCACTGATGTGTATGATTTTACTCTCTTACTAAGGTGGTTGTAGCTGTACATACATTAGAAAGCTATAATATTTTGTATATATGTCTCCCCTATCCAACATGGAGCAAATCCACCATGTTTTTCCCCATGGTAGAATTTTTAAACTTTGATATATGTAGTATCTCTTTTCAAGTTAATGAAAATGCTTGTGATTCATTGTTGTTTCCTATTGATAAATTACAGTGATATGTGTTGGATAGAGTCATTGATGTGTTGAATATTTTCATTGATGTCAAAGAAAACATGAGATATTAAATCATTAATGACAAATATGTTGAGATGAATGGACTTGTTGTAGAGACCTCGTGGAGCTAAGTGTGTACTTTGAATGTTTATAGAAATACAAGAATAGTCATATGAATCCCTTGGTTCTCATAGTTATCTTGATATATATGGCTAAGTACATAGGATAATGATAAAAATATATTCATGTATGATAGATTTTGAAGGAAATGATCACACTATGATAATCAAGTTTGTGCCTATTTTTTATGGTCTAAGTTTTAAGTCATGCAAATGAGCATAATAAATATTACAAATGTATAAGGCTTCCTCTAAACTACAAGTTTAATAAGTTTCTATACTTAGTATATTTTGTAACTTTACATTTGTTTTAGGATAAGTGTTTTGGGAGAATTGTTTTAGGGAATTTGTTTGCCTTTTTGGCTAAAAAACTAGCAATAAAAGTTTTGAGGAAATTATCTTCAGACAAAAAACCTAAAAGAAAAGTTTTGAAGGGTTATTTTGTATGAACCAAAGGGAACCTCTAATATTATGAAGTACACTCTAAGAAGAACCAAAGGGTACCTTGAAAATTTTCATAAGGAACATTCTATTTTGATGTTGACTAGATATAACCTAGACCCAACATCTTAAGTTATTATGTAATCCTTTGTCATCATTGCAAAAATAGCCCCTTGACCTACCAATTATCGACTCAAGTGGTGATCAATAGACTTATTATTTATTAAGTCTTATACTTTATATTATATCCCATCTTTATCAATGACTAGCACTTAATCATACAAAGATGATCTAATGAAGCATAGAGAAGTCAAATCATCAAAAGGTCCTTTGAGTTAATGCACAAGTGATAAGTGTCATAATCACAAAGCCTAGATAGTTAATCTATGGTGTGGTTTTAATTAAAAATATTTAATGATAAATTAAATGATGAGAATGTATTAATATTTATAACTAATAGCTATATATAGAAGGCACATGCTTATGACAAGTGTCACATTCTTTAGGGTTAGGCAGATATAAGGATTGAGCTTATCATAAGATATGACAACCCCTAGATGCTAGTATAATGGAAATATAATGGGGAGAGTGGAATAAAATGGAATAAAATGATTGATGTTTATTAAAATAGTGGTGATTCAAAGACTAAGTAGGTTTGAGAAGATCAACTAAGTGAAAGTGATCCAAAGATATAGGAAGTAGTGAGATGGGATAAAGAGATTGATGTTTAAACATCAAGATAGAAATAAAGATCATGCATATTTGAAGATAAAATTACATGTAGAAGCTTAGATTAGGAATATCAATGAATGCATTTTAAATTTGAAAAAGCTAAATTTTATAAGTATACAAAGATCAAATGAACAATGTGAGCCTGCAAGAATGTGATCAAATGAATGCATCTTAAAGTTGAGCTAGCTAAATATAAAATATTAGATCATGGCACCAAGAACAAGATCAATTACTGATATTTAAATTTATATCTAAATAAATGGTTAGTTTTAGTAACATGTAATTACTAGTATGTAATCTCTATATCTCGACATAGTCAATAAGATTAATCAATCTAACCGATCAAATCTACATTAATGATCTTGTGCCTTAGAACTTGAGTCCCACAAATGTTATATATAGTAATAATACCTAAAATTATGGTAGTGTTACATGGAATCAAGACTCAAAAACTTATATTTCAAGTCATAATTAACTAAAGTCTAGAAGTGGTATGATGTGTTAACAATCTAAGTGTGAACATATAAAAGAAATGGAACCCTTGATAAATTATTTACAAATATGATATCTAGGACAAAATAAAATGTAACCAGAGTAATTATAACTATTCTATAATTGAATAATATCCAAACATAGGTATATGTTCAAAATTAATGAGATGTTATTGATGATTTATGTTAAAAGGGAAAATATATAGACATAGTCAAGTAGGGAGATGAACTGTGTCAAATAAAGACATATGCAGACATAAGACCAAAGGAATAGAAAGGAGTAAAGAGGAAAAAATGAATAAATAGAATGTACAGAGTATGATCAGTTGAATATTAGACCTATAATAAATAACAAGGATTTGGATTCATGTATGAATCTATTTGTAAATTAGAGTTGAAGATCCATAGGAATCTGATTGGTTGGTTCCATCAAATAGACTAAGTGGGCATTTAGATTAGGGAGTGGGTGCTTCCTTAGAGTTGAAGATATTAAATTAGGGGATTGATGTCTCCTTAATATTGATTTCCTTAAATGTGTAACTAGTGAGGTTTATCAGTGACATTTTGAATTATGAGGCTGGATTAGAACAGTAGATTGTAGAAGCTATTCTCATCAAGGTTTTTACCTTTGATTTTTCCATGTATAAATCTTGTATCATGCATATTTTTTTATGTGTTATATTTTCATATTTGATTTTATGTGCATATATATTTTAATATGTTCTAAAAATTGATTAAAAGGACTAGTTACAATTCATATACTAATTCACCCCCCTCTCAGTATAAGGTTGTGTTCCACTAATTGGTATCAAAGCCCTAGGTTCCTAATATAATATTAGTCAGCTCAAATAGATCTTGGAAGGAGAACATATATGTCTAGTCAAAAAGGATCTTTATCAAATAAATTAACTATCTTTAATGGATCTAACTATGCATTCTAGAGCATAAAAATGGAAGCTTATTTATCCTCATTAGGTTTTGATGTATGGATGTCTATGGTAAATGGATATAAAACCCCTCCTACAAATCATACTGATTAGTCTACCAAGAAGGCATATGAGATCAATTCCAAGGTAAAGAATGTTAGTATTTGTGGACTATCAAAATTAGATTTTGTCAAGGTGATGTAATGTCAAAAGTCTTAAGATATCAAAAACAAACTAAAGATCATCTATGAAGGAGATGAAAAGGTAAAGTAGGCCAACCTAAAAACTTACAAAGGCAAGTTTGAGAGTCTTAAGATGAATGAAGAGGAAAATATTGTAGTCTACCTCCTCAGGGTAGATGAAATAGTTAATGTAATCAAAGGTCTTAGATAAGAAATGAAAGAGTCAATCATTGTCAAAAAGGTTTTAAGATATTTTCCATCAAGATATGATTCTAAAATCTCTACAATAGAATAAGTAATAAATCTAGATAAACTTATTGTTAATGAGTTGCATGGGACCTTCATGGCCTTGAGATTAGAATGGGAGAGATAGACACCTTCAAGAGAGAAGATACATTCAAAGTTGCCAAGAAAGCAAAAGTAAAACCATTCTCATTTGGATTTGAGGAGACTGATGAAGAAGAAGTCAACTTTGTTAGGAGATTAAAGAGAGGATATGGAAAGTACAGAGGTAAGTTACCCTTAAAATGTTTTAATTGTGGTAAAATAGGACATTTTGTCATTAAATTCCCTCATAATAAAAAGGATAACTCTAAGCAAGTATAGAGTAGAAAAAGGTGAAACCCTTTTATCCCAAAAAGTAAAACTTATTCAAAAACAAGAAAGGTCTATACACAAAAGAAGATAGTGACTCAATAGAAGATAGTGATAGTTTGAATGATGATCACAACTATGATTTTGTGGATAAGGGAAATGAATCCTTGTTCATGTCAATAGGATCAACTTCTATAGATATAGATCAAGAATAAGTTGAAGACTCAGATGAAGAATAAGAAGGAGAAGTGGAGCTTGAATGTGAGCTCGTTTGTGATTTAGAGGAAATTTAAAAGCTAATAAAATAGGCCTCAAAATAGAAATTTTTTGGGAAAAAGTAAATTGAGAAAAAGTCCAAAAGTGTTGAGAAATATATAAGATGATGGTAAGTCTAAAGACACAAGTTTAAGAGGCTAAGATAATAGAAGATGTAGTCAAACTTTAACTACAATGTAAAACTAATGAATGTATAAATCTATAATTTAAGATAGTGGCTTTAAGAAAATAAATTGAGAAAGCCAAAGGTCAAGTAAACAAAAGACTAAATTTGATACGACAATCAAACATTCTAGATGAACTAATCAAATATCAAAATCCCTAAAAAGAGAGATCAGGTCTTGGTTATGAAAAGGGAAAAAGTTCCACAACTATTATATATGCTCACCTATATGAGAACTTCAAAGTAGATTGAGAAGTTGAAGCAGTGAAAGAGAAAGCTAGTAAGGACACAAAGAAAGATTCAGATACAACTAATGTGAAGAAGGTTAAACATGAAAAGAAGCTTGAATAAAAGAAGAAGATAAAGGTAGTTGATGTAGATGGATACACCAAAGTGAGAGACTTAAAGAAGAAAAGTTTAGAAGATCTCCTCATGCTGCACCAAGACATACTATGACCAAGTACTCCTCATCTTTCTATGGTTATTGTTATAGTTTTAATTAGTTTGGTCATAGGGATATTGATTATAGAATCATACCTACAAGGAGAATTTTATTTATAAGTATAAACTCATTCACTCCTCTATTAGATATAAATGTAATGTGTTATAATTGCAATAATTTTGGTCACATAGCTAAACATTATATAACAAGCTTTATACGATCAAAAATATATATTAAAAATAAAATCATGCCTCCTAACATGAAAAAAGGTTCACAAGTATTTGAGAAGAAGCCATATAATAAACCCAAGGGTGTGTGGAGAGTAAAAAATCAATACATAATTTCTCAAATTTCACTCCATGCTAAGGAGCAAAATTTGTGGGTGATAGACAGTGGCTACTCAAAGCATATGACTGGCAATAACAGAAATTTCACCAAATTGAGAAAATGTAAGGAAGGATCTATCAACTTGGGAGATAATTGTAGACACTGGAAAACTATACTAGATGTCAAAATTCGTCATGATACCTTACGGACCACCTAACCCTTTTCAACCCACTGACCAACCCATCAAACACTGAGTCTAGTTAGCTACTTAGTTAACTAAAATCACTAACTTACTAACCTAAACCTTAACCCAACCTCTTATAACACAAATTGATCCCTTTTCTTTTGGACACTCAACCTTTGATGGTTAAATTGAATACCAATGGTTATAATAATCATTGATGGTCAAATCCTCCTCATTCTTACACAAATACTAGTTGTGCAAGATAACACAACACAATTAAATATGTCTACCTTGCCCATTACTAAGAAACTCCAAAACATTGAAATCAACAAGCTAACCTACTAGGGAACCTTCTATCCTCTATCTCTCTTTTCCTATAAAATAAGGGGAGTAGGAGGTGAAATAGAAGATCACAAGCATTCTTTCACATAAGTATTCAAGATTCCAACCAACCAATTAGTCTTCTTCTTACAATTTAGTAATATCAATAGAGATCTAAACTTCTATCAAAATTTATCTCTAGGTAAAGTATTGTTACTTTGCCAAAATTACTCCAACCATCAACCGTCAATGATTTATCAAGCAATAGGTATATTTGTAATTCTATTTTGTTATTTTAGTTTCTAACCTCTCTTTCCCATTAGACCTTTCTACACCTATCTTCCAACTTCCCATTTATAACTAGACCCTTAACCAAACCACCATTTGATCAATAACCCATTCTATAATTCTTTTTTGAGTACCTTTAGAATTCCAAAAACAACCATCGATAGTTAGCACAACCACTGATGATCACCCCCAACTTTCAATGGTTACCCAACTAACGATGATTAGCTTAACCACTGATGGTAAAAACAACAACCCATGGTCATTATGGCATGAAATAATATCAAGTTATTTCTAACCCCTTACCCCCAACCAAATCTAAATTTCTATGTCTTTACCTATTCATAGACCCTTGCCTGATTTTATGAACCTGACCAGATCTATTTTAGCACTAGTATTGACCCACTTTTGTTATATTTAGTCATTTTATCTATCAAGAATTTATTTTCTTCTTGTATTTCATTCAGTATTTTATATTATTTAATGTAAGTATCTTTCTTTTATCATTTCCAATTTAACTATTATCAAAGAGTGGATTGATAGCATCCTAACAATCTCACATTTCTTAGATCTATCTCACACTACGTAGTCCACCTAAATATCTTGAAAACAACCCCTTTTGTTAGTGCTTTCTTATCTACATATTATTCCTTCTAAGACAAAGATGTGCTCTCTATACTCATCTAGATCATACGTGCATCAACAACTAGGTAATTTTACCACACTCTTATTACTAGTTTCTTCTTCCAAAATTAAGAAATGAACAAAAATTAAGAGAAACATTTTGGCATGCTCATGGGGACACTAGAATCATCTAGGTGACCCTTTCTTCCTTTATTTTATGCTCATATAATGAAATCCAAAATTTCTTTTGGGCTTAAAATAAAATTTACATACATTGATTACTTGCATGCTTATTTTAATTCATTTAGTAACTTAAAAGCAAAGTAGTTAATCATAGTTTCACTCTTGTTATCACCCACTTTACCAAACCACATAATCAATCAACACATCAAAACAAACTTGAGACAAGGTCCAACTAGGATTTCATCACTTAGTGGTAAACTTACCCTTTCTTCATAATCCCAATTAAAGGTTATTACCAAAGGGAGAACCAACACAGCTCTTTAGTTAAGTATACACTCTAAAATTTAGTATATCTTTGCTAAGCACCTGACACCCTTATCGCTATGGTGTGTAAAGTGAGGGGGTAGGCCCCAATATCAAGCCACGTACTGACATTCAATATAGATTCTTTTTTAGAGACTTTAATACCTAAAACCAACCTTAAATTTCCTCTTTAGTACCTAATCTACAAACCAAATTTCTTCTTCACATTTTCTAAGGCATAATCCAAAAGCAATATAAAAATAATCCTAAGTTCTAAATGCACTTTAGTGTATGTTTTGATTACCTTGAGATTATTTTCCTTTTCCTTGATTTGAGTTTGATTTGTGAGATTTTTTTCATTTCTTTTATATTCCTCACACGGTCTTTACTAGATAATAGTTGAGGAATCAAACCAACCCAGAACCACCATCTTCCTCTTCCTCTTCTTCCATAGAGTATAATTTAGATGTTGAGAGTTCTCATATTTCTCCCCTCCTACCATGCCTTGTATAGCTGTCTATGGTTATGTAAATTTCACTACATTCCTAAAAAATAACCCCATGGACTTACAACATTACCTCAAAACCTTATCTCACCATACCCCTATTTCTTTGGTTCCTCTAACAAAATCACCTGATGGTATGCCTTCCCATCTTATGGCTGGTGCTACCTCTACCCAACCTATGATCACCCAAGCATCTTCTTCCTCCAATATCCCTCCCACTACTACCACCCAAACTCAATCTAACATCCCAACCAATATCCAAACACCCCCTACAGTGACTAACACCTCCAACATAGGATAAATCTCACCTATTTTTACCCATACTTCATCCACCATGGAGGTATCTTCTACCCCTATTACCACCATTCCCATTATCACTACCATACCTCACTTCAGAATTTGGTATTTTCTATACCTCCCACCCTTTCACCTATTAACATAAGAGTTACCACTCAACCCTAAGCACCTACCAACCTATCCATACCTACAAATAAACCCATATCAATCCCTTATCTAATACCCATAACATCCTTAAAATATGTTTCTAATCCACAAGGATACATAGCACATTCTACCCAATATTTTGTGCATATTAACCTTTATGTGGCACCATCCCAACCTTAAATGACCACATACCATTATGTGGTATCTTCTCAACCTTATACCACTTATCCATATATTACTGCCACCCAACCACAACCAAACTTACCACATAATTATGGATCTTCCCAACCTCAAATAGATTTGGTCAAAATGTTAATAGACAAAATGACCAATTTGGAGTCATCTATCTATGGGGCTCATAAAATTTTATCTTATGATCAAATCTATAATGAAACTTTCCATCCATTTATCCCTATCTAATATTATCCCCCTCAATGGAAATTATGCAAGTTTTCCAAGTTCCATAATAAGGAGGACCCCAAACAACACTTAAGAACATTTTACCATTCTTGCTATTTGATTGCATATGATGATGCTCTTCGCCTTCATACATTTCCCATGTCTTTATCAAGACCAGCTTTGGATTGGTATAGTTCTCTCACCAAGCACTCCATATTTTCCTTTTCTCAAATTTCCCAAATCTTTTTAGATCATTTCTTAGTCAATATATCTAAAAATGTCTCTATTACAAACCTTTACTTGATTAGGCAATTTGATGATGAATCAATTGCCGATTTCATAACTAGATGGAGAAATCTTATCAACCAACTTTATTTATTCTTACCCCAACCTGAGTTGATTTAGATATTTTCTCAAGGTTTTTTGAAACATATTTTGCCTACCATTCAAGTTCAAACTTTCAAGACTTTTGATGAGGCTTTCACCATGGCATGTAAATTAGAAATCAGAGCCATTAATGAGGGAAAATTGAAACTATAGAACAAAAATTCTATATTTGAATCTAATGAACCTTCCTCAACCAAAAACACAAATCAATCTAACCATCCCAACACCAAACATAGGTCATCCATAAACTTGGTTGTCCTTAAGTCCACTCCACCACCAATTCTCAACCAACCCAACCCAAGTAATTCCTTTAACTCTTCCAACCAATAGAACCAAAACCAAAATCAATCTTCCACAAAAAAATATGCTCTGATAGGGGATTATTATGCTTCAAATTTGTACAAATTTCTGAGATCAAACATTATACAACTCCCTTCCATAAAACCTCCCCAAAAATTTGATGCTTCTCTCCCTACACCTAGATGGTATAACGAGAAAAATTTATGTGCTTTCCACCACATCATTGGACATGATGTTAGTAGGTGAAACACCTAAAAACCTATTATCTAAAACATGATTGATAAGGGAGACCTTGTATTTGATAATCCAAATGTACCTCCTAATTAGTCCCTTGACATCTTTTGTAAAAAATTTCACAACCATGCCCCTTCTACCAACTATGATGATAATAAACCAAAATAATCTCATTCTCATGAGGTACATATAGTTAATTTCATTATCAATTAAACTATCATTGAGGAGACCATTACCTCAACTACCGCTTCCTTCATTCCACTCATTGAAATGGTAGACTCACCTTCTATTCCTTTAGACACCCAAATAGAGGAAGAAACCACCCCTCTTTCTTTACTTGATAAGACCATGGACCTATCCATATCTCCTTTGATATAAATACCAAAGGAGGAAACCATTGCTTCAACTACCTATTCCTCCACTCCACTCATTAAAGTGGTGGAATAACCCACCATTTCTTTAGACATCTAAATAAATAAATGGCCATCTCTATTCCTTCACTTGAGGATATCACACCTTCCTCACCTATCATAGAACCACCCATTCTCTCTTTGGGGACCATACCAAAAGAATAGATCACCTCAACTACACCTTCTATGGAGGAAACATCCTCCCAAATCTTGGAGCCTTCCATCAAGAACATATGTGAAGAAACCATTCCCACACCTCAACCCATCGGATTAACCATTAAAACTAATGACCAAGGAATCAAACCCATTTAAAACCTTTTTCTAGATTGGTCCAATGTCTAGAGTTTACTTCTCAACCCTACCTAGATAGAGCCACCTTTTGGCATCATCTTGGAATCCCTTACCAAGACAAACCTAAACGTCTAACCTCACTTGAATCCACCATTAAACCTATCACTACCTCAATAAAATTAAGAAAACCCTTCTCCTTTTTAAAACATAGGAGAACCATCCAACCCACCTCCATCTAAAATTGTCAAATCACCATATGCTTCTCTAACCAAACCTATCAATAATCTAAGAATACTTCCTACACCTAGCCTTGCTCATCCATATTTGAATTTGGACTTCACCCCATCTAGTCTACCAAAAATAACACAAACCAAACTAACTAAGAAGGTGGAACCACCTAAACTACCACCTTGAACTAGAGCTATACCACCTCCATCCCTCTTACCATCTATCTTAGGACCCCATCCTTCTACCATCCTAAGATTTCATCCTTCTACCAAGAAGGTGAACCTTCCCACAATTACCTATTCCACATCTAGTAAACCTTATCATTTTTCTCTACCTACACCTACCTCCATCAAATCATCAAAATCCCCATCATTCTTAACTAACCTATCTACCTCTACCTTCCCACCTATCACCAAACTTTCACCCTCCACCTCTAAATCTTCCACCTTAACACCAACCAAAACCAAGAAATCCCAACCAAAACCACATACCAAAACCCTTTCACCACCTACAAATTCCATAATAAATCCTACTTTTAAGAAGAATTCCACTCCTAAAACTAATAACCTAACACCCTCAGCACCTTTGCTTAAATCTTATTCAACCATTCTACAAAGGTTATTGAAAACCTCTTCCTTAAGCGTAACACCTATAGAAACTTCTAACCCTTCACATCCTAAACCATCATGGTTTAATGAAAAATTGATTGTTTAATACCACAAGACTCCTATACATGACATGAAGAATTAAAAAGCTCTCCAAGCACTTGTCCATAACTTATGGGATGAGGATGATCTATTATTAGATGAACCTCCCTTAAGCCCATTACCAACCCAACCACCAGCTCAACCCATCCAACATTTACCTAGTCCTCCACTCTCATTTGAAAGTGAGGAGGAATTGAAGTAACCATCTAGCCCAACACCTCCATTAATCCACACTATCCATATGGTTACTTGATTTAGGGCCTAATAAAAGGATAAGGGAAAGGCTAACATGTCCATACCATGTACATACCCTTCCATGCCTTAACCTTCTAATTAAACACAAGCAACCTCATCTTTACCTTCACCTTATCCAAAACCCAAAATATCCATTTTGGGTGCCTCTCCCTCCAGCCCTTCTAAATCCATCTAGAGAGTGTTTCTAAAACAACTTCACCAAACACTGGTGAAGATGAGCCTTTACAAGCTAATCAACACCTCTAACCATCATCATAAAGCATTGATAGAGGTCTTATAATCAATAAAAGTTAAACTAGAAGACCCTTAACCTATTACATCTTTTGTCATATCCTTTTAACTTTCTACCTTCATCACCTTCTAGGATTTAGAAATCCTTTTATTCATTCTAAATATCTTGATCTTCCCCTCTTCAAAATTGCATACATCAATGAAACTCACATCAAAATGGTGATGATTGATGAAGGAGATAGTATTAAAATTATCTCCTCCAATGCCTATGACCAACTCTAATTGCCTAAGAATATCATGTTAAAAATTGTAGTGGTTATCCACTCCTTTAATGATAATATGGCCACTACCTTGGGAATAATCATCCTCCACATCCACTTGGGACCTCACACAATTTCAAAACACTTTTACATTATATAGGGCGAGTTATAATACAAAATTTCACTTAGATGCCTTTGGATCCATGCCATGAGTTGTGCCCCATCTACCTTGCACTGATGTGTCAAATTTGAACACGAAGGTCAAGTTGTTACCATAAAATCTAACCCTAGAAATTTCACATCATGAAATATGACATATCGATCTAATGACATTTTTTTTTCCCTCATCCACCTCACCACTAAACAACAACAACTCTACCCATATCAATGATGAATCTTAAACTAGCTCATCTATCTGTTCTTCTCATATCCCTGTAGAGGACCCCTTGGAACACTAGGGGAGTATCATATTTTAGCCTTATATGTTTTCCCTAATCCTTAATAGTATGATAACCTTAACCATGATCTTATTTATGACCCCAACATCAGATCCATCATCCCTTTTAGGCCTCCCAACCATCAAAGTAACTTAATCTATGGGGGACTTGATCATCCACTTCTTGCTCCACCACTACCTATACCATCCAACCATTTACCTATGACTTCTCCTATCTACACAAATTGGCATTTGCCAAATTATACCTTCATAGGTGTGCTTATAAGGGATTTGGCCTTAGCCATCATGAACATAGACCTTACAAGTTACCTTCCATCAATACCCAAAATCCTTGTGAGCTATTTGGCCTTGGGTTTGTACCACCAGAGAAACCAACCAATTCACCAAAACCCATCACTATCATTGATGAAGACATCCCATCCTCACTAACCTAGTCTCCTTCAATGTTTGAGGATTTTGAGATCATTCCTACTAGATTTTTTTATCAATACTGTTAGTTTAGGCCCCCTGACCTATCAAAAGGATAGCCAAACTAGAACCCTTCCTCTCATCCATCCTAAAATGGTAGAAAATTATTCTCCTACCATCAATACCATCCAACATCAAGATGATGATTCCTTTATTACCTACCTCAATGCAGGGGATTCTTCTATCCACAAATCCCTTCATCCTAAGAACCACACCATGTTGAAAAAATCCACTAGCGATGTCAACTTGGGTACTAATGATAACCTTCACATTGTTAAGATTGGTCAATCCTTGAATTCAATGGAACAACAATATTACCCTTCTTTAGTTCATGATCAAAACATAGAATTTTCTTGGTCATATCAAGATATGTTTAGAATTGACACTTCCATAGTCCTTGACAACATTGTCACCCATCCTGAGGCTAAGCTTGTTTAGGAAAAGCTTCATAGGATGCACTCCTGCATTGCCCTTCTTGTCAAAGAAGAGCTTCAACATATTTTGTCTATCAACTTCATCCAACCCATCAACTATCCTCAATGGGTTTCTAAAATCATTCCCATTACCAAGCCCACATGATGCTTACCCAAAGGATGACTTCCCTTTGCCTAGCATTGACCAACTTATTGATCTTACAACTGGCCATGAGATATTATATTTCATGGACATTTTCTTGAGATATAATAACATCTTTATTTCCCCTAAGGATCAATACAAAAATTCTTTCATCACCCCATGGGGATCCTTTTGCTACCAGGTCATGCCATTTGGTCTGAAGAATGCTAGAGCAACTTACTAATATACGATGACCTACATCTTCCATGATCTCATCCATAAAATCATATAGGACTATGTAGATGATCTTTTTGACAAATATAAAATTGCAAGGATCACTTAGCCATTCTCACAATCATTTTTGAATGCTTAATCCATTTTCATGTCAGATTCAACCTCAAGAAATGCATTTTTGGGCTCTTATTTATAAAGCTCCTTAGCTTTATGATCTCTCTTCAAGGAATAAAAGTAGACCCTACCAAATTTAGAGAAATTTTGGAGATACCACCTCCAACCCACCTTAAGCAACTCTACATCTTGTAGGGGAATCTCTAATACATTCATGGCTTCATCTCTTATTTATCAGATAGATGTCAACCCTTCCACCATATTCTCAAGAAATATACCTCTTTTAAGTGGACTAAGGACTACCAACAAGCCTTTAATTCACTTAAATAATACCTTCTTTATCCACCCATTCTTACCCACCATAAAGAGGACTAGCCCTTCTACCTTTATATTTACACCACTGACCATTCCTTAGGGGTAATGCTCACTCACCATCATGAACAAGACAAAGAGCAAGCTATTTACTACATAATTTGAACACTTATAGAGTATGAGACTCAGTTACCCATTCTGAGAAACTTTTCCTTACCCTAGTATTTATGGCTTCCAAACTTCATCATTAACTTATTAATCATAAAACTTTCATCATCACTAACACTGACCCACTCAAGTACATGAGCTATAAACTAGACCAAAACCATCATATGGCTAAGTGGCTCATGTTCCTAGTTGACTTTGAACTTGAGTTCCTCTAGCAAAAGTCAATTAAAGGGAATGTAATTATTGATCAATTGGCCAAAGCTCCTCTACTAGATAGCTAACCACCTCCTCTTGTATTTCTAGATGAGTCTATTGTGACTCTTTCTCAAGAGGACCCCACCTACCAAATGACCATTTTATTCGATGGCTTATAATTATAGCATAGTGGGGGTGTTAGATTTATTTTCATTCCCCTTGATGGTGAACCTCTTACCATTTATTTTAAACTTGAATTTGAGTGCACCAACAATGTGGCTAAGTATGAATCCCTATTGATAGGTCTCCAAATCACTTTAGCCTTAGGAATTAATACTATTATTTCTCTTGTAATTCCCAACTTGTGGTCAACTAGGTCAATAGATCCTACCAATGTAATAATTATGTCTTGAAAAAGTATAAAAAACTAGTAGATATACTCTTCACATCATTTGATCATTACCTTATCCAGTCTATTTCATGATCTACTAACAAGTTCATGGATACAATGACTTCACTTACTTCCCAAACCCCATCTCATCCTATCAATTCTAAACTCTTTGTTACCATCCACCACTTTATCACATCCTCTTATATCCATTCTAAGCTTCCTACCATTTGTAGCATGGAAGCATCTCCATTGGACATATGGTATGAGCAAACCTTCAACTACCTCAACCTTAACATCATTCCTCCCAAAAGCTCAAGGAATTATTGAAGATCCTTTGTTTAAAGTACCTCTCAATATACCATACTAGGGGGAATCCTTTACAATCATCATTTTGATGGCTTCCTTCTCTATTATCTACATAGTCATGAAGCTTCCCATGTTATCAAGGAAATGCATGATAAAATTTATGGGGGAAACTTTAGTGGTTTAGCTATCGCTAAATGTATCCCTCACCTTGGATACTATTAGCCTACCCTCAACCAATATCACTATGATTATGTAAAGAAATGTGTTAAATATAAAAAACATGCCAATTTGCACCATGCACCTACCCATGGCCTTTATGTATCCAAAGACTATCATCCCTTCTCACAATGAGAACTTGATCTCATTTGGGAAATTAATCCTAATTCTTCATAATGACACCGATCCATCATAACTACCACTGAGTATTTCACCAAATGGGTGGAGGCTATTCCTCTCATCTCAACCAAAGTTAACAAGATATTACAATTCATAAATCATCATATCATGTACTATTCTGGTGTTCCCCATAAGATCATCACCAATAATGGAAAATATTTCAATAAAAAGTATGTCTAAGGTCTTTTTGATGCATTTGGCATCAAGTTAAGCTTCTCTTCACCTTACCATCCATAATTAAATGGATAGAAAAAAGCCTCTAACAAAAACCTTAAAAAATGTTAACCAAAGTAGTCAGTGCTTCAGGTCAATATTGGAACTTGCACATAACTTTCACTTTATGGGCCTATCACACTAGCATTTGAAGCTCTATGGGTGATACCCTTTTCTCTCTAGTATTCAAAGAAAAGATAGTTTTACCTCTCAAAGTATAGATTATTTCTCTTTGCATATCCTTGAAAGACATCATTTTTTAGAGTGATTATCACTAAGAACATCTAGCATTATTTGAGCTACTTGATAAGCATCACCTAGATGTGCTTAACCGTATTCATGTCTACCAAGAATGAATCAAATGGGCTGATAATAAATACCTAAAAAAATAATAATTAAATATTAGAGACCTCATCCTAAAGGAAAATGGAAAACCAACATGTAACCAATATGGAGAAAATTAAAAGAGGCAAGTTTTCCTTCAATTAGCTTGGACCCTACATCATAACTAACAAGTATGGATCATGAGCTTACCTTTTTTCCTCTCATGAAGGCAAACCAAAACTTGAGCCTCTCAATGCTTTGTATCTACATCCTTTCTTTTGTTAACCAAGGATAAAACTCACCTTATTTTCTAACTTAAGTTCATCCCTTGATTTATGAGATTTTCACCTTCACTTACCAATCATTATCCCTTTAAGGACAACTGATTACAACATAAAACCATGTGATTTACCATCACAGTTATAGCCTAATCTTAAATATGGGTACCATAAATTTACCCATATCATGATTCTCATGGATACTTTTCATCTCTAATCAAATGAAATGCCATGGTCATTATCTCTCACACCACCCTTTTTACCTATTATTACCCTTTTGTGCTAAAGTTTTACTTTCATAAAGGTAAACCTATAAGCCTATATAGACTTGTCCATGACTAAACCTAGCATCAAAATAATTTGGGATACCAAAATTTCACTTGGGTCACATATCTCTAGAATTGTAGACTACTCCCTTAAAGGACAGTTACCTAAAAACTAAATTGCTTAAAAGATAGACTTCTCCCTTGAAGGACAACTACCAAATAAACAAACCCAAACTTAAACCACACCCTTGAAGGATGGCTAAATCAAATGCATTAAAGTAATCATTTAAAGCTTCCCAAATTGATTATCTTCACAAACTTATCAAAATCAAAGCAATAACAAAAGACCCCATATCTAAATCAGAATAACCTATCCCAAAAAAGATGCAATCAGATTTTGTTAGTAGACTTTTATCATCAATTAGTCTACACCTTGCATAAAGACATGGACTTGTCTAATATAATTCTTAGGTCACCTATAAAAGGGGAAAACTAACCCACATAAGGTTACCTTAACTATCAACCCATTTACCTATCACCTACCACCTACCTCCCCCTTATACCATTTACAAATCAAGGGATTATGAGCCTACTTGACACAATGTGATCAAGATACTTTTTTATCAACTAAAGCATGATAATGTGAAGCATTTGAAATTATTATGTTCCCTAAGCCAATCTAACTTTGGTTTTTTATTTTCTCCTTACCAATGAAAATACATCATGCTTTTTCCTTACCTTCTTATCATTGGTTCATGTAATCATATGTCTCATGATTCTCATCTCTTTTTTCAAATTTAGTTTGTTATCTAGCTTACATTATGTGCTAAACATCATAACCATAAATAAACATTACTTCCATAAATCTAATAAATGAAATCACATCATATAAAGATCATATCATAAACCATATCAATAACCATAATCAAACCATCCATAATCATCAACATCATATCCATGAACATAAAAAAAACATCATCCATAATCATCACATGCTTAAGTTATTGAGTTCACATCTCGTAAGCATAAAGCATAAAACATCAAAAATATTAAAACATATACACCATAAACCAGGAAGTATCCATCACACTTATATATCATCATGAACCTCATAGACATCATGTCATCAAAATAAATAATAAATGTAACAATGTATCATCTCTCTATATTAAAACAAGTACATCTCAGTAAATTGGCATGTAGGCTAGTATAAAAATCATTTACATTTATACCTATATATCCTATCATACCATATCATGCCCTTGGGGCACCACTATGACTATCCCCTCCTACACTTGCACTACCACTACCATTTGGTACTAGTTCTCCTAGGATGCCTATCTGTCCACTCACCAATGTGGCCCATTAACCTAAAGTCACCATAGTTTCCCCACCTTCTAAACTATCTCTTTACTCACCCCATCTAGGCTACTCAAGATATTGTGCCAACACTATGGCTTCATAATACCTCAACTCCTATATTGTGACCAATTACTATGCCATTAATATGGTACTTGGTGGTCCTACTAGTGCTACTACTACTCCTACCCTTTATCTTAAGGTGTCCCTTTCTTGGGTCACCAAACCTAGGGAGGTGCTACCCTAATCTCTCTCACCTATAATAATGGAAATATGACCCTATAAAGTCATAATCTATCGTTACAATGTAGCCACCTATCCCTATAAACTTATAATCTATGTTTTCATATTAGCAAGTGTTACTTCAACCTATCCATCAAGACCACCACCCTATACCTGCACCTATAGACCCCCACCAATTTGATCCACATCTATGGCCTATCAGCTCTCATCATCCTACCCAAAATTGGTTGCTATATAAATGGCCTAGTACCATGTTACATAACCACGAACAACATTGACATCATCAACTCATTCTTTAACTAGTATCTCCTCATGATCTAGGACCACCTCCTCTAGATGTGGCTTAGGTAATAAAAAATTTGTACCTTCCCTCCTATACCTCAGAAATGGACCTGGAATCCCCTACACTAGTCCAAAATACCTCAAAACTCTATCAAAAGGGATGAACTCAGTCTCACCCTCTCTCCTCTTATAGATCCATTTCCAACTCTATAATGATAATGTATGATAGTTATAAAGGGCCCACCTTGAAAATCCAACATATGGCCTCCATACCACATCATCCATAAAAAAACCATCTAATATATCTCTAAACTAGTTAATATCTCTAGCACCACCTCCATCTCCTATTAATGCATAATCTCTCATTCATCATATAAAACCCACTCTATAATCTGTCTGGGCATATCCCTCACATGGTATCCCCAATAGTCTCAAAACTTTGATATACTCGTATGTCCAATAATGGAGTACAAACCCCATGTTGATTTCATATTTTTTGTGAGCTCAAAATTCCTAGAGCTCCTTGTATATCTAAACTAGAAAAATTGGTTCCCACATGAACATTGTCTTCTCAAGCAACATCTCCACCAACACACCCAATAATATATAATAAAAACACCAACTACTCGAATATGTAAATGCAAAATAAGAAACTACCATCATAATCATCATCAAATACCTCTCATCTAAAGCCCTCTATGATAATGGCCTATAGCTAAACCCACCTACATGCCACCTAATAAGGGCCAAATCCTCAATGTATAAGAACTCCATCTACTCATCCCTCTCCTCACTCTCTATATGGTAAATTAACTCCCCTCAAATGGGAAACTATGTAATCTTGTGAACATCCTCTAGTAGGTTGGTCATCTGTCCTATCAATAAGAGGAGGTTGTTCATGGTCAGATCCTATCTCTTGATGAGGGCCATTATCATCACCGCATCTTGCACTAAGCACTGATAGTATCTCATGGCCCCAAGGCCAAACTCTTTCATGTGTGTCCAACCATCCTCATTCATCCCTCCATGGAACTCTATAAATATCTTTAAAACCCTATTCGTCATCTAGATTTGATCTCATGCCTATAAAAATCAAAGTTAGCATGCACACTTAGTTTTCCATTACCATTGTTCATTTCCATTAATTTCAATAATTCTACACAAATCCACCTCTTTATCAACCTAAACAAACCTACATCAACCTACATTTACCTAAGTCAACCTATTTACAAACTAACACATAACTATTACCTCTACAAAATTACCTATAGTCTATGCAAGTGACTCTTACCCTCAACCAATTTTACTACCTATACTATCAAACAAAACATTTAACTCTTTTATCAAGAAACCTCTACCCTAACCTTCAAACAAAAACTCTAAAACCTCTCCAACCAATACATAAACCTAACCCACAACCATTTTAACACTTCAATCCTATTTGACAATCATCCTATCCTTGCCTACACTATGCATTTTAACCCTTTAAAAACCTTTTAATACATTTTTACTAACTCTTTTTATCAACACACATTTACTAAACACTCAACCACTGACAATCATGTGACCTTGGTAATTTTGTGGTTAATCATTGATGGTCATGTCTAACCATCAACGATCAGGTTGAACTGTCAATGGTCATTGAGTGTGACTATTGGTGGTAAACCACCTAACCCTACATTCCTCAAAACCTATAAAGATAACAAAATTTCAAAAAACATTCACCTTATTTTACCCTATAACCTACCCCCAACATAAATACTCCATCAATTTCAAATTTTATTAGTTAAATTTTCCAAAAATAATTAAAACCTAAAACTAGGTCAAAATACCCAAAACCCTATTTAAACTAACAACAAAACATAAATTCAACTTCCAAATAACCAAATAAACAAAATAAACTAGTTTAAAACATCATCTACCTCATTCTTCAATCACTATCATGGATGGAGCCCATGTCCAGCTACTCGACCGCATCCTTGTATGCCCTACATCTTAGTCTCAGATGAACCACCTTAAACACATGACTCAACTTAATTGATAATCACCACATTAAAAACTATTGAGTCAAACCTATTAAAACAAAAATCCAAATCATAAAATTCGTAGAAATCTCAAAGTCAACAAGTCAAAAGTAATAATGACTTTTATTCTTTGCTTTTTATCCTCAACCTTTTAGGGTTTCTCCATGACCATTGATAATCAGGGTGACCATCTATGGTCAACCTTGGAACCCTTGACCACCAATGGTCCTACACTTAAGTGCCACTTTTTTTGGAGATAGCCTTCCTCCCTCAAACCAAAACCTAAACTTTTGGAAATAACTCTTCTCTAACCAACCATTAGACCACATCCAGCTTGACATTGGCCATTTTTTTTACTTAAACAATCACATATTCTATGATGACCCTACCTAGTATTTTTGAATATAATGACCAACCTTACCATGTTGAATATATGAATTTGTACCACCTAGTACACAACTAAACCATATATGTTTTTCAAAGGAGCACTTCTTACCCTAGATACATGTGAAAACACTAACCCTGCTTAGGAGACTTATAGAGTAACTCGATCAGCTATGACTAACATTGTAGACTAGTTTCCCTATCACTTGGACTTCTATAACTGACCTTATTTTTACCAACATTGGTAACCTTAGTATTTAAACAATCTTAGCTATCGCACTTAGTCACATTTTGTGCACATGTTTACATTTTAAATGTCTAACCACCCTTGTCACCAACCTTGTGTCTCACCATACACCACTTATTAAACCTTGAATCGATTTTAGTTTCACCTCAACAACTCTAGATTTGAGAGGGAACACCTCCTCCCATACTTAGGGCATCCAGACCTTTGACTAAACAATCCATTGTTTTTTTGTAGCTTGTTAATTCAAAACTACATAATAAAAATGGGTAAAATGTAGACACTATAAAAATGTATTAGATGTTAAACTACCTCATGATACCTTAGGGGCCACCTAACCCTTCTCAACCCACTAACAAACCCATCAAACCTTGAGTCTAGTTAGCTACTTAGTTAACTAAAATCACTAACTTACTAACCTAACCATTAACCCATCATGATCCCTTTTCCTTTAGACACTTGAATCCTGATGGTCATCTTGATTGTTGATGATTAGGCTAACCACGATGGTCAGGTCCTCTTCATTCTTACATAAATACTAGTTATGCAATATAACATGACATAATTAAATGTCTACCTTGGTCATTTCTAGCAAACTCCCAAGCATTGAAATCATCAGGCTAATGTACTAGGTAACCTTTTATCCTCCATCTCTCTTTGCTTATAAAAGGAAGGAAGTAGGAGGGGAAATAGAGGATCACAAGAATTCTTGCACATAGGTATTTAAGCTTCCAGTCAGCCAGCTAGTCTTCTTCTAGAAATTCAATAATAACAACAAAGATCTAAACCTCTACTAAAATTAATTTGAAGGTAAAGTACCATTACTCTTCTAAAATTACTCTAGCTATTAATCATCAACCATTTAAAAAGCAACATGTTTATTTGTACTTTTATTTTGTTATTCTAGTTTTTGATCTCTCTTCCCCATTAGACCTTTTTATACCTATCTTCCAACATCCCATTTTTGACCAAGCCTTAACCAAATGCTCATTTAATCAATAATCCATTCTATAACTCTGTTCTATGTACCTTCAAATTTTTATAGGAAATCATCGATGGTTATTACAAACACCGATGGTCACCCATAACCATCGACGATTACCCAACCACTAATAGTTAGCTTAACTACCAATAGTCAGCACAATCACTGATGGTCACTGTGGTATGAAATAATAATAAGTTATTTCTAACCCCTTACCCACAACCAGATCTAACTTTTTATATTCTTAACTATTCACAGACCCCTACCTAATTTTATGAACCTAACCTGATCTATTTTAGCACTAGTATTGACCTACTTTTCCCATATTTAGTCATTTTATCTATCAAGCATTCATTTTCTTCTTGTATTTCATTTTATTACTTTTTATTAACTAATACAAGTATATGTACTTTATCATTTCTAACTTAATTATTATCAAAGAGTAGATTGATAGCCTTCTAGTAAGCTCATGCTCCTTGGAACTAGCTCATGTTAGGAAGCCCACCTAACTATCTTTCTAATAACCCCTTTTGTTAGTGATTTTTTATCTATAGGTTATTCTTTCCAAGATATAGAGGATCTCTCCATAATCATCTAGATCATGCATGCATTAACAACCAAGTATTTCTACCACACCCTTATTACTAGTTTCTTATCTTCTTCTAGAATTAATAAATGATTAGAAACTAAGAGAAACAATAACATAAAAGAAAATATTAAAGGTAAAATAACCTTGAACATATATGGAAAAATACCTACACATGATATCCTTATGTTGAAGGATTAAAGCATCATCTACTGTCACCAAATGTGTGACAATGGATAGAAGGTCACATTTGATGTAAAAGGCTACAAGTTAAAGAGATCTAGAATAATAGTTTTATAAGGGGAAAGGATTGAAAGAAACATCTATAATCTTGTTGAATTAAATGGTAATAGTTACCTCATGGGAAAGATTGATGATATTTGGTTATGGCATAGGAGAATGGGTCATGTCAAATTTGATAACCTAGTCAAAGTAAGCTCAAATAAGTGTGTAAGACACATGCCCAAGATAACCAAACCTATAGATACTACCTACAAGGAATGTCAACTAGGTAAGCAAATAAGGGTCAAATTTCAAAAAAATAAGTATGAAACTACAAAATCTTTACAATTAGTTCATATGAATATTTGTCATCCTATCAAGATAAGAGGATCAAAAAGAGAGAGATATTTCATGTTGTTTATATATGATTACTCAAGAATGACATGGGTAACATTTTTTAAGGATAATTCACAAGCCTTTGAGAGATTCAAGATTTTTAGAGCCATGGTAGAGAATGAGATTGGATGAAAAATCAAATGATTAATATTAGATAAAGGTGGATAATTCACCTCAAATGAATTCATTGAGTATTGTAAGAATTATGGGATCAAAAATCACTACTCTACTACAAGGACTCCATAACAAAATTGAGTTTGTTAAGAGAAAGAACATAAAAATCAAGGAAATGGCTAGAACAATGCTAAAAGAGGCTAAGTTACCTAATGGATATTGGAGAGAAGTAGTCCAAACAATATTATACAATTAAATAGAGTTCAACTTAGGGTGAATAGTGATAAAACTCCCTATGAGCTATGGTATGGAAAGCCTACCTCTATTAAATAATTTAGAGTATTTGGAAGTAAATGATACATTAGAAGAAAGGAAGACAAATTGGGAAGCTTTGAATCAAGATGTGATGAAGGAATATTTCCTGGTTATTTCACTCAAAGCAAAGCCTATGTATGCTATAATAAAAATCTACATAAGATAGTATAAGGAATCAATGTTAAGGTTGAAGAAGTAATAAAACATGTTAAACCTAAAAATGAAATCAATAATGAAGAATCAGATCTTGAAGAAGAAGTAGATAGTGAAGAGGCTAAGGAAAAGATTGAGCAAACACCTCTAATATTTATTCAAAAGGATCATCTTAAAGAGTAGATAATTGATAATAAGAATGAAGGAGTTTAAACAATGAGAGGAGCTATAATGAACAAAGAACAAGTTTTAATCTAATGTCTAAAATATAACCTAAAAGCTATTTTGAAGCTAGCAAGGATGAGAATTGGTTAAATCCATGGAAGAACTAAACCAAATTGAAAATGATAACCTAGAATTTGGTTCCAAGACCCTAAAATAAGAATGTGATATGTATAAAATGGGTCTATAGACACAAGATCAATGAAGATGGAGTTTTTATAAGAAATAAAATAAGATTGGTGTGCAAATAATATGCACAAGTTGAAGGCATAGATGTTGAGTAGACATTTTCTCCAATAGCTAGATTGGAAGCTATAAGAATGTTTCTAGCATTCTATGTATATAGGAAATTCAAACTCTATCAAATGGATGTCAAGTTTGCTTTCTTGAATGGGAACTTAGAAGAGGAATTCTACATAGAATAGCTTGAAGGTTTTTAGTTGTTAGAACAAGAAAATTATGTATGTAGACTAAAGAAGGCACTATATGGTCTAAAACATACACCTAGGGCATGGTATTAGAGATTGGACCAATACCTATAACAATAAGGTTTCAAAAAAGGATGTATAGATAAAAAATTGTACTTCAAATTAGAATGTGAGAATATGTTGATTGTTTTTGTTTATGTATATGGAATCATCTTTGGTGGTAGAAAAAACAAAATGTGTAAAAATATTTCTACATAAATGTATAGTGAATTTGAGATGTCAATTCTAAGATAACTTTCTTTCTTTATCGGTCTAAAAATAGCATAAACTAAAGAAGAGATACTCATATCCCAAACCAAGTATACAAAGTAAATGCTTAATAAATTTATAATGGAAGATAGAAAACAAGTTATTACTCCCATGATAATTACATGAAAGATAAGCAAAGAGGATGAGTCCCTTGATGTAAATTAGATAATGTATAAAATAATGATAGGTAGCTTGTTATATCTAACTGCATCAAGACATAATATCATGTAAGCTATGTGCATGGTTTCAAGATTTCAAGATGCTCTTAAAGAGTCACATGTCAATATAGTGAAATGGATCTTTATATGCATCAATAGAAAAATTAACTATGGCCTATGGTACCCTACAAGTGAAGATTTCACTTTGATAGCATATATAAATGTTGATTAGGTAGGAATTATAGATGATAGAAGAAGCACTAGTGGTGGTGAATTTTTCCTTGGAAACAAACTTGTGTCATGGCTAAGTAAAAAGAAGAGTTAATTAGTCTATCTATACTAGAAACAGATTGTGTAGCAGTAGTGGCATATTACATTCAATTCCTATGGATGAAACAAACACTCAAAGACATCAAGGCTGAGTATACGTCACTTATTTATATTCTTTGTGATAATTCAAGTGTTATAAATATATCAAAGAATATAGTGATGTATTCTAGAACCAAGCACATATAAATCAAGTATCACTTCTTAAGAGATAAGGTTACGAATTAAGAGGTCATAATGGAACATGTAACAACTAAGGACTAAATTGTAGACATATTCACCAAATCTCTTCCAAAGAAACCATTTGAGTATTTGAGTTAGAAGTTGGGAATGGTGGCTCCTACATCACATCATTAGATCTTAGTGATAGGGCATGAGTCTAAGGGGAGTCTCATATAAGCTTTATTAATCCCTAGAAGAAGATAGAAAAGGCAACTCAGGTATGCATGCTTTTGAAAATTTCAAATGAGTTGATGGTTGTAGATTCTTTGAGAAATTCCTTTATTTGATAAAGGGGAGAAAGTATGGTATGAATAGATTCAATTCATAATCATTAGAATCCAATACAAGTAATGCCAAAGAAGGAACATATTGTTGACACCTTAACAAAGAGACCCTTTGTCATTAATGTCAAAGGGGGAGAAAGCATAATGATGGTGCTAGAAGGTGTAGAAGTCATTACGAATCTGTATTGTAATCAATGACAAAAGGGGAGAATGTTGGATATAGTCATTAATGTGTTGAGGATTGTCATTGATGTCAAAGAAAGCATGATTCATTAAATAATTAACAATAAAGATCTTGAGATGAATGGACATGTTGTATATACGTCATGGATTTGAGTGTGTGCTTTGAATGTTTATGGAAATAGAATAACAATCATATGAATCCCTTAGTTCTCATAGTTATCTTGATAGATATGGATAAGTACATAGGATAATGATAACAATATTTGTGCATATGGAAGTTTCTGAAGGAAATGATCACACTATGTTAATCAGGTTTGTGCCTATTTTTTGTGGTCTAAGCTTTATGTCATGCAAATGAGTATAGAAAATATTACAAATGCATAACGTTTCCTCTCAGCTAGAAGTTTACTATGTTTCCATACTTAGTCTATTTTACAACTTTGCATTTGTTTCAAGAAAAGTGTTTTGGGATAATTATTTTCAAGAATTTCCTTAAGTCTCTTTAGCCAAAAATCCCACAATAAAAGTTTTAAGGAAACTCTCTTCGAACAAAAAATATACAACAAAATTTCTAAAGGGTCATTTTATATGGGCTGAAGGGCACCTCTGCTATTCTAAAAGACACTCTGAGAAGCACTAAAGGGTACCTTGAAAAGTTTTGTAAGGTACTTTACATTTTGATGTTGACTAGATATATCTTGGACCTAGTAGCTTAAGTTATTATTTAAGCTTTTATCATCATTGAAAAAATACCCCCTTAACCTATAAATTACTAGCTCAAGTAGTGATTAATGGAATTAATATTTCCTATGTATTAGACTTTATATTATGTCCCATCTTGATCAATGACTAGTGATTAATTGTACAAATAAGATATAATGAAGCATAGAGAAGTCAAATTATCAAAAGGACCTATGAGTTAATGTGTAAGTGACAAGTGTCATAATCACAAATATTCAATAGTTAATCTATGGTGAATTTTAAATTTGAAAGGTCAATGATCAATGCAAGCATGCCAAATGTCTCAATAGTGGGAACTAATAGCTATGTACAAAAGGCACACGATTATTCCAAGTGTCACATTCTCAAGGGTTGGGAAGATATAAAGATTGAGTTTATCAAAATATTTGATGGTTAGTAGATGATCATATAAAGGAAATAAAAAGGAGTGAGTGGACTCAAATGGAAACAAATTATCAATTTTTATCAACACAATGGTGAGTTAAATATTGAGTAGGTTTAAGATGATCGATGGAGTGAAAGTGATCCAAAGATATAGGAAGCAACAAGATGGGATAAAGATCTCAATGTTTAAACATCGAGACAAAAATAAAGATCATGCATCTTTGAAGATCGAACAACACAGAAGCTCAAATCAGGAAGATTAAAGGACACATTTTAAAGTTGACAAAGATAAAGTTTAGAAGCATACAAAGATTGGATGGATAGTGTGAGCCTATCAAAATGTGATCAAATAGATGCATTTTAAAGTTGAGATAGTTAAATAGAGACCATTGGATCATGGTGGCAAACAGAAGTTCAATGACTAATATTTAAATTTATATCCAAATAAATGGTTAGTTGTAGGAACATGCAGGAATTGGCATGTAATCTCTATATCTCAATGTTGATGGTTAAAATTGCACTTTGTTTCTAACACCAACAATGGGAAGTTTCAGGAATGTGGGACTTGCAACTTGAAACAACCTCCATATTTTTAAGAAGTTGGTCTCTTCTTTATATCAAGTGTATACTGGGAAAAGGGATAGGAATTTTAATAGAAACACAAATGCAAAGAAAGAAAATCTAACTATGGTGATGCACCTGAATGTAATTCGACCCTTAATTTTGAGCATAGTGAAACTATATGTAAGATTCAATTACATTTAACAGCAAACAAGGCATGATCAATGTAAAAGATGAAAACAATAGAAACAGAGGCTCACAGCTTAGACTACTTTTGTAGTGACACAAAAAATATCAACAAAGGCACAAGACTCAATCTTATTATTAATTATCTAGTCATATAAGAGGCATAGAAACATGCACAGTTACATAAACATTCCAACTTAAGAAAATAGAACAAAGGCAAATGATATTCCTAATCACAGCTTTAGAAAGTCTAAAACTCTTGACAATAATTCTCTCAAAAAATTCTCTCTAATATTTTGATCCTCTTTTTTTGGTGATCTTTGTACCCCTTTTTATAGCATAAAATTCACTCTGGATTGTCTACATGTTCCCAATCTAACGGTCCAACTAAAATTTAACCGAACTAGAAGTGTCTAACAAAAGATATTTCTTAGATTCTAAAACACTATCTTTCTATAGTTCATTGGCTAAAGTAGATACTTAGGACACTTCCTACTTTCAAATGGGAGAGGACACTTGGATGATTCCCCTTTTCTTCTTGAAAACCTTCTCTTTATTTAAGATGCACCAAAAAATGACACTTGGCATGTTTGGCAACACTTACCAAAGACACACGGCACTTTCCATGTCACTTATACTCTTTTTGTGTCTTTTCTTAGGAATGTTCCACCTTTGAAAACTGCCAAAATCCACTTCTTCAAAACTTTAACAACTTAATAGAAAATAAGACCCACAACATTTCTTACCTGAGCAACTTTAAAAAGGGCATAGTGACAGGTGGTGATTTTCGCTTGCCTCAACAAAAGACACATGGCAATCTCTGCTTTACTTAACTAGGGATATGTGGCAATCTCTACTTCTTTTAGCCACTTTTTTAGAAATATGTGGAAGGTGACACATGCTGGTCTCCACATCACTCTATTTATATTATAGAAATAGTCAGGCCTCATTTCATATTTACACAGACAGTGACACTTGGCAGCTTCTGCTTACTTCAAAAATAAAACTTGTGACCCACCACAGTCTTTACTATATCGATGAAACAAAATGAATAAAATTCAAAGGTTGACATGTGTTGGCTTTCACTCTCTTCAGCTAAGATACGTGGCATCTTTTGTCACTTTTAGAAAAGCAAATTGAAACCTTCCATGATTGCCACTTGGTGCCCTCTACCTGATCCTGATACTTAGCTTGTTGAAACCTTCTACTTAAAAGAGATTTGAAATGCAGATGCCAATATGAAATGCAAATGCCGATATGAAACATGGATACTGACACTTGTCACATTTTGCTAAGTTATTATGAGATACATGGCATGCATGACCAACTTATAAAAATTATGAAAGGTGCCTTAGCCGATGACACCTAGAAGCTTCTACTTGACTTCGACACTTAGAGAAATATGAGTCAAAAGGAAATTCAAACCCACGCTTTGAGTGTAAAATTTGCTGTCTTGAACCAAAGTGTGTGGGGACAAAATTTTGCAATGTGAAACTAAAAATTAGAATGAAACATAAAGTATTTTTTACTCTAAAGTTATTGGTGACCCCAAGGACTTTTGAGCCTGCTCAAAAAGAAACCACAACTCCCACTTGATCAAAATGTCAAAAATTACAGCTTCAACAATGTTGTTTGATAGGTAGACCATTCATCATCAGATAACCCCTACTTATTCTATACTTCATTGAAGGGTAAATCAAGGTTAAAAATATCCTTGTGTGAAAAATTCTACAAAATCTGAACTATAGCCTTCAATTTGAATTTGAGATGGGAAACAGGAATCAAAATAGATTCTACTTCAAGGACTGATGAATTATCCCTTAAACCTTGAAAAACTATCTAATCATTTTGTTTGGTCAATAGCAAAGGTTCAATTTCATTAACCATTAACACCATGTTGTCATCAAGAAATAGATAAGGAAGAGCTAATTATACCAGGTCTTCAATGTGCTATTTCATTTCACTAATTCCTTCTTTCATTACATTGAGAAGCTCTCTACAACTGATGGCTATAAAATTGTAACTGAGAACCTCATTCACTCACTTAGCAATAACCATTCTATTCTCAATTCTTGCTACTGAAAACATTCTATCCATTACATCATAAAGCTTTTGTAACAACATTTCAGAGTCCAATACTCTCCTAAAAACTATAGCCAGAGAGTTTACAACTAAATTTTCCAACTTTTTGCATAATTTATGTGCATTTAGTAGGAAGGTGAGAGAAGGCATGAGCTGAATAATCTTTGAAAAGATTCTTTTCCACATGGATTCATAAAGCTCCTTCATTAGACTTAACACTAACATTCTTTGGCCTATTAGCTAGCTCATGTGTCAATTATTTTGCTCTTTGTCACTCAGCTTCAAATTGGGCTTGTATAGCTGTGGTATTATTCTGATTAGCTAGAAGCTTTTGTTGCAATTGAGTAACCTGTAACAGGTGTTCCTCACATTTTTCTTACAATGCTACTTTTTCTCACCTTAGTGTCATCACTACATCTTTTACCTATGTTAGCCCTACTTTTAAGGAATCATTTTGGGCCTAGATCGCCTGGTGAGTCTGAAGAGAAAGAGTATCTTGCAACTGTTTATTTAGATTCTCTATTTCATTATCTTTTCTATTGATTTCTATAGTCAAATTGTTATAATTTGTCTTTTCCTTGGCTAAATCAGCATCCATCTTCTATAGCCTCCTTGATATTTTCAAGTAGTCTTCAGCAACTATAGAAGTGGATTTAGTTAGTAACTTGATTTTGTCTTATGGCTTGAACAGGGACATGTCTATGGCCACTGCATTCATTGTGTAGTCTTCTAGCTACATCTGCTCACTTGGTTTGATTACATTTGGTGACAAATGAGTCACCATCAGTTGCTACTGAATTGGGTCAAATTGTGACCATAGATGTGGTGTAGCCAAGGATTATTTTTCTTGATCTTCTTTTTCTCTCTTCGAGCTTCCCTTGCCTTCCTAGCAGCATCTTCTTGGGTTTGTAAGGTAGAAGGAGAGGAAATGTGCCCACCTGCAAAAAGATGTCCCTATGGAAAACCATAATGAATAGCCAATTGTTGGCTATGGGCAATCTAAGGGGGAACTTTCTTAGGAATAGAGGGGGAAAAGTGAGGTAATGTTAAAGCTTGAGTAGGGATAGATGGGGTGAAGTGAGAAATGGGAATGGCAGAGGTGGCAGGGGATGTCATCTAGCTAGATGGAATCATCATGCTAATAAGAGAAGAAAGAGATTGAGAAGGAGAAGGAGGAATAACACTTACCTAAGGAGCAATTATAGTACTCTATAATTATCATTGTGAAGGTTCTACTTCCTCCTTTGAATCAAACTAAAACTGCACCCTCTTTCGCTTCTTTGGTGTCTCTTCTTTTAGTTGTGTTTCTTTTCCTTCAACATCAACTACTGTCATTAGTGATGCTTGTGGAGAACTGGGAATTTCAATAATCAATGCTAATGGGGAAGCTTTTGGTGGTGAAGGCACCACACTCTTTTGCTTTTCCATGATGTTGAGAGATTGGAGCCAAACTGATATAGCTACTGTTTGCCCTGAGGCCTATGACTCTTGGCTTGATCCTACTCTAGCTTTTGTCTCTACACCCCGTGTCAGCAAATTTATTGTGTTAGGGCTAGATATAGGGGATATATGGCACTCATTCCATA
The DNA here is from genome assembly GCA_037957365.1 of Torreya grandis. Lineage (NCBI taxonomy): Eukaryota > Viridiplantae > Streptophyta > Pinopsida > Cupressales > Taxaceae > Torreya > Torreya grandis. The sequence goes on along the minus strand of JARHVA010004628.1, from coordinate 1,137,189 downwards.
GTTCTTCCGATCTCTCATCTGTGTCCACATTCCCAAAAGAATGAGTTGTCTGACAAATTTCTTGCCTATATTTCTAATAGGCTTCAATTTTCTCAACATCCCAATCTTTACTCTTTAATGCCCTTATTAATCTAGAAGTCATTCTGACTTTAGGATCAAAATACCTCTATTTATCATAGAAAGGTTCTCATGGTATATTTTGTGGAAGGGGAAAATCTGTTAATTCAACATAAAATCCAGGAGTATCTTCTCTAAGATTTTTCCTATTTTCCCAAAAAGGGTGGCCTTCATGTGAAATTCTAGTTGCAACCCTATTAGTCCTTATCCAAGAAGCTATGAAACCATTTGGGTCATATACCCATTTTTCTTCGACTACCAAGAAACCTAGGAAGGCCAGATTTTTAAGCAACACAATCTCAGTGTCTCTGGCTTCTAATACCATGTTGGTTGTCATCCATGGGAGGTCATACATTTTTCTCTTCCTCTTCCTAGAGCCATATTCATTATCTACTATAGATACCTACCTAGTGACCTCTAAGAATGCTAACCTAAGAGTCAAAATCTTAGGTAGCAACATTGGTTCCCCACAAAAACCATGGACTCTTATAATTGTATGGTGGGATCCAAAATAGAAATCACAAGGAATTGGGCAACTGGCCAGAAGGTTTGAAACACTTGGAAATAGTCTATTCATAACTGGTAAAGTGCTGAAGTGACAAGAATTAGGGGTAACAAATAGTTCATATAATTCGTATGGGTTGCTAGTTTTTGATAAAATATGTGTCCATGCAGACACATGAATGGTCCTTTGTAATTCAAAACTTGGGTCATACATATCAAGATGCATATGTTGGGCAAAGATGTTAGATTTTTGATATATCATGAGGTGAAACAAATAAGAATAGTACCTAAAAATTCCTTTTGATTTAAATTAGGCTAATTATTCCACCATGGAGTATGCAATCTACTCAAAAAAATCAAGCTGATACTTTTTAGTCTTATCAACAATTTTCAGTTTGAAGAGGATAGCCATTTGTTCTCCATAGACTACCATATCATCTTTCATGCTGAAGATGAAAGCCATCATAGATAGTGCATCTTGGCTAGCTTGTGTGAATTGGGCTCTTGTTATAGGGAGTGTAGGCACAGTAGTATCATCATCACCCATTTGCAATTTAGATCTTAAAAACCTCAATTGAGTATTGATGTTTGCCCACATTCTTTGCATTTTAGCAATAGTGGGAAATGTAGCTGTCTTATCATGATATAGGGCTGACATGTCTTTGATATCCTATGGTGTGATTTTCACCATGAATGGACCCTATTTAATGGTGCTTGAGGGTGCATGGAACAATTGTATGCATAGTTCAACCAAGTCAAGGCATGGATGCACACCTAGGACAATGAATTGTGCTAGTTGTGAAGTCCATATCCTCATAGCAAACATCTCATATTGCCCCACTCTAGCCCTCTGAAGACACCTTTGATGTACCCCTTCTCTAAGAGTTTTTCTACTATCTCTTTGAAGAGTTGGGTCCATGACTCCATCTGCATAATCTTTTATCTTTACTGGGTCACTTGCTTGACCAACTTCAGGGATTTTGGTCCTTGGATAGGTCTTCAATGGTTGCATAAGAGCTGAAGCATATGACTTACTCATAAGAAACTTATCAAGGGATTCATACATCCCATCTCCTTGTTGTGAATACTGTGCTCCCTCCATCTCTATATCCATTCTATGATAATTGGTATGAACTTTTGCAAAATAGAAACACTTTTGTTAAATCAAGTTTACTAAGAATTGAAAATGCAAGTAGCAGGACATTTTCTCATAAATGTAGGAATGTTTGAGAAATTGTAAGCTTTAACTCTTGCTAAGAGGTATTTATTGACATATTAAGTCTCAAAATGGCATTAAACTCAGATAAGCATTAGCAAATCTTACTCAATCTTTATGGGATAGCGAGATAGAAATGTTATGCAAGTGGTAGCATAAGGTACCTTGGGGATTCTAAAGATTTGGAAGATATTCAATGTATTGAGAATTTTTGAAAATTTTGAAAAACTCTAAGCTGCTGACTACGTGTTCAAAGAACACTTATTTAAAAGAAAAGCATGAAAACAAAAATAGGAAAACAAAACAATATGTAAAGGGGAAATTATCTAACTATAATACATTAACCAAGTATTTTTATCTCCCTCCTGGATCAAAAGAATAATTTCTAAAGTCTCCTTCATGACAAGATGACTTATGTTGCCAAACAAGTGGTTGAATTGGATGTTGCTTTGGTGACTTGCTTTCTTTGTATGCGATATTAATTGGCTTGCATTTGAGTGAGTCTGATTCAAACCTGCTTCCAACATATATAAACTCTTCTTGTTCATGGAAGCTTGTCAAATGTTTGTTCTTGATACTGGCATGTCTTATCAATAAATTAATGACTATTTTCTCATCAATAAAAGACCTTTGATATATATCATTTATTGGCTTATCTCCTTCTACCTCAAACTCATGTTTTATTGCATGATCATCCTCTTTAATGACTTCAAAATTACCAACCTCTTAAAAGGATAATTCTGAAAGTTTGAAATAATTTTGCATATGTAATTGAGTCTCAATGCTATCTTGTTCATCTACAACTAGCTCACAGCCTTCTTGAAAAATAGTATAACTTCACCCAATGATTTCAAACAAATCATTCAAATCATGATCAAGGAAACGTCCATGCTCTTCCACATCATCTTGCAAAGTAAGAAGAAAGTCAGAAATTATCTCTTCTTCATCAGAGAAAAAGACATACACTTGCGACTTCTCACTCAGAATATGGAATTCATGTTGAGAAACCCAAAGATTGATAGAAGAGGTATCTTTTGACTTTTCTTCCTTTAAAACATTTGGGATTTTATGATCTTCATCAAATATGACATAAGTACCCAGACCAATGGAGTCATAATTTCCATATGGGTCACTTTGCATCATAGCTAATAAATGATCATTTTCCTCTTCTTGATTATGTTCAGTCCATTCACCTAACTCCTCAACAAAAACCCTTTCTTCTTTATTCATCATAGCATGAGCTTCCTCTAACTTTTTAGTTGGTTCATTTGTGATGTGATCCTTATATAGTGGCTCAGATAATATCTTCATCTTTGAACCATATTTGGTTCTTAGGATGAGGTGAGACCAATCAAGAGACATATATCCTCCTATCTTAGCTATAAAGTCTCTTAATAAGCATAGGCCAAATATAGGAGGTATATCTATGACAACTACATCTTGATTTACAATTATATTGGGACAAGTATATAATTGTAATGGGAGTTGTTTAATTCTCCCTATTATTTGTATTGCCTTGCCATCTAGCTGCATGACTTCTTTAGTGAGTGGTTCATACTTTATTTTTAACGCATCATCTATCTACTTAGGCATTACTGTAGTACTATCCCCTAAATCTATCATTGCATTATGCAGCAATTTCTTGCCAACTATCAAAGTTAAATAAAAGGGATCTGGTTTGGATTTGCTTACCTCTGGTGAATTGTTCACTAGGGTGTCTTTGAGTTTTTCTTTTTCAACAGGTCCTTTTTAGATAACAATACATTTGGGCACTACTTGGCCTTGTAGATATTCTTGTAGTAGTGTCTTCTATTTAGGAATAGAAAATATATCCCATATTGATACTTGTGTTGGAGTCTTCTTTAATTAATACACCACATTTATTGGTCCTAGAGTCTGAGTTCTTTGAAAATAAGGATATCTTGTTTTTTCTTGAATTTGTGCAAGAATCACTTGATTCTACACTGACTGAGGCACTTCTTGTCTAAAATATATGTTTCTTTGTCCTTGAAATGGAGGATTCTCCATGACTTGACTATTTACAACTTCAGGCTATTCCACCATCCTTCTCTTTGATCTAGTATAATAGTCTGATTGCACCACTGGTTTTTTAGAAGTGAAAGTTTCGTTCAAGAAAATTTATTCTTCATCTTCAACCCATGAGAACAAAGCACGTTATAGGGCTATTTCTTCTTCTTGTTTCAAAGAAATCCCTTGCATCTGAGCCATTCATACTAAATTTTGCATACCAGAAGGTTGGTAGACTTGATTGTCACTAGTACTTGCAAATTGTCCATCCATTCTTCTTTACTCTACCACCTTTTGTTGTAGATTACCCATGGGATAATCTCTAGGTGTATGATCATTATTGAAAGGGAAACACCAGGCATTGGTACCATCTACATAATTATTTTGCCTTGGAACAATCTCCCTATTTGAATTGGGAGGAATAGTCTGTGAGGGTGTAGGGACTGCAACTAATTGGTTTACTGGCTGAGGGTTATTTTGCCTTTAAAGACCCTGATATTGGTTTGGCTATGATGGAAATCTATTTCCTTGATAGCCTTGATATTGGGGTTTAGTATAAGTATTCTATTGTCTTTTCATATTAATCAGCTCATTAGAAAATTTCCTTAATATATTCTTAATATCATCCAGCTCAGATGACTGGGTAGGGACAATTTCTTTAGTAGGTGGTTGAAAATATGGATACATAGACACAAGTGGGGTTATGGATTTAGGGGCTTCTTGAGGTAATGGCAAGGAAATCTCTAGAAACATGGGCATGAGAGGCCTTGGAGACAACTTTCTAGCATTTATCAAATTATTTTTAGCTCTGACTGCATAGTCATAAGCCTTTGGCAAAGTCTGACCTCCAAGTGACTGAATCATAATAGATATGTTTGAATTTAAAGCCTTATGATAAAACACTATGGACATACCTAGTAATGGTCTAGCTATAGTAGGGATTCTTTCCCAAGTCTTTTGAAATCTAGAATTGAAGTTAATAATCACTTCTTGTGGTGCCCTATGGATGGTAATCAATTATTGTAATAAATAAGACTTATCACCCTTCTCTTTGAATCTTTCAAAGAAAATATCTCTGATTTGATCTCATGTAGATATGGTATATAGGGTCAAGGACCGGTACCATTCTAGAGCTTTCCATTTAAAAGAATTTGATAACAATCTTATGGCCACATTTTGCTGTGTGAGAACATGTATAACACAAACATCTAATACATCCTGTAGATGTTCTTCAGGTGTTTTGAAGGCTTGCCCACTGAATTTGGGCAGAGATTTTAGGGCATTCACTGGGATAGGGTCCCAAGTGGCTGGTGGTATTGGGAGAATCAAATGACTACCAGTGTTCTAACTTGCATAAATTCTTGGGGGTATAGGGCCTCCCATATTTACTCTTGGTATTGGTATAAACTGGTTGACTCTTCTTCTAGGAATAGTTACTAATGGTGGCAAAAGAATACCTAGATTTATAATAGACTGAGATCTGGTTATTGGTCCACAACTCTAACTCCTTGTAGCTCTCTGGTTCATATGATCTTGAAAGAAATTTCAATAGAGATTATCCCACTAGGTGTGCCAAAAACTGTTGATGGTTAAAATTGTGCTTTGTTTTTAACACCAACAATGGGAAGTTTTAAGAATGTGTGACTTGCAACTTGAAACAACCTCTAGATTTTTAAGAAGTGGATCTCTTCTTTATATCGAGCGTATACTAGGAAAAGGGATAGGAATTTTAAGAAAAACACAAATGCAAAGAAAGAAATCTAACTATGCCTTGTTTTCTCTTAAATGTAATTGAATCTTACATATAGTTTCACTGTACTCAGAATTAAGGGTCAAATTACATTCAGGTGCATCACCATAGTTAGATTTTCTTTCTTTGCATTTGTGTTTCTGTTAAAATTCCTATCCCTTTTCCCAATATACGCTTGATATAAAGAAGAGACTAGCTTCTTAAAAATCTGGAGGTTGTTTCAAGTTGCAAGTCCCACATTCTTGAAACTTCCCATTATTGGTGTTAAAAACAAAGCACAATTTTAACCATCAACACTCAACATAGTCAATCAAAATGATTGATCTAATCGATTAAATCTACATTAATGATCTTGTGCATCAAAACTTGAGTCCAAAAAATTCTATAGATAGTATTAAGACCTAAAATTATGGTAGTGTTGCATGGAATCGAGACACAAGAACTTATAGTTCAAGTCTTAATGAACTAAAGTCTAGAATTGGTATGATATGTTAAAAGTTTGAGTGTGAACACATAGAAGACATAGAAACCTAGATCAACTATTTACAAATATGATATATGGGACAAAATAAAATGTATCTAGAGTAATTATAACTATGTTATAATTGAATAAATTCTAGACATAGACAAATGTGTAGAAAGAATGATCTTTTGTTGATGAGTTGTGTCAAAAGGGAAAATATAAAAACATAGTCAAGCATAGAGATGAAGTGTGTCAAATAAAAACATATCTAGACACAAGAATAGAGGAATAGAGAGGAATAAAGAGGAAGAAAGTCATAAACAAAATGTATAGAGTATGATCAGTTGCATATTAGACCTGTAACAAAGAATAGGGATTTGGATTCATGTATGAATGTATTTGTAAATTAGAGTTATAGATCCATAAGAATTTGATTGGTTAGTTTCATCAGATAGACTAAGTGTTTGTTCGAATTAGGGAGTGGGTGTTTCCTTAGAGTTGAAGCTATTAAATTATGGGATTGATGTCTTCTAAGGATTGGTGTCCTTAAATGTGTAACCAATGAGGTTTATCAGTGAGATTTTAAACTATGAGGTTGGATTAAAATAGTAGATTGTAGTAGCTATTCTCATCATGGTTTTTACCTTTGGGCTTTCCACATATAAATCATGTGTCATGTATATTTTGTGTTTGTTATCTATGCATATTTGATTTGATGTGCATATATATATTAATCTATTCTAAAAAGTAATTAAAAGGACCAGTTATAATTCATGCACTGATTCACCCCCCTCTCAATATATGTTTGTGTTTGAATAATGTGTTTTATAAATGTTGTGTATTTGATATCTTGTTTTATGCTCTCTATTGGTTATCATCTTGGGCTTAGATCTAGATTATAAATCCCTTTATATATTACTTTAAAATATGTTGTTGAATAACTTGTTAGGGCACCCTAGGTTTATGGGTTTAATGGGGAAAAGCATCTGAAAGCTTAGTTTTAGTGTATGTTCTAATCTTTCAAGGATCATTTGGCATTTTATTTATCTTTTATTTAAGTTTTCCCTAAATTTTTATGAAGGATATTGTCATGAATATTTCAAGATACCCTATTGTTTGAAAAAAATCTATCACACCACCACACCCTATCTCTTTATAATTAACAAACTATCCTACCCTATCCTACCCTGCAAATGATACAATCCTTTTTGTATATCATAAGTGTCATTTTCATTAAAATACATAATATCTTGCCTATATAACATGCATTTTCATCTTGTGTTTTAAAGCTTAGCATTGCAATATTTTATTTAGCCTAGATGTTGATAATCCTTTAATATGAAGGTTATAAGAACTTTTATATTTATCTTCAGTAGCTTGTATCTATCCTAGAGAATTTTCTCATTCTATGTGACAACCCTTCCTTGTTGGAGTGAGCAAGTTTAGTTTTGTTCTAGTCAAATTTGTGTTCCCTTATGCTAATAATCCCCAAGGAAGTTGAATTGTAGAACCACTCCATGTGAGTAAGCTACCTTTTAGGTCCTCTCACCTTGTTTGAAGTATAGCCAAATGTAGTAGGGAGATGACCATACCCTTTATAGGTGCCTCTCAGTCATTTTATCCATTTGGTCCATTCTAGATGCCAAACCCTCTACTAGCTAAATTGACATATCATCAATTTTCTCATCTTTTCTTGCCATTTTTCTTGAAGTATACAAGGTTGAGCATGAGAGGTGTACAATTTAGAAGCAACAGGGCTTATTATTTCTAAATGCAATGGGAAATGGTATTTTAATTACACTAAACAAATGAAAAATAAAAGGAAAGGTAAGGCAACAAAGGAAAGCCTCTATGTCTAAAACAAGATCAATGCAATGGTCATTGAACCAAGTGACTCTCCTATAATTATACCACTATAGATCAAGTTTTACTAGAGTTATACCTAAAATAACATATAGTGAGAAGAGACTGAAGGAACTAAGAATATGCCTTTAATGTGAGCTCTCAATAATAATAAATACTAAGAGTGTATTGCCAAAAAACATATAAACACCATATGATAATTTATATCTTGGCACAAAAATTATCAACACTACAAAAAATAAATGAAATAACTCACATAGAGATTATAATATCTAAGCACACCATAACCACACCATTCATAAAGTATCAAAGTGTTAATCTAAATAAACTAACACTGATGATCATTAAAACATGAATATGAAATAAAATTGAAACTCAAAAGAGACTCTCTTACAAAAATAAAAGATTATATTCATTAAAAGATTAAAATGTTTCTACAATAATTAATTTGGGTTGATTTTATAGTCTGGAATAGTGAAGGAAATGCAGGTGAAGTCCTGGTGGTAACTCGATAACACTTTTGAGCAATTTTGGTCAACCCTATAATACAATATGACTCTTTATTAAATAGATAATGATTGGGGATCACCTCCAAAGAGCATGAGGATCCTATCTTGGGCCATGATGGTTGCTCATTATAGTTATAACCTTATTTCAAAATTTGAACCAAAACAATCCATATAAATTAGAAATAAATATGTGGGGGACCACTAGTTGACATGAGGAGGTGACTGATAGGGACTAGCTCCTAACTACTTTGACTAGGCATTCATAGATTCAAATGTAGTTGCCATAAGGTCAAATTCCTTGTTCATGTTGGCCAAGTTCATTGGGGGATCCCTGAATATCACCTTAATAGTCTCTGAGAGATTTGGAAAGATGCTTATATTAATACTTGGAATCTAGAGACTTGGTTGATGCTTAATATAGATTGAGTTGAATTGACCCAAGCCCCTTCTTATATTGTCTTGGCCACTTTATCCCTCATAACCTAGTTGAATTCACCCAAGTAGACTTTGAATTCCCCTTGGTAAAGTAAGGTTCCATCTAGGTGGAATAACATAGATATATTGACCTCTTTAAATTAAGTCAATATCTTCTTCTCACCTTCTTCTAAGGGTCTTGTTGTAGTATAAGCCAAAGCTAACCACACCTCTATTATAGCTCTTATATTCTTAGCATATGTTTGTTATAACCACAAATCTAAGGTTAGCATTAGTTTGAACCTTTAGTTATTACAAATAAGTTATATTCATTTTATAGGGAGGTTTAGAGGTAGGTGTAGCCTTAGGCATGATATCTATTGAAAAATTAAACTCCCTTTTGGGTGGAATCCCAGATATGTTTTTTGAAAATACATCCTTAAATTCCATTGAAAGAGATTTTTTTGGGAAGGAATATTCCTCTTTTTTAGATATTATATTCATTTGGATTGTGTAAAGTTGGTAGCCTTTATGCACTAACTTTTTTATTTATAATGATGAAAGTAAACTTACATGCATTAGGCCATAGAATAAATTTCACTTTACTGACTCTACTAGAATCATCTATGCATTGCACTCTTTTATCAAATGAATCTAATGTTACATGGTGAATTTGTAACCAATCCATTCTAAAAATATAGTCATAGGATCTCAAAGGAGATAAAAAATATTTATTTTGATCTTAAAATTACCTAATTCCATCTTATATCTTTTTGGGTACTCATAGATTGGTACCCTTTTACATGTTTCAAACTTTACCTCCCATCCTTATTTGACTCTAATAGGTTTACAATTACATTTACTTGTTAAACTAGGTGAAATAAAACTATTTTTATCATATAAATCAATTAAAATAGAAATGTCAATACTAGATAATATACCTTTGGTCTCAACCAGAGTTTGTTGAAATCAAGATTCTAATTATCCACAACCACATATACCCATTGGTTAGTTGATTATCCAAGTTTCATATTGGTATGGTCCTTTTGATAATGTCTATCACCACATACCCAACATTAGATAGTCCTAACATGTGGAATATGAAAATAATGACCCCTTATTAAAGGCCCATGTTGGTTATTTTGAGTCTAATTTCTATTGTTTAACCCATATTTAGTTGATTTTTATTCTTTAAAATTATTATTTTGACCCTAAAATTTTCCAAAATAGCTAGTACTTATGGTAAACCTCTGTTTATGATTTGATTTGTTGAAAATTTTTGGCAAGGGAAAAATATTCTTATCTTTAATTTGTAGTATATTCTTTTTAAAATATTCCCTATCCTTCTATCAAGGGCTTTTCCTTCTCTTTAGTCTTATGGGAATATTAAATGGCATCCACTAAGGTTTTAACAATTTTTCATATTGATGTCATGCATCAATAATTTTTTCAAGCCAAATTTTAACTTAGTCATCTTAGTTTCTTCATCATGTATGTAGTTCACATGATGTAGTAGGTTAAGAAATTTATTCTCATATTCAATGATTGTCATGTTCTCTTCTTATAGTAATTAAAAGTTATTAATTTTTTGTTCCTTGAAATTGACACTTAATTGCCTCTTACATAACCACCTTTTAAATTTTTCCAAAGAGATATTCATGGAATAATAACCTTATAATGCATAAAGATGATTCCACGACTAGGATGCAACACCCACCAATTGATAAGATGTCACCCTTACTTTCACATTAGAAGGCATATTGTGCAAATTAAAATATTTTTTAGGTTAACCAAGCATGTATAAACTATGTCACCAATTTATTCTATTGAAAATTTTGGTGGATGGAGTTTTTTAAGTCATTTAATAATCAAATAAACTACTTCCAATGGTAATTCTTGAAGTACAGGTTCAACCAATTATTCATCATCCTTCCCAAGAAAATTTTCTTTGGGAACACTATCAATATTTTTGGGCCTACACTCTTGGGTATCAAGTTTCCCTTGAATGGAATTTAATTATCTTAATATTCCACTCAAAACTTACTTAGTAGCATTACCACTAATTGGGTTAGCATTAATATCTTCATTATTACTACCAACTTTATTATCAGGTGGAAGATTAACCATATTATCCAAGTTATGAGCACCCTAATCTATACCTTGATTCCTACCACTACCCATAACATAATTAGGGTCACTCTAGTTAACATTATAAATATATCATCCCATTGATCTTGTTATAACCATCCTGAGGAGTTCATAAGTTCAAGATTAAGGTAGGGTAGAGTTCAATAATTAGCCCAAAGTTCCCTAGAGTTTTTAATCCTAGGATCTAATATAAATGTAATTAAACCAATTTTTCTAAAACAATAATATATTTTTTAGAATAATTGTATAAACTTGAGGACTTAACCTCAACTAAAATTTCAAAAGGGTTTATAAAATACAAATCATTTAGTAATAGGTCTTCTTGAGTAGACCTTGTAAGAAAATATTCAATCACATTATATATATTAAGGTTAGGATGTATAAGGTTACTAATGTACTCTTATAAATTTTAAGTTGAATATATATACATGTATGAGTTATCTTTCTCATAAGATCGACTAAATAAGACTCACTTATAAGAGTCCCTATTTTTTTTAAGTGTAGTGAAAAACTAAATCTAACTTAAAAGAGTATTCCCAAATATTCCACCTTAATAATAGTTTGATTAAATTAGATATCAAAATCTAAGTAATTAGAATATGTTTAAACATCTTACTTCCAAAAATACAAGATAGTTAAAGAAGTACTCATTTCATAGTAAACCTTAATTTGAGAATGATATTATTCCTCATTGACATAATGTCAAATCCACATTTCATAAATGATGTATTATACTAATAACTATTAACATTTTATTACATATGTATTTTATTTATAAAAAAAACACCCTCATAATTCTACCCAATCGAATTGATAGAATTGAATCTAGGGTCACAGCATCTTTTAAATGATCTCCATATCCAATTTCATTCTCATGGATACATCTTAAAAATAATTATCGTATTAATATTAAATATCATGAAAATAATTAAGATAAATCGAATTATGACACCACTAAAATCATACCTATAGGAACCATCTAACTATGGAGTGTTAAAAATTTAGGTTCAAATTTGATGATTTAAAATAAAATGATGTAGGAGATTAAAAACATAACAAAGACTATCTTCTCAAACACATTAAGTCTTATTACATATATTCTAGTTCCATGATCATGGAACCCACTACCTTATTGACTTATAATTTTTTTTAAACACCATGTGCATAACATTATACATCTACTAACATAATATTCATAGCTTAATAATTACATTAAGTAAGAATTTTCAAATTCTTATTTCCCCTAAATGGTGGAAACAACATGATTCTAAACAAAAGAGAAATGTAATATCATTAACCATGTTTAACATTTTGACTTGAAAACAACATTATCAATCATTCTAATACAACTCAAGGGCCACCAAGATAAAGATTTGATAAATATGAAGTGGAACCAATTAATTTCCAAAGAAATATGAGTGGAACCCAATAGTTCTTGCAATAAGATAATTCCTTATTTCAAAATTATTTTTATTGGATTTTACAACATACCTAAAAATTAATTTACAAATGTACAAGGATGTAATGGTAATAATAAATCAATCTGAAAAGATTAAAACCTAAAAATTAAGATCCATTTATAACGAAGACTAGTATTTCCTTTTTCTTTTGAGAATCATAATATTTCATAGGCTAGAAGTTATGAATTAAAATTTATATATTATACTCAATTAATGGGATTAAAAGTATAGTATAAATATCTTATACATAGAAGAGTATTATTCTCGACTTCCTCAAAAAATCACAATACTAAAGGATTACATATTCAATCACTACATTTAATAGTTTAATCCATGAAACCAATTATAATTTTAAGAAAGAAAGTATTTTATTATTTAAATATTATCAGTAAGTCAAATAAATTAGTTTTATTAGAATATTATAGGAACTATTACATCTATATCTAGTAAATTTCTTTAACAAACCCATAATCTCCATCAAAACTATTACCAATTTTCATAGCAATTCAAACACTACATAATAATTCTTAAATAAGACTTTCAAAAATAAAATCAATTCAATTTTGAGTCACTCTTTAGAAAATATAAGGCACTAAAAATATTTAGATTCATACTTAATACCATTTTAGATCCCATTAATCAATAAATACAACATAACCTAGTCACCAATACTAACTATATAAAGCATAAGATTAATCTATAGTTAGTAGACCATAACATAGTAAAGTTAGAAAAATAAGCCTCTATATCCCTATCATTCTTGAATACCTATTTTGAAATGAAAAGTGACAATTTATAAGTCATATAAATAGTAAAACAATCCATCATAGAATGTATTTAGATTATTACTTGTCTCAATTCAAAATAAGAATGTCATTCAATATCTTATAAACTTTCCCATCACATAGAAATTTGAAATTATAAATCACTATAAACAAACCATCATAAAATAATAAACTCATGTGTTTCTATCAGCATTTGAAACATTTTTATCATATGTACTCAATCAAATACAATATTCAAAGTCATCTTGAAAACCATCTTCATTCTATAATGACTAAATCATTGGACAAAATTCATGCAAAATAAAATAATCAAGTAATATATAATTTTTTATGATTGATAACCTAAATAATGAATGAAAATATTAAAAATATTTAATACATCTTAGTAAATAATCCATACATTAGTAATGATGAAAATTGCATTAGCAAACATTCCAATGTAAGATTTGGGTATAAAAATTTAGGTATGTAACATAGTTTACAAAATCCATATAACTATAAATGTAAGATAATAACCATATTATAAAAGACATCAAAGGTTTGATTCTATCCATGAGGAAGAAAATAAAACCCAATTAAACAACACCATGATCCCCTTATTGGTGGCCCTAGACCACCCCAGCCATCAACAAGGTGGGAAACCAACTCACAAGGTCATGGCAGGATAAAATAAATGATGAGTTTCCAAAGAACACTAGAGCCATGAAAAAATTAATTTTAGTCGAAATCATATGGGTGAAAGCCCATTATAGGATTTTAAAATAAAAAAATAAAAAACCCAATTCAAAACTTCACTCAACCATAAAGGAATACCTAGTGTCACATGATAAACTGCATAATGACATTGACTACACTATGTGTAAAAAAATGCAGAAGCATTAACAAGAGAATCAACTACCTCTAAATTATTCCCATTTTCAATGAAATTAAGAGATTTAATGAAACCAAATTCTTTACTTATTTTATATAATCAATGTAAAACATTTTACCTTTGAAAATCCATAATAATGATCTAAAAACTAAAACTCATGTGTGTTTTATTTTCCAACACAACACCCAATTTTCTTGTTCCTTCCTATGTAAGTCAATATTAATGTTCACCCCAAAAAATTAGGTAGTGGTGTATTTATACCATAACTACATATTTTCCATGTTCCCCAAGTTTTAAGTGGTAAATTAAATTGCCTCCATCAATTCTTAGAGCCACTTAACCAATTAAACAACCTCTATGCATCTCAAGAGAAGGTAGAGAAACTCCCTCTCTACTTGATAGTGAGAAGTGTTCACTCTGTTCATGGTTACAACAAGTAAAATGAAACTAAAATATACCAAAATCTATAAATATAACCTATGCTTAATAAAAACAACCTAAGTTAACTCTTGTCATCATGTTAATCTTCCCAAATCCAAAGTATTTAAACATCATGATTAATTCAAGAATATGACCAATAAAATCACCTCCAACACAGATCACTTTCCTAAGTCACAAAGGGACCCATGTATTCATTCCCAAGTGAGACATTAAAATAGGATTAACAACTTAACCAACCCAATAAATATTAACTCATAACATAGTCTAAGTAACCATGCTAACTCAAATCACTTAGAGGCAAAAATAAGCACAACCAAAAAACAAATACATACAATAACACAAGTTTAAATCAATCTATGAAATTGATAAAGCAATATCCAAAAACTAAAGAATCATTAAAATTATCTAAACATGACTACAAGTTATACATGACAATGCCCAAGTAGACACAAGCTCTCATTTTGACAAGTCTAATAATAAAAAACTAATTTCATCCTTCAAAAAAACCTCACTAAAGAATAAATAACTAAACTTAAACAAAATTGTCAAGAATAAAAACTAGACAAGACTAAGATGATATAGTATTAAACTATAATAACTATGGTGTCTTTTGGAAATGCGTTAGTATTATAATATCATAAGGTATTAGTATCCATTTCATGACCTTTTTAGCTGATTCCATATCAAGCATATCTCATTGTAAAACCCTACAATAACCAAAAAAATTAATAATATCCATTCAATAACTATCTAAATAAACATAAAAACATAATCAATCAATAATCAACTAAAAGTAATATATTAAATTGTAAACTTATACCAAATTTATCTCCACATATATCATAATGTATTAAGTGCATCAAATATTTGATAAAACTAAAAGTGGTCATAACAAAATAACATATTAAAACAAGGTACAAAAACTTGATTAAAAAGATATATATAAGTTTCAAATGTGATCATGACAAGTTGTGGGGGAACATAAGGATTATTATATATTTCCATTCCTATTCATACATAGGTGAATCACTCTAATCCTATAATGACTATGCATATTACACCATCAATCTTGCTTGTTGTCCATTCCCTTAAGTAGACAATTATATCTATGAAATATAAGGTATTGTAGTTAGAGAAATATATCACTAAATCTACGCATTCTACATATTTCCAAGCTATGTTTCATAACCTATTATACTTATATATTTCATCCTATCCTTAACACAACGTTTTTACTACCTAATATTGCATTATATGATGGTAAAGTTGATCTCGAACAACATCTCAAATCTTTTCATGTAGTATATTTAGACTATGTGTCAAATGAATAGTTTTTTACCAAACTATTTTAAAGGATTATCAAATATTATGAATTAACATGGTTATTATAATATTAATTTTAATTCCATCCATGTATTTAACCCTTTTACCAAAACATTTATTCCACATTTTTACATCAACATTGGTGAAACATTATCTAAGCCTATATTTCTAAGATTAAACATGAAATCAATGAGCCTATCTTTGATTATGTCTTCTATTATAATACCATGATTGGTAAGATGGAAAATATTATTCTTGATAAGGAGTTTCAAAACATGTTTAATTTATTTTTTATTAAACTTTTACATGAATCCATCATGTTCAAGTGGCTTAAATATTTTGACCATTTATGCCACACATTCAAAGAGCATGAATTCAAGATCATTTCCATAACTATAATTTCCCATGTCGTTAATACTTATAATGTAAATTCTAAATGTAATAAATCCCTTGAGTCTAAATGGAATGATATTATATATAGGGAACAATAAAAATTTAATATAGTAGCACAACTTAAAGGATACACTAATCAGAGATATTCTTTGATCTCTTTAAAAACCATGACATGCAAGATTATAAAAGTAATACAAAATAAACAATGGATTATAATGTGCCTAATTTTAATAAATATTGGATTCCATATTATATTGTCTCTAATGTTTTTATTTTTATAAAAAAATATTATGGAGTCCTTAGAGTAAATATGTATAAGGATCACATCACTTGAAGATAATATAGGGCATATGACAAATTTAGAGCATACTCATGTCAATTTCATATCTATTTCTACATATAATATAGATAATAAAATTTATTATTAATTAATTTATTATTAAATTATTTAAATATATTTAACACACATGATTTACATGATAAAATATGATCATAACTCAACATTACATCACACTTACATGCTACATCATGAGTTTGACCCTCTTTATTTATTATCAAACACCTATAGGAACCTTTAAGTCTATGCCATTTTTTTTTTTACCTTATAGATACTTCTCAAAGCTTTCAATTTATTCATAATGTGTGTAAATCATTAATGTCAAACTAGGTTAGTGTTTCTAAATGATACTAACTTGAGATTGATAATTACCCTCTCGTAACAACTACTAATTTTGAAATTCAAATCTTTCTTTTAGTTTTATCCCATTTTATTAATATTTTGATGGCATGATAAATTACCCAATTCAACTTGTGTGTGTGTGTGTGTGTGTGTGTGTGTGTGTGTGTGTGTGTGTGTGTGTGTGTGTGTGTGTGTGTGTGTGTATGTATATGTATATACATATACATATACACACATATATATGTATATGTATATATATACATATATACATATATGTGTATATACATACATACATACATATATATATATATATATGTATGTATACATACATATACATATATATATATATGTATACATATATATCTACACACACACACACACACACATATACATACATACATACATATATATATACATATACACAGACATATATATACATATACATATATATATACATACATATATATATACACAACACAGACATATATATACATATATATCTGCATACACACACACACACACACATATATATATGTGTATATATACACACACACATACATACATACATACATACATACATATATATATATATATATATATATATATATATATATATATATATATATAGACACACACACACACACACATATAGATACATACACATACATGCATACGTGTGTGTGTGTGTGTGTGTGTGTGTGTGTGTGTGTGTGTGTGTGTATTATGGATTCACTTGATAGGGGACTTGACACTTATTTTATATACATATATAAACTATTTCACATTGAACTAAACTTACCTATTCCACCCAAATTCAAAACCAATCACTATTAGTAGTCACAATACAATTCTATAGCATACTAAAGCCACATTAAAGTAATCATTGTCAAGTATCAAATTCAAATAATTAATTTCATTGATATAGGGAAGGAGAAAATTTTAAAAATTGCATTAGGTGGGAGAACTAATTGTGGTTTGATTTTTTCACCTTATAGTATCAAATATGAATGAAATCATCAATCATCAATAAGGGTGATTGAGGTCAGCTCATCCCACTACACTTAATTAATTTTTCAAGTTTTTATCCCTAATAAGCATAAATAAGTTTTTAAGGTGAAAGAGGTTGATTTATGAAGTTACACACTTCATTACCATTCAATGTCACACATACACAACTTAAAAATATAGGTGAAGGTAACCATATGGTCACATACCTATTTTCAACATAGGTCAGTATCAATAGTTGATACTAACACAAAGTAACAAAATTAACCCTCCATAGTTATTTCCATAACTCAAAGAATCGTAAGGCTATCTCAGTTTGCTTCCACTATTAGAATACAGTCAAAGTTAGATAAATAATAAAAAATATAAGAATTTATCCCTATATTATGTTTATTATATCTATAAAATACCACATTTAAATAACTACAATATGTTTCATGCTTTTACATTCAAATTCATTCTTAAATGTCATATTTAGTAATATTAGTTCACATACTATTCTATATTATGTTAGGGGTTTTAAACCAAAATTAGCGTAAAACATATTGGTGAGATCATAGATTACTTAAACTATGACAAACCCTATGTGTCCCTTAGGTTTTTATATTTCAACCTTAGATTTTTATTTTATGACATGATTTATTATTGTTACTAATCTACACAATACCTATGGATATAATAAATAATCATTATATTTATCTATTGATGCAAGTCACAATGGTAATATTTTCATATTATTTCACTTGATAATGTTACATTTTGATCAATCATATTTAAAAATTCATTAAAATTAAGATCACTAATAGTGTTAAAATTAAAAATAAACAATCCAAATACTTCCTCAAATCATATTGTAACAACATGTAACATGAATTTCATTTTTTTACTAACAAAATCCAAAGGGTATGCATGAATCCTTTTTTTCTCCTCCCACTAGACTTCAAGGGTGTACTAACTACCATCCCACTCACATTATTTTTCCATGACTTAATTTGGATTAAGTATTCCATGTTTTCAACACTATAAATATTGTGTGTCCCATCATGTGTGATAGAATTGAGGTAGTCAACACATTTCCTTATCAACCCCCTCCACCTCCCATGAAGTAAGCCAATAAACCCAAGGGGTATGAAATCATATATAAACTAAAAAACACCCATGATTAAATTTATATCATTGAGTTACTCAAGATATCGATGGTATACAAATAGATAAAATTTCAGGCATTGTAAGAAATAACTCTCCCTAGTGATACACAAGATGAATAATTTCATGAAATCACAAATACATTTAAGTATATTGAAAATTTCATCACCTTTAACAAAGAATACTTACCTACAAAATAAACACTAGAGAAAAATCTATCATTATTCACTCAAGTTCAATTTCAAAATAAAATGATCAAATATGTGTTGATATTTAATGTTTCTAGATTGAATATATGTAACACTACCTTCTTGAAATAATTCGGGATCAACATGGATACTATCCAAAAATAATATATAAGAATAAAAGGATTTGAAAACACTTTACATCAAATACTTGGGACCATAAAATTTGATGTAATACCATGTCCTAAGGTGATATATAATCCTTCCACATTATTCCTAATTAGTAAAATTAAAACTTTATTTCAAGATGACCTTGGATAAATGTTATGGAAGAAGTACTATGAACATTACAAAGATGTATCAAATTCATACATAAAGGTTATTATTATACAGAACTGATAGATGATTTCACTTTTAGATTTTTAAGTTTACCTAACTTATTGTTGATAACCAATCAAAATCATAACTTGAAGATCATTTTATAATTTATCCACAACCCATTCTAATAGATTAGATGCATACATATGAGGTGGGATAATAAATTATCAAGAATAAAAATGAACTAATCATAACATATAAATAAGCCATACAACATGAACCATGAGATAATATATAACAATAAAAGCCTATTTTCAATATTCCTCTAGGGTCGAATCCATACACACAAGATGGTATAGTCATAAAATATTATAACAGAGATGATGATGATACCAACATGGTATATATGACATATAATCAAATATTCAAGTTAAACATCAACAATTTAGATAAATATTTATATCATACTATATTCACACCTATTAGAGTTGGTGAACATTGAGATAATTTATATAAATCTAAAATTTATAAATCATATATTCATATTCAATCATAATATTATTATCACATAGATTTGAAACCCATTCTTGATGTCATAGCTCACTATGCAAAACTCTAATGATACAATGGGATCACCTCCAAGATGTAGAACCTTGGAAAATTAAGGTGAATCTCTAGATAAGTCCAAATTACTTTCATTAAATTTAGTACAACTAATAATATACCAATTTTTATATAAATTTTTCTCCTTTAGTGTTGTTTCTCCTAAACTAGGGTTTGACTGGGGAAGAGAGTTTTGATAATAAAATTTGCAAAATTGAAAATGGTGATTACACTGAATATTTTATAGTGTATTTTTATGCTTGATTGAATGAACATAATAGAATGATAAATATATTGAATTTTGTAGGAGCAAAAACTCATGCAAATGTGAAATCAAAGGTAATATTTGGTATTTTTCATACAAGAGAAGATTATTTTATTTTTTAATAAAATAATATTCCAAAAGGGTATAACATACCACAAATGAAATTTTGTGACTAAAAACTAAGAATTAAAACATCCATAAATATTTAAATAACCTTGCATACACATAGATTTATTAGATAATAAAGGTAAATCTTCAATTTATTGTCATTCTCTTGGTTACAACTTATAGAAAAGTTATTCAAATGTAGAATAATAAATCTAGAAGCAAAAAGATAAATAGGTTATAGGGTCTTGCCCATATTTATATAAAATATCTCATAAAATAGATGTAGTTAAAAATGAAATCCAATGCCTAGTAGAAGAACATGTAATCTAGAAGTTACATGAAAATAAGAATGATCTAAAGTTGTTATGGTGTCCATGGAATGATGAACAAGTTGGAAAAAACACATGCAAGAGTTGGGTGTGATCTTCAGCTTTTGGAGGCATAGTGGGAACTTTGAAATCTTTGTGCAATGCCTTCTTTCTTCTCCAATTCAATTGCAACTTCATATTCATGCAATGGGGCATGCCAAAGTGAAACTCAATTTTAGAATAAAGATAAATTTAAGATAACTTAAGTTATTTTTTTATAAAACCCTAATTTGTAATTTTCAAGTGAGTCTTTTACAGCTTTCAAGTCATACCACTTTATCACAATTGGAATTGAATTTTACAATATGTGCTTTTACAACTTAAGCAACCTGAAATTGTCAAAATGAAAAGCGTAATTTTCAAGTTTGATTTTTACAATTTTTAACCTGTCAAAATAGAAAGTGTAGATTACACATGGCTCTTTCTCAAAAGGAGCTATCAAAAAGATAGTTTTAATATACAAGTTATGTTTTTGCAACTTTATAGTATTTTTAAAATAATGAAAATAAAATATACAAGAATGCTTTCAATGGAAATAATTAATCTATTTCTAACACTTATTCTAACTCTTTATCCTTCTTAGCATGTACTTTCTAAATGCGTTTATCAAAACCCTTAAAAATCTCTAAGATTTTGTCTTCATTTGGATCAAAAGAGTAGAGTTTGGTTTTCTCTCAATCTACTACTATATTAGAGAGTTACCTTATTAAAGCTTTGTATCCTTGATTCTATTTTACCATTTGATCCAATGTGTTATGGTACTTAATGAAATGGTGGATAGTGCTCAAGGTAAAGACTGTATCCCTTGATGATTCTCCTTCAATCACCTATTTGAATTTATCCTAAACTTCCACCACTGAGATAACCTGATCTTGATAATTTGTTAGTCAACATGAAAATTTATTAAATAATTCTTAAATGTCATATAACACATCAGTAGTCTTGTCATATGCACCTTTAGCTTTATTGGAACTATCTGTAAGTCTATTTATTCAGAATTGAGTTGCTCTATCTAGTTCATCTTTCTCTCCATCATTTTTAGTATGTTTTCTATAAGGTGTATGTCCATGTCAATCAAGTCCATAGTTATCAATTTGGGATAAAAAAGATTCAATCTTTCTACCTCTTATTATTACTTATTTATCTATTCTCTTAGGGTGACCCTTCTCTCACTTAAAACTTTATAGTGATCCGTTATCATATCAGTAACTTTATTTCCTTTTGAGATGAGATCTTTCACCCATTCCTTAGTGTCCCTTCCCATACTTCTAATTTATATGACCACACCAAGTGTTTCTTGATCTATGTTTTGAGCGATGGGTTATGCTGGTTCAAGTTATGATAGATACATAGTGGGATTGATGAATTTATTCAAAGAAATCATTAATTTTTCAACCTTGTTTTTTAGCTCATCCTTAGTGACCTTGTCACTATCCATTTTATCAAAGAGAGAGTTAATGTTGGATTGAATAACATGTTTTAAACCTTCTCTCATAGGATGCCCAAAGTGAAATTTTGATGCCTAATAATCCCCCATCATTATATCTTATTTCTATTTGTCTATTATGGGGACTGAAATCTCTACATACTTTTCACCTACTGAATCATACAATATCCTTGAAATGGTCTAGGGAGTAGTCTTGGATTTATTATGTGAATATAAAAGACCAAAATCCAATGTATTTTGGGACATAATTTGCTTATGTTTCTTCCCCATTATTTGTGATAACCAACTAGGGTTAGTATACTATTGTGCTGACATTATCACTTGAGATTTTGTATCTAAAGATGATACACTAGTGGGCATGATAACAAGTGTCATATCCTATACTAATATTATCACTCATTATTTGATAGATGTATTTTCCACTTATTTCCCTGCTATGGATTGAGGGTCCAAATTTGTATCAATATCTTGATCCTTCTCTATCTCTCCTATAGGGTCAGGGGTTATCATGTAAGTGTAAGAGGTAGGGCAAATGGAAATGGATGTGTTTATTGGGGGTGTATGAGATGGAAGTGATACTAATGGGGGAATAGACATAGGGATTTGGAACTTAGGGACTAGTGTACATGTGGATTCCAAAGCCTTAAATGAGTCAATAAAATTGGTAAGGACACTCATGGTTGGTAAAGTATGAAAGATGAAGTGGGATGAAGATGAAGAAGTACTTATCCTAAGAGTTAGGATAGTTAGAGGAATCAAATTTAGAATGATAGAATACATGGATAGATACTATTGTGTAGTGTTGGTGATTAATGGGGATGGAATTTAAGGGATTGAAAATGAAATAGAAGGAATTATAGGAGGGAGTGAAAAAATGGGAAAGGGAAGTGGAATGGAAACTTGAGTATGTAATTAAAGGGAGACCTGAGTATCAAATTGACTTGATTTCACTTTTGACAATGGAATTATTATCATGGGTAAACTAATGGAAATGAAGGTGGAGTCAGTTGGGGTAAAGGAAGAGTAGAGATAGGAGGAGGTGTTGGAGATATTAGAATGATAAAAATAGGTGGGGGATGAATCATAGAGATGGGATTTGGGACTATTACTGAGATGGGGGTTGAAGTTGTGGGTGTTTCAATTACAACTATATCCTAAGATGAGATTATTATGGTTTAATCCTCTGTTACTCTATATTTTCTTGATTTTGCCTTTTTGCCCTTTGATTTCTTCTTTATTTTGTGGGAGATCACTAGCCTATCTGGTCACTTTAATGCTACACCATTGGGACCCTCTATTGATGGTGGAAATCCTTTTCTTTGATTTTTAATAGTTATTCATTGATACTTATTATTTAATTGGTTATTTGAATCCCTTTAATCCCAAGCCAATTGATTGTTTTATTGATCATGTGGGTAGTTTTATCTATTATAGAGAAAGACTCAGGAACAAACCACCTTACTACTGAAAGGGGTTCCAAGTATATCTTACTATCATGGTATACCTTGTCTATCAAGGATTCATCATCTACCAAGTCCTTGGGGACTAGTGCTAAGTCAAATTCTTTGACTTGATCCAAGGTCATTCTAGAGTAGTCTTTCAATATGACTTCCTCTTCATCATCCAAATCTTCTTAGCAATATTCAAAGTAGGGGACATGGGAATATGTGGAGATTCCTAATGTGTTAGTGATGTTTCCATGAACATCATAAGAGGGTCTTTCCTCTAAAGATATCAGGGTCATCTATGTCATTTTTACATTTGCTAACTTGTTTTTTGTTAAGGAGGGACATGTGTAGCTACCTATACTAATAGGGAAATGAATTCTTGATTTGTGTTTACTAGATAATAGATTATGAGTTTCATCAGGTTGCCTCATTATCTCCATTAATTCCCATTTATCACTCACATATCTTGGAAGGGTATAAATTCACCCATTGAATCTACATACCCTGATGTAGGAGTAGGTGGGGAACTAGATGAAAAATGAAACCCAATGGGTGATCCTTGTAATAGTTGAATTAGAGAATCTCTTTCTTCCTAGGTCCTTATCAAACATTATTATGTTGTAGTAGAATAATGCATCATTAAATATTCTAAAGTGTTATCTACTTGC
The DNA here is from genome assembly GCA_037957365.1 of Torreya grandis. Lineage (NCBI taxonomy): Eukaryota > Viridiplantae > Streptophyta > Pinopsida > Cupressales > Taxaceae > Torreya > Torreya grandis. The sequence continues at coordinate 1,112,664 of JARHVA010004628.1, read as the reverse complement.
CTCAAGAGTGAGTTCAAGGTAATATTTAAACACTTTATTTGCCTCACTAGCTACTATATTGAGCCCTAAGAAAGCTCTTCCTTTGGCAAATAAATATATTATGTAGGAGGTCATGTAGAATTTCCCTATGGTTTTTACCTCCATCAATTACTTGTGAAGGGATTTACTAATGAGTTGTGCCCAGTGGATGTATTATCTGTTTTCATTGATGACCCATATATATTGATACTTCCAATCTTGGAATCTCTTTGTATCAGAGCTATTTGTGATCTTATATAGTAATATAATTATACCTCCTACCTCATCCTTGATATCAGTACTTGATAATGTATTAGGAAATATGGTGGATGTAGCCTTAGGGATCCTTAGCCACTACTTGTTGATTACTCTCTAACATCTAATGTTGTTATTGAGATATAATTTTTTTGATGATTTTAGATTTATATCTAGATAAATATCAAATTCTAGTATCAAAAAAATAGATTAAATGAAATATGGGTACAAATTTAGAATCATTTCCCCTTTGTTTTTCAACACATCTCTCTTATTAGAATCATAATGATTTGCTAGTGTAAGTACCAACTAATGGATTTACACAGTTAGGGGGAAGGTTTCTTCTTAGGCTAGTCTAGAGTCATAGATGCTTTGGATCCATTTATTCTTGAGTTAAATGTTGATCCTATTCTATTATTCACCTAGGTCAATGTGACCTAGGTCTATGTGTATAATCTTAGTTGTATTGGATTCCATACTAAGAGTGAATCGAGTCCTTTAGACTTGAACTTCATCTCTTTCCCAGGCATGGATTCTAGAGAGAATGTTGAGGGAAAACCAACTTTAAATTTGGTAGGATTTACACATGCTAGTTGTAGGTGGAAACTCTAGTATAACTTAGAGTTGTTCTATGCAGGTGAATAGTCCATGGGAAAGTAGAGTTGCAAAATCAAGTTGAAATATTCAATGGAGATTAGAGGTGTAAATCACAAGTAGAAACTACAATGGAACTTGGAGTTGTTTTGAGCACTAGAAAGCTATGTAGAACTATGGGGTTATAACTACAGGTATAAATCCTTAACAAAGATGGGAGGTGAAAATTTCAAGTTGAAAGTCTATAGGGACTATGGAGGGATCTTGCAAGGAATATTCACCTAGTTTAGAGAATATTTGCTATTATATTTACCTGGTTATATGAAATTTGGGGAAACCTTATGTGTTTGAGGAAAATCTTGGAAAACATAACTTATTGAGAAAACAAAACACAAAATGATCCTTTACAACACCATGATGAAAACCCTAAAACACTAATGATGCCTAAGTAAGTAATGGAACCCTACCAATTTCAATCAAATATACAATAAACATTGTAGGAATGAAAATAACTCAACAAGCTTAAATTACAAGAAATATGGCTTAAAAAATTCAAGTGGAATGAAGTAATTTATAGGGTGCTAATGCCATTACAACTGGAATGAGGTTTGAAGCATGGCTCGAGGTCATGGATTTTAGGGTCAAAAATTGAGGCACAAATCTCCAAACTCAAATTAGAAATTTTAAATAATGAAATTTAATCAAACCCTAATCTTATTTATATAGACACCCTACAATAAATGTGTTAATGGTGGTGGTTGGTAGAGATACATAGTTCATAAACAACTTTGTAATTTGCAAAATTTTAAATTATAGTCTGAGTTTCAATTTTCATGGAGTACTTGGTTTGTGGGATCTGAAGGTGTAGCCACAATTTACAATTTTGAAAATTATAATTAGATATATAATTTTCTCTAGCTAATGTTTTATGGGATCTAGATTTTGAAAATCAATTTGTAATTTTTCAAATTGCAAATTGTAGTCCAATCTCTAGATTCCACTGGCTAATGCATTGTATGATCTAGAGTTTAGGAAGCAATTTTTAATTTTTTAAACTACACATTGTATTCCAATATCTAGATTCTACTAGCTAGTGCATTATGAGATCCAAAGTCTAGGAATCAATTTTCAATTTCACAAACTATAAATTGTAGTCCAATATTCAGATTTTGTAGGCTTAAAAAAATGGGTGTTTTGGGTTAATTTAAGGCATTTTTCTAAAAAATTAATGGGTCAACCTAAGGATACATGGTATTTTGACATTTTTGGGAAAAAAATATCAACAAATATTATAAGATAAAATTAAAGGAAACAATGAGATATCATCATCACATTCAAAATGCAAATAATAGTTTAGATATTATCTCACATCATATATAAGTGAAAAAAATTCAAATGTGGCTTGTAGAAAGAGGTAGTCATACATTTCAATAAATAATGTGGAGCTGAAATATACCAAATCTACAAAATCATTTAAACTAAAATTTATTCAATATAAAAGAAAAAATATATTTAAAATATTACTTGATTATTATCTCATCATTTTACCATCCACTAGATATTGATTTATGGGATGTCTCTCACATCAAGAAGGAAAATTATATTCTTATTATCATAGAATCATAGGACATGACAATTCATTATAACACATTACAAAATAATATTCATAGATAAAATAATGAAGGTACCATAAAAGTGACACAAGATCAAAATCAACACTCACCATTAATTTATAACTAAAATTAAAAGATAAATGTAACACATAAAGGTTACAAGTGTCCATGATAACATAATGTGACTATTTTAGCATATATAGAAGATTCTTATAGATAATATATTAATATTTATGAATAAAAACTCCCAAATTTATGTAGTGTCACATTATTATGACACTTAGAGATAAACATTATAGACCTAATAAATCTTCATCATGGTACATTCCTTGAACACATTACCATACCAACTTCTTGTGTTCCAAAGGTCATTGACACGTGTATATGGGTCACACCTTTTACCACTCAGTTGACACTCACATTAGGAGTAGAATGGTTATAACTTATGTAGGCCACAATGAAAAAAAAATTAAGATGTTTATTTCTTACATGAATAAAATACAATCAAGATTCTATATAGTTTTAATTTTACTCAACAAAATTTAAAACATTCAAAGATAACAAGCTACACAAAATATGAAAATTCATATACATTAGAAGAAATGAAAATACATTTACATAATTTCAAGGACAAGCCATGGGATATAAAATTCAACACCATTGAGGTTGACTTAATGTTTATTCCATGAGAATCAAAAGCAAGTCAAAAAATAAAAAATATATATTTTAAAAAGACAAATAAAATAAAATAATTTAAAAATTAAAAAAAAATCAATTTTTTTAATAAAAAATCAATTTTTTTAATAAAAAATTAAGAAATAATCATGACATGATTATTAGATTATACTATTGAAATACTTTATTTATCACAAGTTTAGTAGATGGAATAGTATTTACATACACATGAATTTAATAGTATATGAGTGTAACACATGACATACGGATTACACATGGACATATAAATGTTGGACTTTCCTCTACCCTGTCCCCATGCTAATAATAGGGCCATCTTCTTCTATAAGTTTCACTATATTAAGTTATAATTTTTTATGACCTATTTACCATGTTGAGATATATATATATATATATTTATTACACATGTCCTACTAGTTACTCATATCTCATATCATCTTTCATAGATATGTTATTTTAGTAGGGTGTGACATTGATACATATGGATGGTGTAGACTAGTGTTTACTAGTTTTATGCTTCATTGATGTTATGATTCTCTTGAATGATAGGATATTTTGTGTTTATATATTATGTGTGTCCACTTGGCCTTATTTCTGACATAATTATGTCTATTTCATGTTTTCCTTGGATTTGTTTGATGTGACACATTTAAGTCCCTTGTTTTCGACATTTTTATGTCCCTTCCTTGTGGCCTTGGGCTTGATTATTTCCATATTTTCATGTCCCTTTTATAAAAACCTTGGATTAATGTGTGACACTAAATATTGAACTTGTTGATCTTTTTTCATTTGTTGAGTTAGTTAATATTGATTGGTTCCAAGATCTATATCATGCACTATCACTAAATAATATTATTCAATTATATTTTGAATGATGATTACAAATGCATTTTTTATTGATACATCTATCTATGAATGAGAATTATATTCCCTATTTACATATTCTACATAAATTTTCTAATTTATATATAAGTTACCTTGATTACATACTCTCCACATGTTTACATGATTATACATGATGTAATATCTATACTAGACATTATATAATTATCTTTTATTTTGAGATAGGTAACTTACATGACACAACCCTCATCTCAATAGGGGGCATTACAATTATATTTTCATATAGGCATAACCCTTGATGAAATAAAAATAATATTTTTCAATTATAATGCATTTTTCAAAGATTTAGAGCCACTTAGATATCATATCAGTTCTATTACATGAAATTTATTGGAACAAAAACATATATCAAGGGGTACATTCCATGCATTTGAAATAAATTTAAAAATACTTGAGTATAGATTCATCATACTTGATTGCATATGTATGGGCATATGTACATAGTTTATAAGAACATGAATGATAGGTTTTTACATATATTTTAGATATAGGTTATAAGGTTGAGCATATATATGCATAAAATTCTATATCAGTCGAGACATATTCATGATGCATGATATCATTCATGAAAATATACAAACTTTAATATTTATGAGGCATGATAATGATACATGAACATATGCACACTTTCATATTCATGAGGCATGATAATAGTTTTTGTATGCACACACTATGATAATTTACTATTGGAATAATTTCAAATGGGTAATGATATTGATTCATTCACATTTACACATTTTGAATTGAGCACTATTATATTTGTTTATTTTTATAACAATTTTTCAATCCACTCCAAGAAATGAGAAACCTTGAATCTATAAATCTACATGTAATTATTGATTGACGATTTAATGGGTGATGTATATTGAGATGATAAATGGCCATGGTATTACTTATTGATAAACCATCATGGGGTTCCCATTATTTTTCAAATCCAAGTAACTATTTGGGTTAGTACATCTATTTTTTCTACACACATTTATGAGGGGTTGGGCATATTATCTTCCCAATCCAATGGATTCCATAGTTACAATAATTAAGTTTTTATCACCCTTAATCTCTCCATGTTTCAACAAGATAAATCACTCTCCAAGATATTTAGCATAAAAAATATTTCTCTAGTGCTTCAACAAAGAAGCAACATTTTAGATATGTTTCAAAGGAAACATGGTTTTCACAAACACACAAGTGTACTCCTTTTATCTTTAATTATCAAATTTAAAGTTAAAATTTAAAAGTTAAATATATGGAAATTTACTACCATATCTTTATTGCATGTTTTTATTTTTATTAATCTTCACAATTGTAGCTTCCTATAAAAGATAGTGTATTATACACATTCAAGTATACACAAGTTTGACATTAATTTACCATGCATTACTTGAACATAAAAATATGATCCTAACCCACCATTTGATCACACTTACATGTTACCTTAAGACTTTTACACTTTTTATTTATTTTCAAAAACCTATAGCAACCTTACTTCATATGAAAAAAATAGCTTATTATGTTATACATTCATCTTCGTACCTTTATTTGAATATTTATATACATGGGTGACTAATGTAAAACTCGATCAGTATCAGTAATCAATACTAACTTGATCTTGATGTTACCAACCCTCTCCTATAAATGGATATTTTTTAAAATCAAACATTTCCTTAGGGTTAACCCATCAGGCTAGTGTGTTTATGGAATGATAAATTTGACCTATTTACAAATCAAGGCCTTATTTTATAGGGGGATTGTAACTTATCTAATATAAATCTATGAAATATTTCAAATTGAGTAAAAGTTATATATTCTTCACAATGTAAAACCTATCAATATGATTAGTCATAAGCCAAATCTAAAGCATGCCAAAGCCAATTAAAATAAGACATTATCAAGTATCATATATAAATATTATTTTCATCATATAATGAATAAGCGCAATTTAATTATCACACTAGGTGGGAGAAATATGTGTGGATTTATTTCCCTCCTTAGAGTATCAAATATGTACGCAACAATCAATCATGAATGGAGGCAATTAGGGTAAGCTCAACCCATTACTCTTTCCAAAATATTTAGGTTTATATCCATCAAAATTATATTTAGGGGTTTATGGAAAAGAAGCATAATTTATATCATTGCTTTCTTCACCAAGTTTTAACATCACACATAGAAAGATTTAAAAATTAAGTGAAGGTGAGTGTATGATCTTAGACCTCATTTTTTGAATAGGTTACTATTGAAAACTTTAGATCATTATCTATAGTCAATAGTAACTTAAAGTTGATGGAACTAAACATACATAGAAAAATAACATAATTAATAATCTATAAAAATAACATGGCTTCATAAAATCTATTTTCACTATCAAAACATTGTCATAGTCTAGAAATTAATCAAAAAACATAAGTACTTATCCCTTTATTTTACTTACCATATTTATCATATGGAACTTGGGAGATAATTTCAATCATTTTTAGCATTTTACATTCACATTAATTCTTAAATGTCATATTTAGTAATACAAATTCACATACTAGTTTCTATCCGATTATGGGTTTCTATTCCAACATGAAATTTTGAATGGCTTATTAGGTGGAAGGAACCAGAGTAGAAGTTTAGAGTCTTATTAGTTGAGAATTTGTAGAATTGAGATGGGATTTGGTATTTTGATATTTTTTTAAAACTTTAGAGACATATTAAATAAATTATTTTGGTAGTTTGGCTATTCAATTTGGGTTATTATTGGTTATCATGAATGTTGGTGTTCATTGTTATGTGTATCCTCAACAAGACCCCTTAAATTTTCCCAAGATTTATTTTGGATAGATTGTTGCAAGTCTAACACTATGTTCTTCGATGGTAGTTTTGGAGGTATTGAGTTTTTAGATTTAAATATTGGATATTTTGAGATTGTGTTAGAAAAATTGAATATTGGAGATTTTGGTTAGGAAAGTTCATTTGGGTTTGGGTGGAGACTATTTTATGTTGAAAGTTATGTTAAGTATTACAATCATATATTTTATGGAAAGCATTATTTCAAACCTTAAAGTTCCTTCATTTTGCCTGGGGGATCTAATTTTGAATTGGTTAAAACACCTGATATGGTTTTGGGATCTGATCAAAACACTTTATTTCATGTTTATTTTTAGCTAGTTTAGCTTGAAATTAGATACAAGAAGTATGGTGGATTTGGAATCCTATTGAGTTATCTGATGATAGTGATCAAATTATTTATATAATATTTAAAAATTATTTCTTTTGGGTTTTTATATTACCTTTGTTATAGGTTTTAATACCTTGTAAAAACCCTAATATTGTTGAAATATCCAAACTTAATCCCCTTTGTAATATGTCCCATTTTTATAATTGGGGATTTATTTAATTTATGGATATGGTATAAAAAATTGGTTCTAGTTTGTGGATCTAGCCATTATCTAGTCAAAACCCTCATTCCATGTGTAGGGATTTAGTAAAAACCATGCAATTCATGTTGGTATGGCTTGAAGTACAACCTAGTGTGTAAAATTTAGTTTTTGTTTGCCTTTATTTTTATATATGTTGAGGTTATTTTGGATGGATTATTACTCATTGGTATCTAATTATGGAGTCTATTGGTGGTTTCTAGAAGTTACATGCGATTATATCATCTTTTAATAGGATAGTGTCCCATGTTTTTTTATACTAGTTTGTTTTATTTAGTTCTATTTTAACACCATTGAATATATTAAAGTTATATGTAAGAGATTGTAGGATCTATAAAACCCATCAAACTATTTCATATATTGGACTCAAAAATTCATTACGTAATTCATAAATTTAGTTTCAAAAGAGTTAACCCTTAACAAATTAAAAAAATTCATCTCAAATATGGGCCTAAAAGAAACTAAAATTTAGAATCAATATTTCCAATAATTCACATGAGGATAATATGTATCTATGTAATAATTAAAGAAATATGTTTTATAACTAGTTAATCACTTTATCTCCTTCACTTCCTATACAAAAATCCAAGTATTATTATGTTTATCATAGAATGTATGGCCATCATACATATCAGTATTGTACCTTGAAAAAATATATAATAGATAGATAATAAGTTGCATTTAAGAAACAAGTTCCTAAGAAGTAAATTTGAAAGAAATATGTTCCTAAAAATACTAATTATATAAATGTGGGTTTTAAGCATTCAAACACTATATCTACTTTGTGCATAGAGAAAAATGATAAAGGTAACATTACAAATGTTATTATTACATATCCAAGTAGATAATTAAAAGGAGAAACAATTTATACACCTAGTTCTCAATTAGTGATATCTAGTATTTATAAAAATCCAAATGATATATAAGACCTTTATAATTATGACCATAGTAAAGATCATAAAAAATAATAAAAATCAATTCCACAATTTAGTGTTGTTGGTTTTACATATACTAATATAGATGAATATGATGATGGGAATGACATGTAAAAATTTAAATCTCAATAAGATTAATATGTTTATAATTATCAAGAATATATTGGTATCATAATGATGAATAATAATATCAAACTAATAATGATATAGTAGAAGACACAACCAATAATGGGCATGAATGGTGGTTGTGAGATAAAAGACATGCATATACAAATACCATAGATTAAATATTTTATTGGTATAAAATTAATAAATTTTACATATCTTATTATTTTTTATTTACTTTATACATGTGAAGAAAATAAAATACCAAAAAATATATATATTAAAAAAAAACTAGGTTCTGAGCATGATATGAGTTTCTAGAGTACATCATTTTCATATGTTATTTATCACATGTTTGGTGTATTTGATATTATTTTTATACAAACATTAATTTCAAAATTTATATGAATAATATGTAGGACATATATTACATATGGATACATAGATGTTGGACCTTTCCTATACCTAGGGGTCACACCAATGCATGAGTCATATAATTTCACAAGTTAAGTCACCACGGGTTATATTTTTATATAACCTTTTAAAAATGTTGAGATACATATATTTAATTAAAATTATTTTATAATTACTAATTTCTCACATAGTACTACATTGGATATGATATTTTATAATGATGTGATATTGACGTATATGGATAGTGTAGACTAGTTTTCACTTGTTTTATGCTTCATCGATGTTGTTACTTTTGCATGATAGGGTAGATATTTATGTATATTGTGTATGGATCATTGTCCTTTATTTTTGATCCTTATACTTTTTTTGTCATTAACCCATTTTTGTGGGTCTTTGTCCTTATTTTTGTTCTATTTGTGCCCTTTATTTATTACTACTTAACCTTGATTATTATAACATTTATGCCTCTTATTTGTAGTTCCTTATCATTTTTATTATGTAATTAATTATAATTACTTGTGTCTCATTATAAATAATTTTAGTGGAATTATTTTCACTTTTTTTATTTATACTTAGCCTTATTTTGTGTGTAATTAGTGTCCCTTATTTTTGGCTTCCTAGCTTTACTTGTTAGTGCCATATTAATGTCCCTGGTATGTGTCCCCTTGGATTTATGTATAATATACTATGATATTTGGTGAATTTAATGTTGATATTGTTGAGCTTGTGTGATTTTTAATTTTTTATATGTCATTCTCCATATCATACACCTTCCCATTTTCATTTTATGCCATGATTTATATCATGCACTTTATTATTGTGTTTTACTATTTTTGGGAAACTAAGGGTTGAATTTCCTAATTAGTAAAGAGGTCTAGATTAATCTAGAAAATATGTGAATATAGTATGCCTAAATTAACCTACTAACTTAATAAATCTATATTTTATCAATTAATTACTATAAATATCAAACAAGGGGATATAGAGTAAACTTAGCTAATTTTTGGACTAAGATGGAGGAATATAGAACTACAAATTGGTGAGATGACTAGGCAAACTATTAGAAATAAGACCCAAAAGTCTATTTATACCTAGATAATAGCACCAAAAATTGGACACTTGGAGGTCGGTTACTATAGTCCAACTTTTGGTGCTATAGTCCCTTTGATCTACTTCCTCTAAGCTTTTTAGGTTCTATTTCAATACTTCTAGAGGCTATGTGTCTAGAATTTCAAGTCTCGATCATCTATGGATCTCTGTGTGCAACTAATTTTATCCTTTAGGGTCTTAGTTCCCTTTTAGGCTTGAGAAAATCTCAAATCAAGTGAAAAAAGGGGTTAGTGTTTATTATGTACTAAACATATGATCATACCCCATGTGTGGTCATGTTACTTACATACCAATACTATGAGGAGGGATCAAGGCTAATGTAGTTCTCCCAAATTGAATGTATATTGTGTAATATTGTGTATGAAATAAAAAATATTATGTGAATATAGGAAAGATTGAGATGACTCATGACTTGTGGAAGATCTTGAGTAGCCTAAAAATAGTAGTGGTTGGTTGTATGCAGAGAATAGGAAGATTTTCTTGAGTGTTCTTAGTGTATTTATAGCTCATGACTTTTGAATGATTGTCAGACATTATAAATGACCCTTGAATAGTTTTTTATATGGAAACTAATGATCTTGGGTTAAACTACTTTAGGCTAGGTTGACAAGGAAAAAGATAAGGATCTATGGAAATATGACTATTTGAGGCTAAGAGTGACTTGGATAATAGTGCTAGAAAGTGGACACCTTAGGTTCTAGCACTATAGTCCAACTTATGGTTCTATTTTACAAGGGGATAGGGACCTTAGGGGATATGTATATTCCTAAGAGAGTATTTTGTGGTAGTTGGGGATGATTTAGGAAGGATTTAGGTGACTAACAAGTAGTCAAAACATGCCTAGGGGGTTATACAAGTAAGAAGGAAAGACCTACGGTTTGGATGTCACAAGTCATGCTCAAGTTATACAATTTGTATTTTTATGTGATTACATTTGGTCCCAATTTATTCTAAGTATGTAGCTAATCAAAATACTAGGATAAAGGATAAAAATAGAAGTGTACCTAAACTTACCTATGAGGATAAGCCCAAGAATCTATGTGATGTTGGATTTATGCATAGTGAGAGCACGTTATACTGTGTGAATATATAAATAAGTAAAGTGAAAGTAGATCAATTCTTACTAGATATTATATATCTAAAATAAGAATATACAAAGTTGGGTTAAGAGAGAGAAAGGAATAGAAAGGAATGAATACACCTCAATAGGTATGTGAACCAATACAAAACCTATTATGCTATTAGGTTGTGTTGAATGATTCTCGATGAATATTAAACCAAGAATTATATCAATGGATGAGCTAAGTGTTCAATCCCTTGTAATGTGTCTCAAGAATGTAGAGGTAGGCCCTTTGGCTCCATCATTACCAACTATGTGAAGTTAATGAATCATGTGTGTGCTAATCAATGTCTAGATTGTGTGTTCAATCCCTCTAAATAGGTGACTCAAGAATACAAAGGCTAGCTAGTCCTTTGGCTCCATCATTACTGCATGATGTAAATCTAAATATAAATATACTAGTATAATTTGAATGTCATATGAGATGGCTCATGAATCCCATGAATGTGTTGTAATCTAACAATGTTGGTGTGGATAGCTGAATGTAACTAAAAACTTGGCTAATGTTGGCCACTTCAAAAGATGGATATTGAAACTTGTATAAAAAGCCCATCCAAAATTTGAATCAACTCAAGAAATCAAGAAGAAATTTTTTATGAAAGTTTACTTGAAATTGATGCCAACCACCTATAGATGGGATAAGGCATGTAACTACTAGGAACATGCAAGGAAATGTACTAAAATCAAAAAAGATAAGTCCCATGTGACATGCACGTTTCCCCCAATAACTGGTGTCTATAACATAGATTTTAAACTAAGAATTGTATCAACTACCATGTCTAAATTGTAAGTGGAAACCCTCATGCCGTGCATGATGCCTAGTATATCTAGATTCTCTGAGTCAAAAAGTGCTAAAAAGTGTTGGATTTTGTATTGTACTATTATGACAAAACCATGACTAAACTCAACCCTCTGTCTAATTTTAGAAAAACTAGAAATTCTACTACCTAGACACTAGTACCAAAATTGATAACTAGTTTGGTGCTATTGTCTGAGCCAAAATCTATAACTGGGTTGTGTTCTTTACTATCTGCCTGATCTAGTCTATTTATGCTAAGTTCTAGATTATAGACTGTGTTATTCTAAAAATAATTTTTTGACTATTAAGATCTCTGATCTTTGTGATAAAACCCCAATTTGTTACCCCATCTTATAAGGGTAGGAATGAAGACCCTGTAATGAATGCCCTCAAAATAAGAAACCATAAAAGTGTGTTAATCTATGAAAACATTTGATATGTCATTGATATATATTATCTCAAAATATAGCAAAATTTGTAGAGAGAGATTGTTAGATCCATAAGGGTATGCCTAGATAGATATAACAAAATAATAGCATGTACATAGGAGAAAGATAGCATTTTAAATATTAATTGTTAGTTGTTAGTGGCATGGAGGGATGGAGCATGATGCCCATCATGGCATCCAAGAAGAAAGATAAATGCATGATTAGAATCATGGTATTATACACAAAGATAAGCAATTAAGCAAGAAGCATAGAAAGAAAGAAGTAATAAAACATTTAAGGGTGGTCAAGGGGCTAAATAAGTACACAAGGCATGTTTAAATTCCATATACACACATAATGGGAACAAGAAAAGATTGGCACAGGGGACACAAGCACATAGAAAGGCATACACAAAGGACATTGGCAAATGTCCAAAGGCAAAAACATATAGATAGGAGTAAAATACATTTGGAAAATGTCCTAAAATGTAAATAGGAAATGGAAAAATGCAAACACATCTAGCTAATCAAAGCAAAGAGTGGAAGCAAGCAAAGTACTGGAAATATAATCATGCATCTAACTACGAAAAGTAAGAAGCAAGAGTATGCAATATTTGTGATACAAGACTAATGTATATGTTATAAAATATAAAAGTGTGATAAATACTAATGTATGTTGATGTAATATCTATGCAATCAAGTAAGGAACATACTAGAACAAGATGTATAGAGTGTGTAGTATAAGGATGACACAACCTAGATGGTGTAGTCATGTATAATGTCTCCCTAATGGGTATATGTATCTATATGTAGCTATAATGTAGAATTAATATGCCTCCTTAATTAGTGGAGTGAAGGAATCAAATATCTAGATGCACTGCACACACTCAAATAAGATCAAGTGAAGCATGTTAATATAGATAAATTGACAAACAATAGCATTGAAAAACATAATGCAATTCTAGCATAGGGATTAGCAATGTAAAACATAGATGATGCATATAATTGACATGTTTTTGTATTTTTAATGTTATAATTTTTTTGTATTTTCAAATATTTGAGCTATGTATAATCAATTAGAAGAAACTATGTATAGTCAATACTGAAAGGAATGATACTAACTGATGAGTCTTAGATGAAACTCCCTATCACATTATCTTATATCAAGAAGAAGTATCATGTGTGATTATGAAGTATGATGGAAATGCTAAGACTATGGCTCTAAAATCTATGTATACTATAAGTTATCTAAAATGTTTGTAGTGGGAACCAACTATGGGGTCCCCTTGTAACTTTGAGAAGTGGATGCAAACTATAGGGATCTTAGGGACCCATATAGCAGTAAGAGAAACTCTATTAATAGATGCTCTATGTATAGATGCATGAGATCTCAATGACACTACCCTAGGTGTGCATATGGTATCTAAAATCTATATATAATATTGAAGCTATGTAGGTGTATGAACTCTCTATGTTAGCAATGAAGGTCTTGATTATGGTTGAATCTAGACTAGAGGAAGAACTATAAAAGGTGGAGGAGATGAAACTAGATCAAAGGAGGTGCTATCCTAGGTGATAAATCTATAACTATGGGTGTAATCAATGTACCTATCTTCATAATCTTGGTTGATAACATGTACCATATAATCTACTATAGGCATAGAGTTGGAGTAGGTGTAGGATAAAATCTAGATGAACCAAGTTTGAAGAGAGGAGGGATGGATATAACCACTAGTGTTTGATTGTGTCTAGTAGTGACAGGGAGATACTTAAAAGTATCCAAATAATTAGATAAATCTATATATAAACCATGTATATAAATATGTTTATAAATAACATTCCACATGATACATAGAAAACAATAGAAAGAAAGCATGGAATTGTGAATTAATGCATAGAAAACTTTGACTTGAATCATGACATTTCTAATATGTTTTGCAAGTAAGTCTTGAAATTTTTTTATCATGAGATATAGAGAGCAAGTGATACAAAGCATGAATGTTTGTATGAATTCATATAAACATTTTATATGCAACATGATATTTCAAATGCATTTGTCAAGATAAATTTGAACCATTTTTCATATGAGGAATAGGAAGCAAAGGATAGAGAACATAAATTTTTGCATAAAGGCATATAAACTTTTGAAATGCAATGTGACATTTCAAATTAATTTAACAAGATAAGTTTGAACAATTTTCCATATGAGTGTAAGAGAATATGTAAAAAGAATTTTGGAATCTTGTGCATGTTTAGTAGTGAATTTTGTAATATCATCCCTTATTATGAAAATTAAGCATGAAATACAAAGAATGAAACTTTGTACTAACATATGATAGAATTCATAATTCATGTACATGATAGGACCAATAATTTCCTCTTTATTATTTTCTATAAATATAAGAAACACGTGTAAATAAGTGAAATCCACTGTTATTTTATGCAAGTTTGAAGCTTATATGTAAGGTGATAGCTCAAGAAGTAATGAGACCTATTGTTTGCAACTAGGGTTTAAAATAAATTATTTAAAAATTATAAAAATAATTTGAAAAATTCATAGTCAATTTATATATTTTGGATTTAAAATTTTAGGAAAAATCTAAAAATATTACTAAAATTAGCAAGATATTTTTCTAGAGGTTTCTAGAGTATTTGTGAGGCAAAAGGACCTAGTATGTTCAAACTAGGGTTTGAGTGAAATGTGTGATAAATTAGAAGCTAATTTATAGATTTATAATTTTTAAATGCAAGAAAAGTCTAGAAATTATGGAAAAAAATTAGAGATAATTTACCCTAGGGTTTCTAGGTTTTTCGTGTGAAAAGGACCTAGGATGTGCAAACTAGGGTTTAAGTGAATTAATGAAAATATTTTCAATTAATTTTTAGCTTTCTAATTTTTAAATTCTGAAAAAAATGGAAAAAAAATTAAAAAATCAGAAATAAATAGCCCTGGGGTTATCATGAGAAAATTTGAAGTCAGGTTCACCAAATGTTTTACTATTTTTGGGAAACTAAGGGTTTAATGTCCAAATTAGTAAAGAGGTATGGATTAGTTTATATAATATGTGAATATAGTATGCCTAAATTAACCTAATAATTTTATAAATCTTGATTTTATCAATTAATTACTTAAAATAGCAAACAAGGGGATAGAGAGTAAACTTAGCTAATACTTGGACTGAGAAAGAGGAATCTAAAATTGCAAATTGGCGAGCTGACTAGGTAGACTATCAAAGATAGGACCTAGAAGTTTGTTTTCTACCTAGACATTAGTGCCAAAAACTAGATGCTTAGAGGTCCAATACTATAGTCTAACTTTTGGTGCTATAACCCCTTTGATCTACTTCCTTTAATCTTTCTAGGTTCTATTTTGATGCTTTTGTAAGCTCTATGTCTAGAATTTCAGGTCTCGATCATATGTGGATCTTTGTGTGTAACTAATTTTATCTTATAGGGTCTTATTTACCTTTTAGGCTTGATATGTGATCTTGAATCAACTAGAAAAATGGGTTAGTGTGTATTATGCACTAAACATATGATCACACACCATGTATGGGCACGCTGCCTACATACCAATACTCAGTGGAGGGATTAAGGCCAATGTAGTTATCCCAAATTAATTGTATATTATGCAATATTATGTATGCAATGTAAGTATTATGTGAATCTAGGAAAGCATGAGATAACTCATGACTTGTGTGAGAGCTTGAGTAGGCTAGAAATAGTAGTGGTTGGTTGTATTTAGAGAATAGGAAGATTTACTTGAATGTGCTTAGTGTATTTCTAGATCATGCCTTTTGAATGATTTCCAACCCTTCTAAATGACCATTGAATAGGCTTTTATATGGAAACTTATGATCTTAAGTTAGATAATTTCATGTTAGGCTGACAAGGAAAAAGATAAGGATCTAAGGAAATCTAACCATTTTAGGCTAGGAGTGACTTGGATAATATCAGTAGAAAGTGGACACCCTAGGGTCCAATTCTATAGTCTAACTTATATAGCTATTATCCAAGGGTATAAGGACCTTTTGGGATAGGCATGTGCCTAGGAGAGGAGTCTGAGGTAGCTAGAGCTGATTTAGGAAGGCTTCAAGTGATTGGGAAGTAGTGAAAACATGCCTAGGGGGTTGTGGAAACAAGCAGGAAGGACCTATGGTTTAGATGTCACAAGTCATGCTCAAGTTATACAAATTAAATTTTTATGTGATTACATATTACATAGTCTTATTTGATGAAATTTATCACTACACACACACACACACACACATGCATACGCGCACGTGTACACACACATATGAATCAAGGTATATATGTAAATTATGGAATGTAAGGTCATATATATATATATATATATATATTACTATTGTGACATACTCTCTCCATGTTGACATCATTTTACATGATGTTATATTCAAACATGACATTATAGTTTAGTTCAATTTGAGATGAGTGACTTATAGGATATATGCCTTACCTAAAAAGGGGTGGGATTTATCATATAGACTAAAGCTTTTATGAGAAGATTTGGACTAATCATACATATTGAAAATTTGATATGCAATTCCTCTATCATATTGGGATAGTTATTTATAGTCCTTAGATGTATTTTAGAGGCATTTGTATGACATATGTACTCTATTTTACACTCCATGATTGAAAAATTAAAAATTTACACAAATTCATATACATTTAGTGTCCAATGTAGTACATATGTACCCAAATTTATAGGATAAATGTAGTTGGCAATGATACTAGTTCATGCACATATGCATATTTTAGTTGGAATCAAGTTAGTTGGGCATGATATTGGTTCATGCACATATATAGATTTTATTTGGGCATGATATTTATTCATTAAAATATAAAACATTAATATTTTTTGTGGCATTTATGATGGTTCATACACATCATGATATTGTATGTTTGACACCAATTCAAAGGAGCGTGATGCTATTCTTGTACATTTACAAATTTTCACCTTTGTAGCTATATTTAAATTATTTTCAAGTATTTTAAAGTTTAGATCAACCTTGATATATAATTCCATCTAGTGTTGTTGATTAATGTTTATGTAGATAATGCTTTTTATGTTTTGTTTCACTCAATGGCCTAGAAATTACTCCACAAGCCCATCATATGTATACTTCCTTGCATCTTGAGGTTACAAGATTAGTGTTGGATTAATTACATGTGGGTTGAGGGAATTTATCTTCAAATCTAGGGATATTTCCTTAGTTAAAAATAAATTTATGAATTGATTAATGTCAAATTTTCCATGTTTTAAAAGTGATTTAATAATGAAGAAAAAACTATCCAAAACATTGAAAACAAATCAACATATTCAACAAGTTATAATGAAACATGATTTAATCACACATATGCATGTTGTGAAATTTTAAAATTCATGACAAAACCCTCAATTTCACTCCTATACGTGATTAGTGGTGTCAAATATAGATACAATGAATTTTTTTATCATATATAGATTGACTCTATTCCCTGATGTATAAGACAATTTTCACGTAAATTTTGAAGCACTAAAATTCTCCAATTTGTGTACTATCATTTTATTCAAGCTGAAAAGTGTTCAAAAAGTTTCAATTCCTTGAATTGGTCTTCAAAATGTGAAAAAATTCTTCAATACTAATCATCACTTTCGTTGTAATTTCCAAAGTAAACACCTAATGGTAGTTGGGTTTGGAATCCCAAAAAGGTTTTGAGGCAAAAACAATTATTTACACAATGCATAATCAACCTTAATTTCATGAATAGGTCAACAACATTTCAAGGTGCTCTTATTCATGTAATTGAGCTTTAAAATGAAATTAAGTTTTGAAGACAAATTTTTCCATATAAAATATAAATGGATTTTGGAAGATTTATTATATAAATAAATCCATGGAAAGATAATAAAAAATAATCTCTAAGCTAGTCAGTTTTTCCAAGTTATACAAGTTGATAATGATTTAAAAGTGTTTGAACAAGTTAGATATGAATATTAAAATTTGTTTTATTCAAAACATGTTTTTGAATGGATTATTTCTCAATAATGACCTCTAAAGTCATTATCCATGCAAAAATAGGTTCCTAAACCATTTAGATCTTCAAAAATGTCAAATTCTCCATTACTTTGATATCCTAACATTATAATTATTTCAACAAGATCATTAAATAATTCTAATCATACATTCAAGTCTGAATATGTCTTTCATGTTTGAAAATAGTTTCACATAGTTTCAAATGGACTTAGATGTTCATTAAATAATTCTAATCAGACATTCAAGTTTGGATATGTCTTTCAAGTTTAAAAATGGTTTCACATAGTTTCAAATGGATTTCCATGCATGGATATCTATATGGACTCTATATGTAAAAATAATAATGTAAAGCAACATACCATACCTAATAAAGTTATTAAAGGTTATAACAAAGACATAAATTATTTCATATTATTCTAAACAAAATTTTAAGATAGAATAGGTGAAGGATATATAGAGATGAACATTAAGAAAATTAAATTAGTTTTCAAGGACAAATCAAGTGAAGACCATCAAAAAGTCATTGGAGGATTCTATTACAATTATAAATTGGGATTTGAAACCTGAACAGGTCTATAAATTCATGATAAACCTCAAAAATTCTTGTTCAAAGTGGAAAATGGATTAAAAAAATATTGCCAAAGGTCAATATTTATTAGCCCCAATTTCAATTAAGAAATTAAAAAAATTGTAAACAATTTTCTAAATGTTTATTTATCTTATTCCACTTGTTTCTAGAACTAAAAAAATCATCATTTTGATATATGAATAACTATTCATTATGTTCTATCTATTACAAAAAGAGTTGATAAAGTTGTTTGGGTACACTAAAGTCATTTTAACATTGTTTGTTTCATTATACTTATTACAAATAGAGCCCATAGTGTCATTTAATTTACATGATTTTTAAAAAAATATCCATTTGTTCCAAAGACCATAGAGAAGGTCATTATAGTCTAATAAATGTTTACACAAAGTACTAGTTATTCCAAAAATTCCCAAAATTTTTGTTTTGGTATCTTCTATGATGATTTTTCAAAAATTTCAAAGGAAACATATATAAGGCACACAAACTATTTGAAAAAAACTCTAGAGTTATGGCCTTGTATGATGCCATTACTATATGTTATATACAAAATGGATTATTCTTGGGCTTTTAATAGCTAGTTCCATGAAATTGTTACCAAAATGTTTTTACTTTGAACTCATCCTTGACTTATTTATAGAGGATCTACCCTCTTATTATTGTGAGATTAAGGTAAAATTGATTCAAGGTTATTTTCAACATTCATTTTAAGTCTTAATACATCAATAAAACAAGCTTATGGTGTTACAATCTAAGGTATGAAGAATGTAATAAATGTATGTCACAAATTCAAAGTTAAGAAGAGTATTTACACTAGCCCTCATAGTGTTGTCTTTGATGGTATTCAAGGCATATATAATGGTGATGAATGCATAACTTATATAGATAATCACAATGATATTAATTTTGAGACCAAATCATAGGTAAAATAATTAGTTTTGTTTTCAAATGGAAGAAAAAGGTTGGTTACATGTTTTATCCATCCAAGCGACATATTTGGTCCTAGAGATAAACTTGTGGTTCCATCTCTTTTGGAAGAAATAAGGCCAAGAAATTATAAGTTTATCATTGGTGATGGAGATAACATGTATTATTTCACTTTTTAATAGAATCTAACCCATCCAAATATGTGTTGAATGAGCATTAGATTCCATCCTAGTTAGTATCAAATATTTTACTAAAAAATAAGGCCTCTCAATTATACAATAACATTTAATTTTTTGATAGATTAGAATCTTCTTATGTATGCACCCATATTACCTCTTGAGAAAGGGATATAATTAAAATTATAATACTATTCATATTTTAGAGTTTTTGTACCTATTAGGAGACAAAACATTGATATACCATCCAAATCTTACAAATTGCTTGTAAATGAAAAATTTGTAAATACACTTCTATGGAGAGATGAGAAGAAGATAGCCATAGTAGTGCTCACATTAATTACCTTTTAATAGTTTTTTCTCTATAGATATATGGTGATGTATTTTATTGTCAACTTACTTATTATAGACACCATGATTTTTTATCCATATTTTTTTTGCCTTCTTCAATGTTTTGTTACACTATCAAATGATTTTTTTCTTTATATTTTAAAATATATGAAGAAGTTGTACATGTATATCTACATGTAAAATGGAATTTGGGCTTTACCACTTTGGAAACTATGGCTCAAGGAAAAGATTGGTTCTTGTTTTTAAATACAATGGGGTTTATCCTCATTCTCAATTTTATTGGAGAATTTTTATTTTCAACATTATTTAGTGCATGTTGATATTCATGTTTAGTGAATTTTGTATATAATTAAAAGAAAGAAGAAATTTATAACATGTTTAAGTCCATTATTTTCATTCTTTTGAAATTGAAGGAGCTGATATTGAGCAATATTTAAATAACATTAAAATATTAAAATACATTGTGTTTTCTATAAGTAAACAAAATTTAGTTAAGATTAAGGGTATTCTTGAGTAAGGTTTGAATGAACCCAAATGTAGTCATGAAACTACCTAAGAAAGCACTATAAAAAGGTTGATTGCCATTATAATTAGGTTCATTAGTTTTATATCATGTCAAAAGGGAGGTTTTTATTGTGAGTTAAAACAAGGAGGATAATATAAAATTATAAATTTGTCTACATGTAATCTTTTTTCAAAGTTTTAAATATATAATGTAGATAAGGAAAGTATATGTTGTTGTAAAAGTGTTGATTCTCTTTGACTATAAAATGTGATTTGTTGTTCATAGTTAAAGGTAATCATTGATACTTAATTTTTATTTATATTATATGTTAAAATATTTATAATATATTCTATTGTACTAAAAATATTGCTGGACAAACTTTGCACCTATGCATACAATCGGTTTGACAAAATGACTTTGTGATTTCATTTCAAACATCTATCTATCCTATGTTTGTAGTTCAAATTTTCATGTGATATTAAAACTAAAAACAAGGATTATTTGATGTGAAATGAAACCCTATTATAAAGGAGGAAATTTATACTATGTATTCATTTCTAAACTCAAATACAAAGGCATTCCATAAAATTTTGTCTATAAACATGTATAGTGATGTATTCATTATCTTGTTTGAGTTATGTCATTATCATGATTATGTGGATACATATTTCCATTATTTAAATATCAAATATATTTTTATTTAAATTGGTTTATCTAGGTAGAGCTATGTATTTACTCCACTATAGGTTTCCCGTCCTCATGCTATGTCTTTTATTCCTCTTTATTCTATCATATTTTTCTTTCCTTTACATTTTTTTCCATGTACGTACATTATGATTAAAATTACACAAAAAATCATAGAAATATCAAATCACATAAGCAATTTGTTCCTCTCAAATGGAGAGGAAAATTATCCTTAGCCTCATGATTTCTCAAATGTTACAAGATTTCATGTCGCTACAATTGGGCGAGGCAATAAAGTAACCAAAATAGCATAGTGACATAAAATACCACCAATATATTTTTGTGATCAAATTTTCTTGTGCATTAAATTATAATAAATTTCAATTACCTCCTATGGAAGGAGGTTGGTGACTCTATTGAAAAAAAAACTAGTGCCTTTACTTTTTGTGTTTAAAGATGATGATTAACAATCATAGTGATGGAGAAGAAAGAAATAGATTTATCAATGTAGTTGCACCTAAATAAAAGTAGTTTTTTTATGATTCTAAAAGATTGCATTTCCTGAAGAGTTTATTTAGGTATGCAAATCAAGCCAAAGTATATACACTCTTCCCTATTTCAAACCCTATAGATAATTGGTTAGGATTAGGAGTATAAATAATTAGTAGCCTAAAGAGAAGAGGTATCATGATAAAAATTTAATATTATTGGAATATTAAAAATTGAAAGAATAAAAAATATGTAGATGAACAAAGATGAAGGTGATAAGAAATGTCATAAGAATATTTCAATGTTAAATGATAATACTTCATCTAATGATTGTAAAGTCATAGCTACATATAAATAGTTTAAAATTAGCATTTTTAATACAAAAATAATCAAAATGCAATAGTTAATGATTATAAATCCAAATTTTACTAAATAAAATCTAAAATAGGTGTAAACTATTACATATGCAAAAGAAATAATGCTAGATAGAAGAAGAAGAAAGCTTGACACAAGGTGATATCCCTACTTTCATTAGCTATAATTTTTCAGATAAGACACCTATAAAATGAGAACTTGTAGATAATTCATGTCTTGATGAAAACCTCAAATGAATACCCTTTATCTATATTCTAATTAATGCATTCCTTACATACATAGTTGAAGGGATGGATACTTAAAAAAAATACATCATGAAGATTGAAAAGGTGATAAGAGGGGAGTCAAATCCTACCCTCAACCATGAAGTATTTTAGTTTGTGGAAGATTTATGAAACAATTATGAAATCAACAAGTGGATGCCAATCTTCTAGAAGTTCTTAAAAATTCCCAATATTATGAATTTTTCATTCCAAATCAGTATCTAGAAGCTTCTAAAAAAATATTTTATGATCCACTAGATGATTTTCCTCTCAATATTTTTTTAGAGAACATGATGCCACTTAAAAATTAAATGAATCCAACTTATCATTCTGTCTAGCCTTCTCTCAGTCTTTGATAGTTTTCTATGAATAATTGGGTTACCATAAAGATGAAGTTCTTTGCTATGAAGCAAATAATCCCATACTCATTAAAAATAATCCTAGTCATGAATCATTTGAAGATAGAACAAACCATTTCACATGATCACATGGTTTATGATATTTAAGATAATAATATGGAATACTATAAATAAGATTTTGATATTATTTCTCAACATAAATATGTTGTTCAAATATTTATTGTAGGGCTGGATTCAAATTATTCGCAGGATCCTCTTAGATTTCACATTGTGGAACAAATTTGAGATTCTTATGATCAAAAGCATGCTAAAATAGTTAAATTTTTAATCCCAAAGATAGAATAACGTTAAGATGAATTTCATGTGTAGGTTAAAGATAAAAAAATGATTTGATTTTTCCTTTATACAGTGAATAAAAGGTTCATTTTTCATTTATCTATCAAAATGAAAATCTTCACTACATCAAATAATAAAATTCATTAATGAGATACATCCAAGAATAATAAGATAATGTTGTATGCATGATGCATATGATTGAAATAAAATGTGTTTAAGTTGATATTGTTAATTCATTTCCTTGAGAATATTATGTTTCATACTACTAATGAGATGTGTAATGATTTTGAACACATGTATACTAATTTTTTGAAGTAAAAATCTTAGTTATAAAAGATAATAATGGAGAATGTTATGAAGATATAGATTGTTGTTTATCCATAATTTGTATTAGGATCCTACTTGGATAAATAGGGTTAAGATTATAGAAATGATAGGGCACCTTTGAGAATATTAACTCTATATCATACCAATTAATGTGTTAAACTCATATGTACCATATTATGAATTTATTAAATTGAGATAAGCTATTATATGTAAATTATAAATATGATAGATATATAAATGACATAAAATGAGGTAATTAGTTTGTTATGATGCTAATGCAGATCTAGAAATGGTACAATTAGAAAGCAAGTAGGAAGATAATTTTAGATCTTATGTCTTTTTCTCTCTATAGGTTTGTATCAATCTAGGATGCTTACATCGATGCTAGTGTCTAGGTTCGATGCTAGTGTCATGTACATAATATTAGTTAAAATAGGATGTGACCACCTAGATGCTTCTAGTTTTGGATTCACCTTCACTCTTGTGTATTTAACTATTGGTCAAGGACTGTCACTCTTATTGAAATGGCAAAACCCTAGCTTTCCATATTCAATGCAACCTTAGGGGAAATGGGATAGTGGGCACAAGATGTCAAGATGACCTGTAATGATCCCATTATCAAAGGTCACTACCTACATAGACAATACTTTAGAAGAGGGCCTCAAACTCATGCAGTTCTCCCCTATGTGTTGGATTATGTGTGAATAATGCAATGTGTAAAACAAGTACAATAGTGACCTAGCTTGTAATTTGTAAAATATGACCATATAATTTCTCCTTTAGTACTTTAAACATGTATCTAGGTTTTTCCTTTGAATAATATTAGAATAGGTAAAAATAAGAAATCTTTTGGTAACATGAGTGCATTTTAAGAGCTTCTTGTGTGATCTTTTGGTCTGATTGGTTGGTGAGGTATGAATGAGGGTTGATATTATATGTATACAAATCTTATCAAGAGATAAATCACATTAAAAAACTTAGGCCAACAATTGTAACATGTTTCATTTACAAATTGTATGACTTTATGGTACTGGACACTTGCATCAAGGTATGATAGTAACATCGATGTTACTATCTATCCTGGACATTAGTGTCAAAGGATAATGATATAAGGCACAAGATTAGAACTTTTAGAGGTGTAATATATGTAAAATAAGAAATATGGGATGTGTGTGTCATCAATATCATGATAATCCGACTAAGAAATAGGTTAAGGGGAATAAGATAGAGAAAATATAAGGCTTGAAGAAAAAAATCATGTGTATAACCAAGAGGAATAACTAGGGTCTGAGTTTTCAATGTGTACAAAACTAAGGTGATAAATAATCACAAAATATCATCTGAATTTCCCTTTTAATCTAGTAATGAAATTTCTAATTTAAAAGAAAGGAATAAGTTTCTAGGTGTGTATGCACACATTATCTTTACTTGAGTTAAATTTAAGTGCTTTGTTGGATTTGAATTTGATTTATTTATTTGTGACTAACCTATAACCAATATCATGTTACATTATATAACCATTTCATATATTATGGGTTAAAATTACTTGAAATAAATTGAAATTAAAAGAGCAAGGTTTAAGAGTACACATGTGTGTCAATGTAGTTGCCTTGCCTATTGTCAAATTATTTTTACAAAAGATGTATTATTTTAAGGTTATGAAACTTAGATTAGGATAAATATACATAAAATATTCAAGGTGAATATGTCCAAAGAAATAGAGAGAGAGGTTAGAAGGCACATGCCCCCAACTTTGGATTAATAGTGAGTTACCACCAGGTAGTTGATATTAGCTCAATCATACAACCCAATGATTATTATAACATGATGAGATTGGATGATAAATTCAAAATTAGAAACTTGGAAATATTGAGTGATTTAGTCACTTCAACCATAACAAAAGGTGAACAAACTACTACAGTAGATTAGTTCACTAAAGTCTGTAAAACTCCACATGGTATTAGTACATGTAATAGTTTTGGATTCTAAAATTGATTTATATTTTGAAATATTAGACATATGTTGCATAGAATATCACATTAGATATGTCTCACATTAAAACTATGTATAACAATGGTACCATGTATATAATTCTACCACAAATGTGTATCAAAAACATATAACTATGTCCTTTGTCTAAATTAGATAATTATGTAAGTGTGGAAGACATGCTTCCAAATCTTGCCACCACTATATATGGAGAAATATGAGATTGATATAAGTACCAATATGAAGGACATGTTCCATAACATTCCCCCACTATAAAATAAAGATTCTAAAAACTGAGTAGTTGGTGAGAACATGCTTCCAAAGCATTCCCCACTAAATCTTTTAATCAATAAAAGTATTATATTGAATGAATGTGGAGAACATCCTTCCAAAGCATTCCCCCTTTAAATTAAAAAAATGTGAATGTGTGTAAGGTATGTCCATACTAGATTCCCCCAATAAATTTATAAACTTGTATAAGTACTGAATACTAAATAAATGTGGAAAACATGCTTCCAAATGATGCCCTAACTTTACTATGGAAAGTGTGAATGTATGGAAGCCATGTCCATATCACATACCCCCATTCAATTTGATAACTATGAGAAGTGTGGAAAAATTTCTTACCAATAATTAACCCTCTAATATTACCCCCTTTAAGGTGAGTTAAAATATAGTACTTAGAAGGTACCTAACCTCAAAAAGGTAAGACAATTGTAAATTTGTGAATGTAACCATGTAGTATATAGAAGTGGACATGTCTAGGTAAATATATCATTGAATTTAATAGAACCAATGTGATAACATGTAGGCCTAACATGCATGATAAATATCATTTAAATTTTTATATATTACCAATATAATCTCAAAAAGCAAAAAAGCATGCACATAAAAGAACTCAAAATCAAGTCAAAAGGTAATGGTCTAAGGAGACTTTAAACAAGGGGCATGTTTAAATGCCATAAAATCAAATGAACATGACTTATAAAATGTCCAAAATTAAATTAATTATATATTAAAATGTCAATATGATAATAAATGAGATATTAAAATGTCTAAGAAGGTAAACATAGGCACAGGGGCCTCATACAATGAAACATATTCAAATGCTCAAACAATCATGACAATAACTAGTCAAACACTCAAGGAAGTGTATGATGAGTCATAGGAGGTTGATAAAGTTGGGGATTTAGTTGGGATGAGGAATAAAATGGTGGAATATGTCTAGATGAGGTGTAAAATCTAGATTTTATATTTAAAATAAGGATTTAAGTGTGCATAATTGACTCATTTGACTTGTTTAATTATTTTAATTTGGAGAGAGATGTGATGAATTAATTTAATAAGAATTGCTAATATTTTTTAGATTCATTTAGACACTAAATGAAATTTAGGTGTCTATAAATACATTGTATTTAACTATAAATACATTGGATTTAATCATCTTTAGGTGTATATCTCAAATATGATATCTTATTTGTTGGTTTAATCTTATCTCCTTTCGTTTTAGATAATTGCATTAATATATCTATTATTATGTTGTTTTTGTTTTTGGCCTTTGACCTATTTCTATCTAGCTTAATCTATTTTATTTCTTCTTGTACCACCTTTATTAAGACTACTATATGGAGTATTATTTTTTATTATATCTTTGTAAAATTTTATGAAATATTTTACTGCTTTATAGCTTTATTCACCATTGCATCATGGAAAACTCTTTTTGGAGTTTTAAAATCTTTTGCCACCTTTTGGGTGTGCATTTTTTGCTGAGGTTACACTTGTTCTTCCAAAAACATTTCGTTGATATTTACACCATTGTGCTACATCATGATAGCTTGGAAGATTTTTCAACTCTTCCTTCATCCTCTTTTCTATTGTACATTTACTTCTATGTTTTTATTTTGATTCTTTGGAACTTTACTTGTGCCTTTTTTTGCCTGGTTTTATTATTTCAATATTTATCTTGATGTTATTATAATTGGATATTTTACTTTCTTGTAAGAGTTGACCATTATATATATTTTCATGTTGTTCTCTATTCCTTCTAGTGTAACATTTTACTTAGAATAAAATGTTTCTATCTATAGAAGTATTTTTTAAATTCAAAATTATTTTTAGGTCACCTTTACCATGTTTCATTGGAGATATAGTTATTATTTTTGGCTTAATGCATTTTAAGTTTGAATTTAATTAAAAAATGTAGTAGGTAAAATTATAACATTGTCTCTTATTCATGATATTTTATCACTATTTTTAGTCATTATAGTTTTCTTTCCAACACTTTGTTTTTAAAAGTGTATTAACATGAGAAAAAAATTAAAATGAAATCTAGTTTCATTCTTTTTACACATTCTAAAAGAATGACACTTTCACTTTAAAAGAACAAAAACAATCCTTTATATTTTATTTTTTCATATGGTAAATACTTTTTCATTAAAACACAAAGGAAAGAATATTTTTTCAAGTTAAAAATATTTTTTTAAAATTTTTTCCAAATATTTTATTTGAAAATTTTTAATTCATGCAAAAGATTTTTTTTTTCACTTCCACATGGAATGTGACTTGATTTACTAAAATTAAAAACTTTTATAAGATTTACATAAAAAATATTTTGTTAATAGAACATTTAGTTTTCTTTCATCAAAGCATATTACTTTTAAAAAATCTATTCACACCATATTTTTTAGAGATTTTTTTTTATCAATAAGTTTCTAAAAGGCTTTCTCCACTTTTGTAACACAAAATTAAGATTAAGAGAGAGTGTTAGAAAATTGACCTTATTTGGGTCCTTCTTATAGTCATTTAGGCTTATCCTAAGTCTTATTTATGTGTGTATTTATTGAATTTATAAATGTACTTTTGCATGTAACTCCTCTCCCCCCACATGTCATACACATCTTCCCCACTTGTAAGATGATTATGGATACTTATCACACATGATGAAGATTAAACTTGTAACTCCTTATTTCTCCTAGCTCTATTTTGATCTCTTCTCCTCCTTTGTTCTTGCCTTTTGGTAGTTATAAAATATTTATCTTTCTCTTGCTCTTGCATCCTTGTGATGTTATTTTGGCCTAAAGTCATTATTTATATCTACTATATTATTCTTGATATGTAATTTTTTATTTATTGATTTCAATGGTTGTTAATATATTATGGGGTTTTTATCCATTCCATGGTCTCCCCACTTGTCAACTCTTGTCTCTCTTGGTGTGGTTAATTAACTCTTGAGTTAACTTTGTGGATTTATGTAATTATTAAGGTATTAAATTTATATATATTTAGATATTTGGAAATACTAAAATATGAATCTATGGTGAGTTGAGAGTGATCAAACATCTATGTGTGTATTTATTGAATTTATAAATGCACTTTATTCTAGCCTTTTGAGGTGTCACTCACCTCTCTAGTCCACTTTTTGGATTTAGGAGTTACTTGTATGTATCTCCTCTCCCCCCATATGTCAAATACATTTTCCCCACTTATAAGAGGATTATGGATACTTGGAACATATTCTAAATATTACATATGTTACTTCTTATTTCTCATATATATATATATATATATATATATATATCTTCTCCTCCTATATTCTTATCTTTTAGTAGTTCTACAATCTTGATCATACTCTTATTTTTACATCCTTGTGATGCTCTTTTGGCCTAGAGTCATTATTTATCTCTACTATATTCTTATTGATATGTAATTTTAGATTTATTTATTTTAATGATTCTTAATATATTATGGGGTTTTTATCCATTTGTTGGTCTCCCCACTTGTCAACTCTTATCTCTCTTGGTGTGGTTGATTCACTCTTGAGTTAACTTTACTGATTTATGAAATATTTAAGGTATTCAATGTTAATTATCTTTTAATATTTGTAAATATTATAATATTAACCTATGGTGAATTTAAAGTGATCAAATCTCAAATTGAAATAATTTGAATGCTCTTGAGTTGGAATTATTGTATGCTCCAACTGTCATTTAACTATGTAGAATAATGTGTAATGTAATTGAAGGGTTAAAACAACCAAATGTACCCTGGTACATATTTAAAAAATTCAACCATATAAGTTTATTTTATATGGAATCTAATGTGGCCCAATTATAACTTGAATATGAATCACATTGATGTATATGGATCTAGGTTCTATTTGTAACTTTTAAACTTTGCAACTTTTGCACTTTAAATTCTAAAATTTCCATGTAGTAACTTAGACATGAATTAATATATTTCCACATGTAATATATTCATTTGATATTGAATTATCATTTTTAAATTCAAAACTATTGAAACTTATAACTATTTTTAAGCATATAACTTGTAATTGTATGAATGAGGGTGCATGCATACCATATGCCCCCATAATATAATTTTTTAAATTAGACTATAATTTTTAAAATTGTACTAAAACATAAATTTTAATTTTTTTCTCATGAGGACTTGATTTTTTTTAAAAAT
Source organism: Torreya grandis (assembly GCA_037957365.1). Taxonomy (NCBI): domain Eukaryota; kingdom Viridiplantae; phylum Streptophyta; class Pinopsida; order Cupressales; family Taxaceae; genus Torreya; species Torreya grandis. Next base: position 1,082,384 of record JARHVA010004628.1, on the reverse strand, counting down.
CCCATTGTGATTCCCCATTTTGAGATTAGGGATGTAAATTATAAGTCACATAGCTTAAAAAAATAGTAATTTAATATTTAAAACATTTAATCATGTAATAGCATTTATATAGTTTAATTTGTATTTTGTCATAATGTAATATGTAACATTGAATTTCATGTTATAAGTATGTTAAATAAATAATGTTTTGAAACAAATAAGTATTACATGCATGATATAGATCATGAAACCATATTATTTTTAGTAAGTAGTAGTAATGCATGATGTGAATCATGGCACCATAGTAATAAGAAAGTACATACCAAAAAATGTCATGTATTGTCAAACAATTTTCACATGATGTCACACAAAAAGGTATGAAGGCCACATATAATGGACATATGAATGAAATATAAGTACAAAATTCTAAGGTAAAAATGAAAATGGAATAATGATGACATAAAAGAAAGAATTTGAACTTATAAGGACAAAATCCATAGAAAATAAGTAAGAAAGTTGAGACCTATTATTTAAGTGAAGTAAGAAAGAAGCATAGAGAAAATGAGACAGGTTTAGATCAACCAAATGTATCCATGTCGTTGTTATGAAAATAACATATTTATGTAACACAACTAAAAAGTATGAGTGATTTAACAAGACATTTATATGATATATAACCCATCATGGTAAATAAGGGTTTGGTTGGATACAACCTCCTAACATGTTCATAGAGAATGAAGAGATGCCCTTAACTTAGAAAGGATGTTTGGTCATAAGGAAAACTTGATATCAAGAAGCCGTGCCATAGTATGTCTTGTATCATACTCACATTCCTTGTGAAAAAGAATTATATTGATATATAAATGAAATATGATTCTCTCAAATATGAAATAGATACATATGTAAATAAGTAAACTAGTGAAATTGATAAATACAGGTCTTAATTTTTAGTTTTTTAAGAATATTATGATTTATTTGGATTTTAGAATTATTTACATAAATTTGTATTTTAAATTTTTTTTTAACTTTTGAAATATAGGAATTTTAAAAATTGTAAAAGGAGTAAGATTTTTAAAAATAGATAAAGAAGAATAAATTGAATCAATCCTCACTAAGGTGTAAAAGAATATCAAGAAGGAAAGTAAGAAAGGTGTTGACAATGAAAATGAGTTATAGTATTGTAAATTGAATGATTAATATAAATAATGATGTACATGGTCCTGATGGATAAGATATAAATATGGCCATTTAAGTGAAAGGAAAACTATAACATGAATAAGTATGCAATAGTGAGAGATAGTTTTGGATTATTTTAATTGGTTTGAAAATAAAGAGAGTGCTCAAATTGAAAAATAAATCCAAGGTCATAGAAGAATGATTGAATAAGATATAAAATAAATAGTTGTCAAATAAAATTAAAGAGAAAATATGTACAATAGGAAGTATGAAAGTGGTTTCACCAATGATATCATTAATTTACATGTATGAAAAACCCTTTGCATCATATGAAGGAATGAATTATTGTAAAGAAAAAGTGTCTACTATAGATTCCTTTCAATCTAAATATTTTTTTATATGACCATATATATCAGTACTCATATGCCCATGTAATCATGAATCATCATGTGAAATATGAGAGAATGTAATAATTTGTACTAGTGGTGACACTATATAGATAACTTGTTGAGTGTTAGGAAATGAATACCTATTTTTCTATGCCACTTTCTACTTAAGAGAATGCATCATGATATTTGGAGATAAATAAATATGCTATTATGTAATTTTATCATAATCATAATTAGGTAGATAGTCTAAGTCTATAACATGCCCATCATCACTAGTATATGAGGAAATTGTAATATGCTTTGGAATATGTAAATCATGCTCCTTAATAGTTATGTAGACTAATTCACTACAAAATTCCCCAATTATTGTGCTAATTTGTTCTAGATAATAATTAAAAACATTTTTTCTCAAAGGATATTCATATTGGATTCTTGGAATTTTGACCACTTGATTATCATGGATATACTTGAGAAATGTATGCACTATAGAAGGTATTGTTCTAGTCTTTTGTATCCAAGGGCATCATAGTAACATATCAAAAACCCTTCTTAGTAAAACTAAGAATGAAGTGGGAATTATGAAATTACACACTTGTAAATGTATCACCATATACCCAATATCCTTTAAATATTGATTTGTATAAGCAAGATAGTGAAGAAATGTTATGGTGCACACATTTTCACTGGATCCATTGTCTATAATAACACTATGTATGGTTTTTATTATCAACATATGATTTAATTAAGAGATCATGTTTATCTTAATCATCATAAAAATTTTCACTATCATCAAATGCGATCATAGGATGTAATGATTGTTTACTTGGAATTGTACTAATAATGTTATCAATTGGATGACCATATGTAGAAGGATAAAGATGAGAATTATATGCATAATGTAGTTCAAAATTATCTTTGTTATTTTCTTCATGATTTAGAAAAAGATATTTATACATTTTTAGATTTAAATTATCATTTTATTATGGCTTATACTATTCAATAAGTGTAGAAATATAAATAATTTTCTAAATTTTACGTTTAATCTTGAAACATCTATTTTTAGAATGCCCAATACATATATGGTAGTCACAATATGCATTATCATAAAATAAAAAAATTTGGTCTATACATGTCCACTTGCATTGGTAGGGGAACATTGTGCATTCAATTATCTTATGAAATAATACATGAAGAGGTGAAGGTAACCTTGAAAACTACCTCCTTTTAAGAACTTGTTGGCATCATAGGTTGTACCTTAGCTGAGAAGGGGATTATTTAGGTCCTCTTGCTCAAACCTATTCCAACATTGGAATGACCCTATACTATTTGTCATCTAATCTTGGTTCAGACCGTTGAAGAATGCTAGCTTCATTTTGGGTCTATCACCTATACTAAACCAAAACTAGTTTCTTGCTGGGAAAAGGGGAGAGAGATTAAAAATAATCTATGAAAGCATGTAAAAGGGTGGTGATGCACCAAATATTTTGATCCTTATACTTTCACAATACACACTATAAGATACATTCAAGATTACATAAGATCAATTCACTCATTATTTTATCAACCCTCACATTAGTATTTAATAGAAAGGCATGGAGTAGCAATTTGCCTAGCATGGGAGGGTAGTTGTACACTTCCAAACTAACTAACAGACTATGTATACACTTAAAATGACCTATAAGAACCACCAAAACACTTCCTTAAGGTGAGAAAACTTATACAAAGGAAATGAAAACATATATTCATTTAAACACATAAATGAGCTCATGAAACACACTTTGATTTAACTTGAAATGGAAGAATTCATTATTTTATTATATCAAATAGGTGTTACAGTATAAAAATAGGTAAAGTTTAGTCATGCCAAAGAGAGGGATCATTTTCAAGGCTTAGATCTTATATTAATGTAATAATGGGATGAGAGAGATGGGGATCATGCATAAAAGGATGGAGAAGGGAGAATAATGACCAAGATTTCCAAACATTCTAATGTTGATGCTGTTAGAAAATATCGTAATGCCTAAGATTACTTATATAAGGTGGTCATAACAACTGTATCAATCTCTTTCAATATAGTTTTGGCTTGTATTGATGCTCCTTATGACTATAATAGTGGCATTAAGTTATTTTTAAGCTTAATTATAGTATTTATGTAGTTATAATAGTTGGATCAAATTGTTATGATCTTATTCTAGTGTTGATTACTCCTTACTAGTTCATTTGTGGCATGTAAGAATGGAAATAAGGGTCATCATATGCTACTAATTTTCGTGATGAACCTATAAAAACCAATTTTTCTACCTTCATGAAATCCCCTTGAAATATTTTCTTTTGTTAAACCTTGACAATGTTTGATGTCCATTTAAATTCTCAAGGATTTGAATTTTGATATTAGCCATTGATCTTGATCTGGGTTTGTAGAAATGTGCCACTTGGTAGCACTTCATTCATTCTAAATATTCTATTGTTATCTCCATATACTTCCATGCTTGGGATACATGGGGGATTTTCATTTGATTTGAGCTCTTTGACCTATGAATCATTGATCTTATGTACTTGACTCAATACATGTCATTGATCTTTATCAATAAGATCAAATGTGCATTATTTATCACCATGATAATGACACTTGACACCATTTAATTTAATCTTAGGATCCTCTAAATCTTTTAATTGATGCTTGTCATTAGATATTTGAATCATGATTTAATTCACATCATTGATATAACTAGATAGACTAACTTTGTCAGATCACTACTCACCATTAGATCTTGATTTAGTTTTCATGATTTAGACACTCGTCTTCCCTACATTTGTCTTGGGTCTACTAAATTTATGACTTGATGCTCATAATTTATCTCTTCAACATGATTTAATGCATACAATTAAATCTTCTTGGACCCACTAACTTAAGCTACTAGTCATGTGTCACTGATCTTTTGACTTGACTGAATGCAACTCTGCCACTTGGAAGCTCTATGTTTGGGCTCAAGATCCTTTGGGGATTTTTAACTCAAATTTTTAGTTCCCATGGCTTAAGTTTGACATATCCATTAATGTCTTATTCTTCTTACTTAAATTTAAAGGCCTATATCTATAGATATAAATTTCATCAAGGTACCAAACTTGTAAGGAATCATTAGGGCACAAAAGACATCATCTTAAGGAAATATTAAGACCAACCTAACTCATAAAGCAAAATGGAATAATATGATAAGTTTCAAATTATAGGGTGATAATTTGACCTATGAGGGAAAAATTGACAACATTTTGTGACTTAGCTAGGAAGCATGCCTATTATGCTTGAGAAATAGACCATCTACATGACTATTGGACTCATAAATAATGACAAGTTTGATTCATGGTTGTAAACAACAAATTTTTTGACTAAAGTAAGACAAAAATTCCTCAAAAATAAGAAGGGAAACACAAAAAATAAGGAAACTAACTAAACAAAGCAAAATCAAACAAAAAATGTGCTATGACATCACTTGGAGGGAAACAAGAAGAAAAACTAATTTAATTAACCATGGCAGGGCATGATCCACCTAGATCAAAAGGAAAATTCATGAAATCACTCATTCAAAAATATGGTTCAATTTGAAAGGTAGGATTCTTATTAAACATGGCCTTTGATGATGCACTCTTATTTCCTACTAACTTTCTTAACATATTCTTAAGTGAGTCATCAATAGGAAACTAGTCACCAACAAAGACAAATTCATCTTGTATTTTAGGATTTTTTTCATGTTGCTTGTCATCTACAACCTCATCAAGTGATATCTCATCTATGAATTATCCTTGACTGACCTCATTATTCTTACTATCTACTATAATTTTATTAAGCTCTTTAAGGAGATTTTAATACTCAACTTGATCTATATCATGATCATGAATGAATTACTCTTGATCAAATTTCACATAAACATGCTCCTCAATAGACAACATATCCCTACAATTCTCCCTAATCTTTTATATATATTCAAGGTACAATGGCCAATCATAATTTTGTTCCTCATTCTAATCAACCTAAATAAGACCATTTTGAAAGGTATCTTGATCCTTCTCAATAGGATATGTCTCAAAATCATTCATAACTTCATCTTGTACTAATTTATTTTAGAGTTTTTTTACATCAAGACCATCCTTCTCAAGCAAACTTGAGATATATTCTTTAAAATCAGCTAAAACCTCATTCTCAACCTATTCCTCAACTAAATTATCAATGAGAAACACTTCCTCATACACACTTGAGACATCTTCTTCACACTCTTTAAGAACTTAACCCACAACTTCAATATCTTTCTCATACTTCCATATAATAGGCTCCTCTTGAAGAAAGGACATGGTGGGAGGGTGATGAGATTAATTTTCTTGATAGGGGGTATCAAGCATGGAAGGTTGATCATGACCAGATTTTTGGATCTTGATGGAAATGGAATCATTTAGGGAGTATTGAAGAGGAGGGAAAGAGAAACTATTAGAGACCTCTACATTTTGTTCCTTCCACTTAACCATCACCTCATCAAATATTGAAACCTTTTTGTCTTCATAGATATTTTGAGTTTGAGGGATGATCAAGGAAGAAATGGAACCAAAAAAATCCTTAGTCTTGTGGATATATTCTTGAATAGGCATATAAGTTTTCTCTCGACTCTAACTAGGTAACTCCCTTGGCTTAAATTGAGTATGTTTAAGAACTTCGTGAGAGTAAGGAACATAAGAAGACTGGTAAGGAATACAAGAGGGTTCTCAAGATAACTAGTTTAACTCAAATTTATACCTCTCTCAAACCTCCATCCTCTCTAAAACAAGATTACACAACTCATTCTTCCCCTCTCAATCATTGGACACATTTTAAAATAGATCATTCACTTCCTCATACTAAGAATTTAAACAAACTTTCCTTGCATATGCTATTATTTTGAGCTCTATATTATCCATTATTTTTGGAGGCAAGGCTTCTCATATGTAACATCATAGTCATATGGGAAAGTTTAAAAATGGTCTTGAGATTGATATGGTTCACAAGGGGGATAAGGGGCATACTCTTGAAAATAAAGATCAAAAGAACACTGATAAGGCTCAACATAGATTGAATAAAACTACTAACAAGGCTGATTAGGATCATAATGAACCTCATATGCATAATGATAGAGTTAGAATGATTCATTATATGGATAATGGGGAAGTATTGTATAGTTATCCTCATACACAACCATGAAAACAACATCAAGATAGTGCAATGAAAATAGATTTACTTGGAAACTAAGTCTATATTATTAGAAGCAATTATTTGAGATTGAAGTCATTAATTTTTTCATGAAGAACATTATTACAACTAAAATTTCAACAAGACCAGATCCAATGTATCCCATCAGGTGTGCTAAAACTGTTGACATCCTAGGTTGTACCCTAGTTGAGAAGGGGGTTGTTCATGTCCTCTTGCTCAAACCTAGTCCAACATGGGAATGACCATAGGCTATGGGCTACCTAATCTTGGGTTAGACCTCTAGATAAGTCCAACTTCCTTTTGGGTCTATCACCTATACTAAACCTAAACTAGCTTCTTAATGGGAAAAGGGGAGAGAGATTAACAATAATATATGAAAGCATGTACAAGGGGGGTGATGAACCAAATATTTTTATCTTTATACTTGAACAAGACACAATATAAGACAAATTAAAAACTAAATTATATCACTTCACTAGCTCTTTGATCAACCTTCACATAATTATTTCATATAAAGGCATGGAATACCTATTGACCTAGTATGAGAGGGCAATTGTCCACTTCCAAACTAACAAAAAGACTATATATGCACTTAGAAAGACATGTGAAAACTACCAAAACACTTTATGAAGGTTAAAAAACTAATAAAAAGGAAATGGAAACATATATTAACTTAACCACATTAATAAATTCATGAAACACACTTTGATTTAGCTTATAAATAGAGGAATTTAGTCTTTTATTGCATCAAATAGGTGTTACAATACAAATCTTGGTAGAGTCTAGTCATGCCAAAGAGAGAGTCATTTTTAAAGCTTAGAAGCCTATATTTATAGTAAAATGAGATGAGAGAAATAGGGATCATACATTAAGGGATGAATGAAGGAGCATAATGACCAGGATTTCCAATCATTTTGGTGTTGATGCCATTAGAAAATATCATAATTCCTAATATTACTTCTGGAAGGTAGCCATAACAACCATATCAATCTCTTTCAATATGTTTTTGGCCTACATTAATGCTACTTATAGCTACTATGGTGGGATCAATTCATTTTAAACATACATTTTGGCATCAATGTAGTTATAATAGTTGGATCAATCTGTTATGATCTTGTTCTAGCATTGATTGCTCCTTACTAGTTCATTTATTATGTGTAAGAATGGAGAGAAGGGTCATAATCATGTTGTTGATTTTGGAAATGAACCCATTGAAGCTGATGTGTTTTCCTTTATGGCATCCCCTTAAAATATTTTCTCTAGTTTGATATTGACTATATTTGATCTCTATTTAATGTCTAAAGGCTTCAAATTTTAATATCAGCCATTGATCTTGATCTAGGTTTCCAAAAATGTGTTGCCTAGGAGGTTTTCATTCATTCTTAGGATTTTGATAGCAACTCCATTTGATTATGCGATTGTGTTACATGGTGGCTTTGCATTTGATCTAAGCTCTTTAACATATGCACCATTGATATTATCTACATGACTTAAGTCATGCCATTGATGTTTGTCAATAAAATCAAATGCGCACTATTTATCACTATGTTTACCATGATCATGACACTTGGCACCATTGTGTTTAATGTTGGGATCCTCTAACTCTTTGACTTTATGCTCACCATTAGATATTCAAAGCATTATTTAACATGCACTATTGATATAAATAGACCCACTAACTTTGTTAGATTACCATTCATCATTGGATCCTCAGTTGGCTTCTATAATTTAAACACTTGTCTTTATTGAATTTGTCTTGGGTCTATTAAATTTTTGAATTTATTCTCATCATTGATCTCTTTAGCATGATTGAATGCATGTTGTTCGATCTACCTGGACCCACTAACTTAAGTTATTGCTCATGTGTCATTGATATTTTCACTTGATTGATTGAAATTCAACCACTTGGAATCTTTGTGTTTGGGCTTAGGATCATTTGATTATTTTAAACTCAAATGGTTATTTCATGTGGCTTAAGTTTGATGTCTCCATGCTTGTATTATTCTGATTACTTAACTTTGAAGGCATATATTTTTAGATAGAAATTGCACCAAGGCACCAAACTTATATGAAATCATCAAGGCAAAAAAGAAATCATCTTAAGGAACCCTTAAGAATAACTTGAATCACAAGGAAAACTATCATGATATGCTAAGTTTTCTATGATAGGGTGATAATTTGACCTGTGGGACCAAAATTAACAACATAATTATTGGTTAAAGCTTTAGTTTTGGTTGTGAGATATCATTAGCTATAAATTTAGCTTTCTTATTTCTTTATTTTTGTTTCCTATTATAATTTTTCAGTATTAAGGATACTTTTAAGTGTATTTGATCTTGTTTAAAGTAATCAATTTAACTCATGATGTTTGAATTTATGAAATAGTTCATCAAAGGATTTGAACTTATCAAACATTATAGAATCTTGAAGTGGAAAGAGTAAAATTTAAGTAAATATGTCTTAAATGTCATTATATTCCACTTGATTGGTCACTTTTACACACATATTCTTATATATTAACACATATTCATTGATTTTTCCATTAGATCCTTATTTGAGATTAGAAATTTGAGCATATGATAACTTTTCACAAATATTAATAGAAACATATGTGAGGATATAATTTTACAAAGGGTTCAAATACCTTATGGATTGAAGAGGAAGATCATAGAACCACCTAAGATAATATTCTTTTATACTTCTTGGAAATAACTTGGTCAACAATTTATCATCATCTACATAATCTAGACAAGCTACATGGAATGCATGTACATGTTATTCTGGATCACATTTATCTTCATATAGAGGGAGTTTAGGAGCCACAAATAAAACAAGGAAAGTATGATATTAAATGTTTATTACCAAAGGGTTATTTAACAAGGAAAAAAGTCCATAGATGGGTTACTATGAAAGATAGTTTTCTCAATGTAAGTTAACTTGGCTTGTAATGTAAGGATGGTGTATTCAAGAGTAGAATTTTTAAATGTGATAGGATTTTAGGTAACATAAATATGTGTGTATATAGATACATTTTAGAAATTAATTAATGTTACAAAATTATGATATGGTGATATCAAAGTAAGTAGAGGTGTAGAAATGGGATGGATGCAATGGTAGAAGTAACAACATTGGAAAGGCTATCTTGATCACCTTTATTTTGTTCATATTTAGAAACATACAATAGGAATTATAAATTTTAAGGATGTTCATCAATATACTTCAATAACTTCTCATCATCAATGGGACTAGATTGGTCTTGAAAAATGATAGCCATGATGTACCCTTAAAGAGGGTGAGAAGGAGGAAGCTCAAGAGGTTATGCACACATTATTTTATATATTGTTATGATATGAAATAATTTAGATTGGATATGAGAATAATTATAAAATGGGGATCATGCTAAGGTTTGGGTCCAATTCCATAGGACCCCTTCCTCTATTGCCTTGGTTTAGTAATTCTCCAACTCCATAATGCTTTAGTTTAGTAAATTAGTGTAGTGGTAGTGTTGCATCACAACAAATAATCAAGAGGTGAAATAAGAATTTATTTGAATCCTTGACCTTCCTTCACATGTTCAATACTTATTGTGCCTATAAATATATATGTGACTAATGAAATATAGATCTATCTATCTATCTATATGTTAGTACCTATAGTCCAGCAACCAACCATGTCTCTTCATATAAACTAGACATGCAATCTCATTCTAAATAGGTATAGATAGAGAGGAGTGGCGGCACAAGAGACACCATCTAATTGTTCCATACTTGAGATGTATATCAAACCAAAATGAATTAAACTTGTGGAAATTAAATTAAATTATAACTCTATATAGGGTGATGACTATAGTGAATGCAAGGGGAGGGAGACAACTCTATTCTATGCGCTAGGTTATATAGAATCAAGACTTGACACTCCCATAATAAACCCATCTCTATATGGGTATTAGATATCCTATGAATAAATAAACTTGCACTTTCTATGCCCTTTCCCCCTCTATAGATATGGGAGAGTTGATATTTGGGCCCTAACCCTCTATAGTTCTCTCAATGAGGGATGATCTCAATTATATAATCTATATGGTATGTGTGTGTGTATAACATTGAATCTTAAACATGTACCAATAAATTGAATATAATATAGTAGGGATTAAAATTTTAATAAATTGAATAGTTTTATGTAACATGAATTAAATATATGTTAATTTATTTGATTATGAAAATACCAATATATAAATCAACCAATGCTAATGACTATGAATCCAATGTGGAAAAAATCAATGTATAAGGGTAATCTAGGAAAGGGTTTGCATGATTGTGTGGGATATCAAATATGTTTGATCATTCATTGATTAGTGTCATAGAAATTTTTTAGATCACTAACTATAGATTTATAATCATGACATTGTCCCATTAACCCAATTTTCAAGGGTATGGTGACAATAACATCCCTGGGTAATACATTCCTATTAATTTCACCACAAATAAAATTTCTAAAAGAGGATTCTTATAGTATAAACAAGGGTTCCTAGGTGTTTATGATATACCATAAGACATTAAAAAAATAAAATTTATGTTTAGTGTTATATAATGGTCATTATAATTGGGGTAAAACCCTCACACCATGGCTTTTGTAAATACAACACTATATAGACCTTGATGACAATCATTAAGTAGTTTTAAAAAGTGCCATAACACAATTTATAAAACAAGAAAAATTAAAATAAATATAAAAATTAAAATAAAGTTGAAATATTTTTGTTTATAAATCATAAAATTTCAACCCAAATTTGAAAGGAGTTTTTGTGTAATATTTATGCAAGGTGACAAGACAAACTTATTAAGTGTCATATTTATCCAAGGTTAAATAAGTTAAATCATTGTGTCATATTTTATCCAAATTTGAAGGTTATTTTATTTAAATAATAGGAATTTACAAAAAAAATACTAGAGTCCTAGGAAAAAAGTTAAGCAAAGAATGTTCTAAAGATAGCGGGTTCACCAATATACTTAAACCTTTTAAACTCAATTGAATCCATTTAAGTTATTTAAACTATTGAATTCGAATATTTATATATAAATATCTAATAGTGAAATATAATATGACATATAATTTTATAGGATTATAAACTTACTCAAAGTAGTAATAGTGCCTAATGATGTGCAAACCTCCCTAAAATAGACTATATGCTAACTTTATAGGCTAACAAAGATTGGAAACTGATTAAAAATACCTAAAAATAGTGTCATGTGTGAATATATAATTACATGTACTAGGAAAAGGCTATAGGATGTAAAAAGGGTGAAATGTGTCCATTTATGTTGACCATAACTACTTCCTAATTGAATGTGCATATAATTTGTCAATATGGGTCTATGCGACTTATTTTAAGAGTTTATTATTTCTATGTGGTCACTGAATAAATGCACTAAATACTTGAAAATATAAAAATAATTAGAAAATAGACTAAAATTAGGGGTGGGGGGGGGAGGGGGAAGGTTGTGGGAATGGATGAATTACCCTCAGAAAACCCCACGTAATATGAGTGCTACATACATATCTCAAATCAGCCTTAGGTTAATGTAGTTCTCCTTCTTAGGGTGATTGTGTGATTCATGATGATGAAACTATATGTGAGTAGCTATAAGATTGATTTAAATTATTTAAAATGGATGCCCTTGACCTGTAATAAAGAATATTCAAATTTTATATATGAATATTATAAAATAACATAATTGAAATTGGAAGTAATAGCGATTTTTTACTTAGTGTGTAGTGCTTTTGAAACTATCTTTCTAGGTCCTTCAAGTGAATGACTTGATGTGATTTTAGAGGGTAATATTTGTAAAAATATCTCTAATTGAATTTAAAAGAATAATAAGAGCGTTGTTGTGAAATTTATCTATTTTAAGTAGTTAATAGAGTGCAGGGGACAAAGATGCACTAGTGGATAAGTTCATAGTGTGACCATATCTGACCTCATGTTGTTTTGTCCTAGAAATAAAGAGACTAATATAAAATTTTCTTTAAGTTACTTTAGGTTTAATAGTGTTGAATATGGTTATATATGGATGTTTATATTTTTTTTCCATGTTTTCAATATAATAAATACTCTCTTATATAATTTTAGTTGGATAAATGATGAATATACCAATTAAGGGAGAGATGTCAAGGATAAGCATTTATAAATCATTGAAAGATTAAATTTATATGTTTATAACTATATAAATTAGAATCCAAGTCAAAAATACCTTAATATTTATGACCAAAATTTGAGTTTCCTCTCCTTATTTTTATTTGTTCACGTTGTGTTTTGTAAGCTCCAAATATATTTGACAACAATAGTGTTGAAAATGACTTTTGGAAATAAATTTATAATGCTTGTCAATGTTTGAATTTCTAACTATCAAAAATTGTGCCATTAATTTACCAATACTACCACCTCAGTACCTTCACATTTATCACTAGTGATCTCATCCATAAGTGATTTCTTAATAAGTGCAAACTATGCCTTTCCATTTTTCCCTATGTTTTTTTATAAAAACACATTTCTTCTCCTTCATGATCCCATGCCCCATATACCTCTTGTATTTGGATACTTGGTTAAAATTTCATGCATGTCAAGTAGTCTTTCTTAATTTTCTTGTTTGAGATTTTGTTTTCCTTATATAACCTAACCCACACTAATTATATGTTAGGTCCTCAAATACATCATAGTTATCCATGGTGGGTCTATATCATATTTTAGATATCCATTATATGTCTCTATATAGGAAAAACTAGTGGAAAATGAATTATACTTGATGTGCAAGGTATTTTTATTAAGGGATCAATTGTTAAATACACACATAAACATGTATTCAAAACCAAACTTGCAAGTATATTAGAATTAAATATAAAATATGTGATATCAATGTAAAAGGGTGTAAACTATTAAATAAAAATTACATGACAACAATTTCAGAGAATCACTTAGATATTTGGCATAGGGATCTTGATGCAATCCCTTTCTTGACTTATCCAAATGGTCTTACAAAGTTTTATATTTTAAATCGACATATAAAGGTGAGATAATAAATGTTTATGATTATTTTCAAGAATTAAATTAAATACTATAAAAACATCATAGAACAAGAAAATAAATACTATTATAAAATACACCCAGTTATTTAGTGGATTGGTTACAAGTTACGTATGATGAGGCTTGAGCTTACTCCCATTAAAATTACTAAGGCTAATTTTTCCATCTAACATGTGAAATTTTCATGTGCCAATTTATATAATATCAATATTACATATGGCCACATCTAGTGAATTTAGAATTTTCCTAGATGTTTGGATTATTTAGAATCATATAGAAAAATATGTGCACCCTTTTGTATGATATTTAATTTAATGTGATTATCATGATATAATTTATGTCTATCCTTTTCTTCTCCTTAGCTCTACCTTTCTATAACATTTTTTTCATAAAGATTCATGATGTCTTTGTGTCATTCATCAGGATATTATTTTTCATGATCCAAACATATAACACATGTAATATGAAGATAGGGTATAAAAAATTCCATGGGTGAAATTGCCTTTGTATCTGACACTAGTTGAAAATATTTTGATTTATTGAGGTAATTATAAGTAGATTGATACACCCATAATACCATTTAAACTTGATCATATGTATCCTTGCACACCACATTGTAAACATTCATTAATTTATTACTAAGGATCTTGTTGAACACTTTGACAATGTTATTAACCTAAGGATGGTAAGGGTTAATCTTATGGTGCATGATAATGAAATTTTAAAATAAATGTGAATTTTCTAATTCATAAAATGTATACCCAATCACTAGTAAAGCTCAAATGAAATCCGTATCAACTAATAATATTCTCCCAAAAGAAGAATGTTTTTGTTGATGTAGTATAATTTTTAGTTGGTTCTACTTCTACCCTTATTGTCAAGTAATGTATTGTAGTGATAATATAATTTGAACCAATTATACATAAAAATAAAGAGATGGACAATAAAAAATCAATCACCCACTTCTTAAACAACTCCTAAGTAGTAGTGGCAATCATTGACATCTCATCATAGAAGTCAGGTTTACAAATCTATTGACAAACACAACATGTTTTATCATATTCATTTACACGTTTGAATAATTTTAAACACCATAGTATATAAAAAAAATTATGGTGGCCTTACCAACATAATCTCCACCTACATCTAGTTTTTGCCACTCATATAAAACATGAGTAAGTTCATACTATATAATGTAGTGTCGTAAGATATCATCATGATCTAGTTTTTAAGGATCTCCATCAATAAATTGGTAAGGTGTCATATGAGCCATTTGTTGTTTATTGTCCTCTACTTTCCAATCACTTTAGTCTATGTCCCAAGTGAGGAATGAAACTATCTCATCAAATTCATTAGGAACATGTTGTATATTGTATAGTTTACAATCTAAAATGTCATCCTTTATATTATATCCATATTCCCCTATGGTTATTTGGGATAATTGATCATGCCCTAAATTAATTTTCTTGGTTTAGAAACTATAGTTACTAGAAGATTAAAATCCACTAGTAAATTATCATATGTAAGATAAGATTTTCAATAAGATATTTTCAAAGTTCATGGTCTATCAAATATAAAAACAAAGAAACTAGAAAGTCCACCTAATTTTTTTGAATCATGTACACCATTTTAAGTGCTTCACATTCAATTGTTGTGTATTTGTACTTGGTTGGATTTATATTATGACAAGAGAAATATATAAGATGATTAACTTTATCATCCCATAGCTGTGTTATAATGGTGCCAATAAGTTTTCCCAAAGCATCAACATCGACATGGAATGGGGTGGTCTAATATAGAAATTATAAAATTGGAATATTCATGAGTTTGTATTTTAGAATGTCAAATTCATTTTATTGCTTCTCAGTCTATAAAAAGGACCATCTTTGTAAAACTCTTCTAATGGTGTATAAAGTATTGTCTAATTACTAGTGAACTTGAAATAATAACCCATATGAATAATAAATATGTGCACATAAATATTTTTATTTGGAAATTATAATTTAAAAATAGTGGAAATCTTATTTGGATTGATGAGCAAGCCATCTTTACAAATGCCATGGTTGAGCATAATTATAAATAGTGTCACAAAAACACACTTCTTCAAATTCAAACAAATTTATAACCCTTTATAGCACTCAAAAATTAGGCACAAATTGGTTTGGTTATCTTTGAACAATCCATAAAGTATTTAATGATCAAGATATACCTAGAGGAGTTGATGAAAAAATTCCTATAAGGCTACTAGAATGACTTGTGAGAACATGACATTCACATTATTTATCCCAAAAGGAATGAATTTATAGTAATATGAAATCCTTTTATTTATGGATTTTTTACCTCATATTTGATCTATAATTGGTGCTATTTGATAAATTATTGGTCATGTTTTCTATGTTCAATCTTGGTGTTTATCTTTTCCTAGTTTTATCCTATGTATGAATTTTTCACACATTGCTTAGACTAGCTTGCATCTTGTTTCTTCTTGCCTATTTAAGCAAGAGATCTACATTGTAATATACATCCTTTTTAGATCTATTTTATGAATAATAATTTTTTTGTTTACAATTGGTTTTGTTATTTTTGTGTATGTTGTAGAATATATGGATGTGGTAATGAGATCTTGGAGAGATCTTACTTGAAGAGTGATGCAAAATATTTCATGGTATCAAAGCCACCCTCTAATAACCATTATTTAACTTGTAGGATTATTATCATTATGGATTTGTCATTAATTACTTGAATCATGAATTTAGATACGGCTATTTGATCAGTGATGGATGTCTAAGTTTGGATTTTTCACTAATATTAAGTACATATTTGAGTTTATCTTGGATATATAAGGATTGTTTTTTGTAGATCTATGATGAGTATACATAGTTTCCATCTTTATCTCACCATCCTTATCCCAAGATCTATATGATGCCTTGATCTACTCACAAGCCATTCTTACTTCTTGTGATATTCATTCTAGTTGGTTGAAGCCACTCGCCAATTTCTATATTGTGAGTTCTTTGTTTTCAACGACATAGGCATTGGCATGTCTTTTATTTGCCTCAATTATTTGAATATATTATGAGATCAAGACAATTTATTTTTTTGAAAAATAAATTATTATTTCATATCCTTGCTACAATTTATGCATTATGGAAGTTTTTTTATGCCACTAGATCTACCCTATTTGCATTTTTGAGAAACCTGAGTGTCCTTTATGGCTGTATTGAGTAATATATTAGGTAAGTGAGGTAGTTTTACATGAGATGTGCATTAACTAATTGTAGAAGACCATAAACATACATAGAGAACACAAAAAGGGTTTATCTCATTATAGAGGAGATATGATTTCTAATATATAGAAACTTTCTAGGCCATGTCATCTCTACATGTTGGTTTCAAGCATCAATATACATGATGATTTCAATTTGTGGTTTGAGCATTTGAAATATATGTGTTTCAAATCTCCAAATTTAAGCATGAAAATTTTATATTCATTTGGTTTGATTTTTTGACTTTATCACTATCATAATTTGACCCTGTATCAATGTCATTGAGATCTTTTTTCCATAGATCTGCACTCCAAATTCAATGGCTTCATCCTCATTTCTACTAACACTACTCCATTAATTGAGCCCTCTAAAGATTAGTATTTTTTTTAATATTATCACCCATAACATGGTTGGATGCATGCATAGGTGGTGGTATGGCATGGTTCAGTGGTGTTGTATTAGTAGTGTAGGTGTTGTAGGGTTAGGACATAGATACTATTGGTGGTACACAAGGCATTATGAGATGTGGAGACTGGTAGACATGTTATTAGAAGTAGGTTAGTGACACAATAAAGATATAGGGGTGGCATTGGGTAGGCCTAGTGTATGAAAGGAAGTAAAGGGTGGTGGTTGTTGAATAACATCCTATGTGGTGAGTTGGGCGAGCGGTGGTGATTAGGAAAGGATTCAAATCCTTCAACTCCTAAAATGACCATGTTTTTGAAAATCATTTCATATAAAGCTAGTTATTCTCCTTATGTATCTCCCACATTGAAGGAATTATAGAATAACTAGAAAGCAAAAGGTGCAATAATGCATCCCATTATTATTTCAATCACTTGACTCATAAACATAGATCTTGAATATAAGAGTGTTAGGTATCTAGTCTTAAAATCTTGCATCAAATCTATAGCTCATCAATAAAGTAGCTAATGTATAGGGGTACACTGAGTATAGTTAAATATTTAGTGATGGATAAATCCTTTGTATTCTCCCCCTTTACAAATACAAGTTGGGAGGCCACTAAGTATTTTTAATACGATAATCTGATATCAAATATAGCATCAAAATTCCACCTCAGTGCTTGAACATGGAAATAAAAAATGCTATTTTGTTAGTTTATCCATATTTGACTATAGCTAGATAGGAAGCAATTGTAATGAACTATAGAAACCTAGAGGTACTTCATGATAATTATTGTAGATATTGTTGTGAACTCTTTCATGTCTACCTCACTAATTCTCCTCCTCTATTCACCATTTTGTGCAGACTTGTATGTGTAAAGTGGAAAAGTCTCTCTTATTTTCTAAAATCAAAACTATGAATACCTAATGATTCCCTAAAATGATTAAAATTAAAGTATGCTTTAATATAATTTAAAATAGATTTGTAATTATTTAATGAAAACTTGTATATATGCCTTAAGTGGCCTATTTATTGCTTTAATACTTATAGGGGTGTATAGGGGCATACTTTATGACTTTATTTATCTTGATGAGGCTCTTAGTTCCATTATAGTTCTAATGAGTGGTTAGAAGTCTAGTTACACCATAGCCATAAATTATTTTAAATTTTAGAGTGATTTTTTTATTAAATAGGCCTCATTTATGGGAAATTAATTGAGTAATACCTTTTAATCGGTAGCTCAAAATTGAGTGTCATGTTTTTTAGAAGTTCATATTTTTAAATTTCCCATGCATTGGTCCTATTTAAATTGTAAAATACACTAAAATATAAAGTGTCACATTCTAGGGGGTTCTCTTTACATTAGTTGTGCTACCTTGTGCTTATGGTTTGTTATCATGTGGTGACATTTTAGTGGTGAGGCATTTTATATGTTTTGAGCATTTGTTGAGGGAATATTGAATATTTAAAATGTACCTTATCTCTTTCATTTAGCCAATATTGGAGGGTGAGGTCTGATCTAGTAAGAGGTAAGAACCCTTCATAAGCAACACAAACTTCCTTCTTGATTCTTGTAGATTACATTATGATCATTTTTTGCACTCATGGATGAATTTTTGGCCAAGTCTAACATTCTATTCTTGAGTGTGCATTGTCACTACTAGGGGGTTTCCTATGCTATGGGCCCTATATTGTACTTCACACATGCACTATCTCAAACACTTTTATGATTGATTTGGAAGTCCTTTTTGCATGTTCTTTACATGTTGTTTTTGGTTGTTGATAATTTTTGGTGTGTTTTTTGCATACAAGATATCTCTTTTTTCCATTGGCCACACTCTTCCATTAGTTCACAACATCCATTGGTACTTTGACACATTGATAGTTTGTGTCATGTCTCCTTGAGGCCCCTTTCTTAGCACATTGCCTTCTTCTATGGAGACATTTGTTTCACTCCCTTATTTTTGGATCATCTCTCATGATACTCAATGGATTCTTTGATAGGTCTATAGTCTCCTTGTTTGGAGATATTCTAGTGAAGCTCAATGTATTCCTTGTTTCTATCTAGTGTTTCTTGTGTGTGAGTTATATTATTCTTGCACTAATTTATAAAGTGCCATGGGGGGTTTATTGATTTGGTCTTGTCTACCTCATGCATTTGTGTGGTATATTCTAGGCACCTTTTCACTTCTTTAGTTACTCATCTTTTCCATAAACTAGCATAGACCATCATCTTTGAGAGACTTTATCTATATTTTTGACACCATTTTTTTTATAATTAACAATATCCCATAGCTTAAATTATAGCTATTTTGGTGAATACTAGTTTCATCTTATTTTTTAAAATAGTTTGATAGTGTCTTTTAGCATGACATGGAGCTATTCTAGTGTATATAGTGTCATCTTGTTTAGTGTTTGAGTAGTGGATTTAGACCAATCATGTACACCTTTTTCCTTGAATCCATCCATTTAGTAGCATGGGGGGTGTGTACATTTTACTTCTTTAGTGTTGAGTGTTCTTTGCACATGCAATACTCTTTTGTACTTTTGTCACCACTAACAGACTTCTTGATTGAAGTTATTTTAGTGAATCCCATTATTAGTTTTTTTGTAATCGAGTGCTGGATTTAGGCCACTTATGTAGACTAAGTTATTTTATGATTTATGAGTACTTAGAGTACAGACTTCCTCAACATCATATTTGGGGGGATTTAAATATATATCTCTCTCCTTTCTCTATTTTAGTGGTGTGGAGTTTTTCCTACATGTTTTATCTCTTTTCTCCACTTTACGAGAGTTATATGTATATTTTGCACTTTTTTGAGTGTTTTATGGATTCATCCTTTGTAAGTGGGTATCTTATTCATACAATTTGTTTTTTGTAACCCAAATAATGATTTATTTTTTACTTGATTTCATGGATTTC
The DNA here is from genome assembly GCA_037957365.1 of Torreya grandis. Taxonomy (NCBI): domain Eukaryota; kingdom Viridiplantae; phylum Streptophyta; class Pinopsida; order Cupressales; family Taxaceae; genus Torreya; species Torreya grandis. Next base: position 1,061,929 of record JARHVA010004628.1, on the reverse strand, counting down.
TTGGTCATTCTTATAGTAACACTAGTGTGGTATCCCTACCAGTGATGCTAGTGTGGTAAGCCCACCAATCTTTGTGCTCACTTATCACCATCTTATTAGAGGATCTTCAAGAAATTATTCCTTAGGTTTATCATTATACCAAGTATTCTAGAGTGTATTAGTTATGCTCAGTGGTCCTTGTATTCAGTACCATTCCTACTTCGACTTGACAGTTATAATGATTTGACATCCATGTACTATGGTAAGATGGATTAGCATCCATAGGGACACATGGATTCATATTTCATCCTCTATTATTAGCCCCTAGATTCACTTGAGGGGGGTGTTAGAGTATATTAGTGCTCATGTTTTCTAGGTTCTACCTAGGTATTTGTATTTTCCTAGTTTTGTCCCATGTGTGGATTTATCTCACATTTCTTAGACTATCTTATATCTTATTTCTCCTTTCCCATTTAAGTAAGGGATCTAAATTACAATATACATCCTTTTCATATCTCTTTTGTGAATATCAATTATTTTGATTACAATTGGTTTTATTCTTTGTGTGTATGCTAAAGCATCTATGGTATGGTAATGAGCTCTTCAATATATCTTCGTTGAAGAGTGATATGAACTCTTTCAAGTGATACCCATAAAACCCATAAATTAAGGTATATATATCTCAACTTGATACCTATTCTAGAGCTTCGTTGGTGAACATATCAATAAAAGGGTCAATAACAAATGTTGTGTTAAGAAGTGTAAAATTAAAACATATTAATATGTGCACATAATTTTAATGTTGATGACTGTGGGAATCAGCCAATTAGAATATTCCATTAGATAAATGACTCCAATGGCTACCATGTTATCTATATTTTCCTTCATATCCCAAGTTTTGGTTCATCTTTTATGGTCCCTTAATCATTGGTCTAATACCATCCATGAGAATTATCTACATTTCCCCCAAATATGGGTAAAATTACTTCATTTATTTGTATCCATGTGAAAATGTCATGGTATTCATCCAAGAGTTTGACAATTCAAGCCAATTGTTCATCAATCTAATAATCATGAACTATGGTGATTTTAGGTTCCTCATCTGAAATAATGCTAGTTTTTATGATCTTGAGTGGTTCATAATAGCGATTATGATTATTTCATTAGCTATCGATTGTATGTGTAGAAAAATAAGAAACCTACCCTTGCTAAGAATAAATACTCACTTCATCTTTGGTATTGTGTGAGGAACCCAAATATTATATCACTAAAATGACTTAGATTTATATTTTTAATTATTTAGATATATTCGTGTTGTTAGTGTTATAATTTTCAATGTGACACTTACATCCAATTACTTCAAAATACTCTTATACCCATCGGTTGTAAGTGACACTAGTAGTATGTGAAATATAATTATCATCTTCCTAGCTTAAAATTTATTCATTATCTATGTCCAAATGTTTACCATATTGCCTAGTAATGTTTTAAATTTTGTTAAATTATTCATCCAAGTCAACACTTTAAACATATGTAGGCTTGTGTTTGCTATCAAATGGAATGATGATGCATTTTCCCCCAATTTCTAAGGTCATTTATCCTTTTTTAAAGTAAATTTCAACATAATTATAATAACACCATGGTCTTCAAAGAATTGTTTTTTAGTTTTCAACCTTTTCTAGCTTAATAACTTTTAAAATCCACAATAAACCTTTTACCTATGGAATCAACACAAACATTATTTCCAAAAGGTTATTCATGAGTCTTCTTATCCATAAATAAAACATGATGAAAATGACTCAATGGAGGGATAGCCATATTTTTTTATGATTCTTAAATAGTAATTTTAACCTCAATTCATATTTTGATAAGGATATCCTAGATTGACATCCATATATTTTTTCATCAATAAGTATCTCTTTATCATAACCTAGGTTTTGTGTAATTTTG